>JAQFVV010012453.1:4971826-5021887 GCA_028023455.1 Epiperipatus broadwayi
ACAAAAAAAAAGAATTACTTTTTAAAAGAAAGCTCTTTTTTTTTCAGTATTTTTATTCTCTGCTTTCTATTCTCTATATTTTTCAATATACAAACTACATTTAAGAAGGTGCATTGATATTTTTGATTCCATTACAAGCTTTCAGTACAAAATGAAAATTATCAAAAAAAAAAAAAAGCCAAGAAATAGAAATAAAAAAAAGTTAAAGAAAACTGGAAAGAAAGCCTTTTTTTTTTTTGGTTACTTTAGAGCAAAGTATTAATGTATTGAATGTCGACATCACGGCTAGTCTTGTCTCCAATCTAATACCAAGTAGAGAGTTTGTCAATTGTTTTATAATCTAGCAGTTGCTTACGATTTTTTTTATAAAAAATATTTTTTTATTTTTCTGTAATAAACAACAAAAGCGGAATAATAGGATCTGTGAATATTAAAAAGAACAACACGTGATACGCTTCTAAATTATTTGACGCATTATGGGTGGAAAAATATGCAACTCTTCTTTCTTTTAAAAAAAAGAATCAACAATTTTTTTTTCAAAAAAGACCTAAGTTTAACTACTGTTGACTAAAAAAAAAGTTTGAGTATATGCTTAAATATATACATATTATATCTATATATAAATCATCGTAACTTTTTGTATTAATTTAATATTTATATTATTATTAATTCTACAGTAAGTAGCACTTCAGAATTCAAACTGGGATTTGATATTCAGGTGGATTTTTTTTAAAGACAGGTCTTTTTTTATTTTTTCAAAAAGATTAGAAATTTTTTGGTGAATATTTTCTAGAAATCTAACTCGTCTTCAAATAATTTTCCAGCTTTCTATGCGAGAACGGAAAACAAAAATAAATGTCACCAACCACAAAATAACGAAAACAGTTCTTAATATTGAGACTTTGAATAGATTTTTGCTTTGCAGTAGAATATTTAGTATTATTTTATTATTTAATGTAAGCAAATAGAAATTAAATGTCATTCAATATAAGCAAATGGAAATTAAATGTCATTCATTATCTCATAAAATTTTGAATAAAAAATTGACAAACGTAATGTTACTAATCTATTATTTAGAACGGACCTCAACGTAGACTTTCAAGTTCCCCATAGCTATCCATTCCATCTTATACGACTGATACACGTAATCACATACATATAAAAAAAATCTCCTTAGTCTTTCAAGCTCCCTACAACTATCCATTTCATCTTATCCAACTGATACATATGATCACGTACATAAAAAAAATCTTCTATTTTAGACTTTCAAACTTCCTATAGCAGGGGTGGGCAATTGTTTTGGCTCAGGGGCCACAGAGGTTGGCAGAGGGCCGCATTGGAAGCCACTTTGTGGAAGCAAACGTTAGTGGAGGGCCACATCTCTCTTTTTCATGACACACCAAATACACTGCTTTCCCCCTGTATTACCAAAGAAATATTTGTTTGTCCATTCTTCATTAAACTCACAACATTTATCACTGATTTTACATTTTTTTTGAAAGGTTCATGGTTTTTATAAAGTTGGAAAAGGATGTATTTGCTAATACAAAGACAAAATTGAAATTAACCAGATCAACTGGAAAAGCACTGCACATTGTATCTACACAGAGCATGTATATTGACATGGTTATCCTAGTGGAAAATATGAGACGAATCATCGATCATGCAAAGGAAAGAAATTTCAGTTCAAGGCAGATTTTTCTGATTGTCTTGGTGGGCCACATAAAAACTCTTAGCAGGGTACATGTGGCCCTCGGGCCTCATTTTCCCACCCCTGCCTTATAGCTATCCATTCTATCTTAAACAACTGATAGACATGACCACATACATATGAAAAAGATAAATATCTCCTAATTAAAAGTTTATGTTCAAGTCTGTTCTAATTACATTAAGTTTAGTATCGACAATATGCATGTATTTAAATATTACATAATCTATTATAAACAATACTATATAATCTATACATTTAGCAAATTTCTTGCATTAATTAACTCAGGCTTTAAGATTATTACATAATTTTAAATTTAAACATAAGCTTAAAACTCAATTAAAGATTAATATATCTATTTTTGTTAAATACAACCACTTTGTATCATTAATTATATAAATATATAGTTTTTTTTACTGTGAATAATATCTTGAAAGTGATTAAAACTTTTATTTCACCAATTCATAGTTCAGACACATACTTAAAGATATATATAAATCAAGATATCTTTATATATTTATTTAAAGTATATCATCTGATCATCGTTCATCACTATTTTAATCCTTTACCCAACCATTTCAGGATGAAGGTCTTTCCAAGTTTAATCTAGTTTTTTCCAATTCTCAGCCTCTCTTCTACACAACACCTGCACACTTTTTTTATTTCATCCATACATTTCACTAACGGTCTCTTTCTAGGTCTTTTATAATCTCATAAAGTTCTGTTTAAAATTTCAACTGTTCAAGTTTTACCATCTTTTCTAGCAATAGGTCTAGCCCAGCTTCAGTTTATTAAATATTTCAATGATATCAGTATTACCAGTTTGTTGTCTCACCCAAGTGTTTCATTTTCAATCCATTCTTATTACTTCTAACATACATCTCTCCATACTCCATTGAGTGGTGTGGAGTTTTTGTTTGTTCCTCTGCTACTGTTTAATTTTCTGATGCATAAAAACAGATCAACACATTTACTGAAAACATTTTTTTTTTCAAACCATAGATAATACTTCATTTTAATATTAAGTTATTTCTACCAAAAGTAACCATCAAAGTTTAATTCTATAATTAAGTCAATCCATTATATTTACATCAATATTAATGATCTGACCATGATATGTGTAGAAGCTAACTCCTTCTAATTTATCATTATCAATATTTATATTTTCTTTGTGTCTTTGTGTTTGAAGCTATATTATAAAGTAAAAGTTTTAAATATATCAAAGAATAAAATCTGAGACTAGATCAAAGTCTTGTTTGTGGAATTTATCTTTACATTTTTTTGTTTTCTTGTAAAACTTGACCTTGTAATATTTTTGATGCTTATAAAATGAATATTTATGCTACATTCAAAGTAATAGAGCAATAAACCCTAATTGTTTCATAAATGATTATAATTATTGCATATCCATTGATTGCTCTTGTTAGCACAAGATGGCACTACTATATGGAGAGTTTTGCTTTGTTTTGAATTGTTTAATAACAATTAAATGCTAGTATGATATAGTGATCATGTGATGTTTAGTGTATAAATGTGTGGAAGATTGTGATTTGGAATAACTGGTGATTTCTAGTTCAACATGAAATATGTTTATTGGAGATCATTTATCTTTTTCACATGTTAATATATATATATTGGATGTATAAGATGAATGGGATAGGTGTAGGGAGCTTGAAATGATGAGTTCAAGTCCTTTATAATTACATTAAGTTTAATATATATATATATATATAAGTATTACATCTATAATCAATTAATTAAGAGTAATTTGTCTAAGTAATTATCATCATTAAAGTCTATACTTTATGCTAGCTAGAATCTGAAAGCAATAAATGTTGACCCATTTAACATCATGCCAATAGAATAGTTTTTCATCAGAATGTAGTATTCTATACCATAACCCTTATGAAAATTATCTTTATGTTATTATATTTTCTATCAACCATTTATAGTTAATTATTTCATCTGGAAATGAACTCAGTACCTTGTAAATGACTCCTCTATACCATAATTCTAAATAGTATACAGCATATGGTATGATTATCATCAACAATTTGAAAGTTAGTTACATCATGTTATCTATGCATATAGGCATTTTATTTGGTATAAAATTTACATAAATTTGCTGATTATTGCCCTCATATTTTACATTCCATATATATATATAATCAAAATATTCTAGAATAAATATTAAAAAAATTGATACACCTATGTAAATACAAATAAAATCTTTGTTATAGCCAACTTATGACATTTTCTGCCATTTTGAATAAAATGCCATAAGATGGTTATAGCAAATATTTTATTTATACTTTATATAAGCATATCAAATTTTTTAGTATTTAATCTAAAATATTTTGTATGTTATATTTATTTCATTTGATATATATATATATATATATATATATATATATATATATATATATATATATATAATATGTTCAACCTTCCTTCAGCCATCTACTCTATCTCATACAACCAATGCACATGAACACACAAATCTAAAAAGATAAATGATCTCCAATATATGCATTGACTCATCAGATAGTCCAGATTACTATCTCTCATAGATATATATAATCGGTGCTTAGTTTATATTAAGATAGCAAAACATCACAATTTAATACATATATTTGAGATCATTAATCTTATTCACATGTGTGTCTATCTCCATTGGTTGTATGAGATAGAGTGGATGGCTGAACTGAGTTTGAAGGCCTGTGTTCAAATTTCCTATATTATATCTAGACTTCAAATATATACAATATACTTTTATATAAAATATTAGTAATAATACTTTATATATCTATATTATTTGCAGGATCTCAAAAAAGATGCTAGTTTTCTGCATTTTTATACTTGTAAATATAAATTTTCTGTGTTTATATTCTTATCGTAACTTATATTTAAAGTCAAAGAGAATACCTCTTACTTCACAAAATGGAAAAACAAAAGAGCTATTACAGGTTAGTGGATAAACCTTATTTAGCCATAGTATTGTTATTTATTAATTGATGGTCTTCTGTTATCACAAGATATTAAGTTATCTCTGCTTACATGAATATAATATTTTAATTTCCATTCTTTAACACATTAAAATCCATGAAAATATATAATTCAATATATTGCAATGCTTTCAAATATATATGTTTCAAAACACACATATATATGTGTGTTACATATAATTTCATAATTTAAGAAGATAAAATAAAAAGTGAAATAGCTAAAGAAATTAATTTTAAGAAACAATTAAAATAATCGCTATCAGAATCCAGTTTAAATAAAGATTTAGAACCTGCTGTCTTCTTTTTATAATTAAAAAGAAAATAAATGTTAAAATTTTATGAAAATAGAAACAAAATTCAAAATCAAACTAAAAGAATAAAATTGATTAATAAAGGTGATCTTTGTAAACTATCTCATCATCAGAAATGCAATTAAATTTTGGGATGATTCCTGGTCAATAGGATAGTAAATTAATCTAAAAGAAAGATTAGATAAATCATTTTAATTAAAGACTAAACCCCCAAAATTTGATTAAAATGAACAATAGAAGATGAAGATATATAGATGTGATGGCTTGCTAATTGGGTTAGTTCTTAGAGTTTTTTGTTATGAGTTTTTGTTCTTCATTCAACAAAATCAGCATACAAAATCAAACATTATTCCTAATTTGCATAAAAAAATAAAAGTTAAAAGCCAGAAAAGCAATAACATGCATTGCTAAGTATCCATCTGGGCTTCATGCCCAGTTTCCAGCCCCAGGAGTCTCTCTCTCTCCTGCTATCAATGTTTCAGCCATAGTATAAGACTTTGCCACATACTCTGTCCTATTGTCATTTAGAAGCATTTAAGAATGAAAATAAATCATCACTGATGACTGAATGGCCAGCTATAAAGAATATCAGGAGTATCAGACATGGAAAAGATCACAAAGTGTAAAATGAGAACTGTGCTAACTGTCAAAAAGATGACATAAGTCTGAACATTATTAAGTGAAACAACTATTAATATTATAAAATGATATTTAATGTTTAATAATTATTGTAATTTTATTTTATTGTACTGAATGTGTGTATTTGTGTGTAAGAATGAAAAGTGTTTACTAAATATGTCTTGGCCTATTTTTTCTGCTCTTTACCTATGTCACCATGATTATATGATTGTTATTAAACTGCTGTGCCACCTGTTTAAGATGTTGCAGCTAGTCTGGGTGAGTCTTCAAGTGCTGGGTTGGTTTGCCTTTTATCCAGGCATGCCAGATTTGTAAAGTTTATATGACTGGATAGCACCTGACATTCATCTCAAAACAAATAAATTGTCTTGGAAGATTGGTGTTCTTCCAGCAGTTATGGAGGGGAATTATGATCAGGAAAAATAGCCAGGACTGTGTTAATGTAGCCTCAATCCAGTCATAGGTATCATTGATAGTTAATCAATCAATGATATTCTATCCCTCTGATTGAATGTGCTATCACTGAGTCAAAGATGTTGTGAACCTCCAAATAAATATAAAATGTTTTAAAAACATGAATAATAGGTAAATTAGTAAATAAAACACAAAGAATAATACTTGTCTGATAGTGAGATAATAAATATGAAATAATAACGTTTTTCCAAACAAAGTAAGGTTAATAATCTTATTCCATTTATGACCCACCCCCGTGATCATTACAATATATATATATAGTATTTTCTTTTAAACAGTTAATTATTTGTAATAAATTGATGTTTTGGTTTATCATTCAGCTTCGATATTTCACATTATAATCATAGCACTGAAAATGCATTAAGCTAAATCGAAAACTAAAAATATCAAAGAAAGATTAATTCATTATATATTGTTTAAGAGTTCTTTTAATATCAAAGGTATGTCAGATGTACTTGGGGGATTGTGGGTAATAATTTATATATATTCGTTGGTAAATTTTTAGTCCTATATGCTTGAAAAATCTGCTTTTAGCAATAAAAACAATGGTTGTGTTATATGGTTTATTATCTTTGGCTAGTCTGGTTTACTTTTGAAGTTGGGGTAATTTTAATTATATATATGTACACATACACTTCAAATACTAGATGTAGCAATTAAATTTTTCACAGCGTTACTTGGATTACAAAAATGCATATCAAACAGATGAAAAATGGACACCAATATTATTCAGCCATTAAGATTTGAAATAGACTGCACACAAGAGAGCTATTAAACAAACTGAGATGTGACTTCAGCTCTTTTCAATTTACTTCCTATTTTCTGTCTGCCAAAGAAGATTCAAGAATAATCTTTTTTAAAATAATCATGAGAGTAATTACCTTCACAAGTTAGATAGGAATTTAGAATAAGCATAAAATTATGTCCTAATTAGAAGAATAAATATTGTTAAAAGTAATGTTTACATTTTCAATAGTGCTTGTTGGAGGACAAATTACCAAATCATGTAGATAAAAAAATAAAACCAATTTTCTTTCGCTGTAAGAATGTAGCTGAAAATCGGTTTCCAGTTTCCATCCACTTGATTTGGAACACTGTAATCTGGATAGCATTGTTAAAAAATTTAAAAGTCATGTTTGATATTTGTTATACTTCATTCCCACATGATATTTTGCTTACTATATATATATATAATATCACTAACAGCAAATATTATATTAATTTTGGCAGTACTATCTTATGAAAGGAACATAAAATCTTAATAAAGCTACTCAAGTAAAAGGTTCAGCTAGCAATATGCATCTGCTTTTACTTTATATATATGCGCAAGTAGCAAAAAAATACTAAAATTATCTTATGTCCACAGTTTCATTTATTAACAAATAGTCTTTCTCAAATGAAAATCAACCAGACACAAAACATATATATAAAACTGACATAACCTTCCCATAATTCATTTCAACACCATCTAATATCAAAGAGAATTTTAATAGATTTATGACCTCAGATTCAAAAAGATACAATTCATTTTTTCATAAATGATAACCTGTGCATTGTCATCAATCTCACAAAAACATCCTATGGTATTAAAGGTAGATGGTTATTGAAATGAATTATGGGAAGGTTATTTCTCTTTTATGTGTGTGTTTTGTGTCTAGCTGAATTTCATTTCAGAAGGTCTACTTGTTAAAACCATAGTCATGAAAGAATTTTAACATAAGTTTGTATTTTTATTTAGCTAGTACTTAGTGTTACATGAAGTTCTATTCGACAAATTATTATTAATAATTTTAACTGTATTTAATTATATATATTAATTCTATTATTCTCATGCATAAATGATGTCATAATATTATTTCCAGGAGCTTTCGTGTAATAAAAATATAATAACTAAATAGCTGACGTTTCAGTGCAATAAGTGCTTGTTATTGTACTGAAACGTCAGCCATTTAGCTACTATATTTTTTTATTATACGGAACTTTCCGAAAATAATACTATCACACACACACAAACACACACATATATAAGCATGTTTCTTTAATGCGACAAAATTCTTGTATTTTAATTGCAAGAGACTAATAAAAAATAATTATAATATAATAGAGTATACATTTAGAAATTAATTTAATTTTCAAAAAATAAGATATTAAAAATCGGGAACGAATTTAAAATGCCACAAGTAGATTGAATATTTTACAGAAGTGTAAGTAACTACATTGGAGATGTGTTATCACTGATTTACATTATTAGCATATAATAAAATACACATAATGTAAAAAACATTTGATGACGATTGTATTGTTCTTAATAGAAGTATTTTTAGTAGATGCAATTGTAATTAAAATAAGCTAAATAATCTATTATAATAAATCAGAGAGTAAATATAATAAACATTTAGAGACAGTGGGTTTATTTAATGAGTGTGTTTAATTTTTAATTTTTATCTTAACGCTGGGAGAATGAGGTGTAGGAATCAAAGGAGATAAGCTTATTCAATATCATAAGTTTCATAGATGATTTTGAGGTTATGAGATAAAAAAGGTAACTAGATTTGTTTAAATTGGTATGCTCTAATTGGAAGTAAAGTTTGTATCATTTGTAAACTAGTTTGACTTTTTATTGCTGATACAGGTGGTTATAGCAGTGGAAATATCTAAATATGCATAAAATGTTAAATCATAAAATAATTTACTATATTACAGTTATAAATATGAATTTCAATTAGTTTAGAGACAGCAGGTGTTTTGAAACTCAGATGAAATTAACTTTTCATACTCTATTTCCACTTTATTAATAAAAGCTTTTATTTTTTACATATTTATAACATTGGATAAAAAAAAAATCATGTTTTTTTACTTAAATCTCTATATGTAATCATTACAGTCTACTAATATAAACTTTTTTTGCTATAAATATTAATAAAGAAAGCATTCATTGTGTGATTAGAAAATATTAATGGGTATTAAACTTGCTTAAAATATTGTATATTTTTTTAAGAATATAGTTCATAATTACCTTTCAATCTTTTAACATAAATAACAACATCATATAATCAACATTTAAACAATTCAAACTCTCTTTTTTTTTTTATCTTAAGTAATAACTGTATTAATAAAAATAATAAATCATATACATTTCCATACAATTATAAATATATAAATACATAGAGGCAGACAACACAAACAATTCCCAATAACATTTAACAATCTCAATCTGTTGTCAAGACAACCTCCTTTAAACAATATATATATATATATGGAAATTTTGATTTACAGATAATCATATTCATTTTTAATCTTTATTCAATGCTTATCTCTCTCGAAGATTTATGAAATCTTTAATTTTAAGACAATGGATCTCAATTTTACAAATCATTATTTCAATATATCTCACAATTATTTGTGATCATTTTAGAATAAATTTAAGGAGTCTTTTAAATTATTTATTCTGTAAGTTTTCAAGTTTCTTTAACAAGTGGTATATAATATATTGTTGTGTACAAATGCCAAGGTATTATGTGGAAGAAATCTTTAAATATTAACACTTATTTATTTTGAAGTTGATATATGTCATATGAAATACTTCAATTCCTGTTTATTAAATACATTACATTTTACAAATAAATGTAAAAAGATTCATCGGATGATATAAGATATCTTATTATCATTACAATAAAATAAAACTCATAAACTTTACTTATAAAAAAACTTATTCTAACTTAGTTGTAGTTTTAGTCATTAGATGGAATCTCTTATTGAGCAAAAACAATGTGAGTGCATAAGAACAAAAGTAAATGATATAAAAAACAGTAAGTTCAATGGATTAAATAAGTGAAAAGGGTAAATATTTTTTAATAGTCTTTAAAATATATTTATACTAGGATGTGTACACATATATAATCATACATTAGTGTACGAAATAAGTAATGGAATGAAGATGGAATGATTAATGATTTAAGAGGATATTAATGTCTTATGTTGAACTGCTAAATGGACTACAAAGAAGTTAGTTAAAATCTTAAAATAAAAATACCAATATATGTATAAGATATAGATATAAGCCTATATATGGGATGCCAATATGTGTGGCAATGTAAGAAAAATGATAGAGCAATTAATATTCTAAGTATATTACATAACTATAAAAATATTGATGAGTGAAGCAAATATATTTATTTGAATGCAATTTTATTTAATTTCTTAATAATTAGTGATTATCCAGATTCATCGCCTACTTAAAATTCAACCCTATTTTTGTCAGCAAAACTCAAATGACAATTTATTTATAATTAAATAAAGTAATAACATAGATGGCACTTTCATGGATATAAGACCAAATACAGTGGTAGAAATACAATGAGGTTTTTCATCAGATAGTCATATAGGGGACAGTTTATTTGTAGGTACACAACTTATGGACATGAGTAGCAATAAAGGTATACATTTATATATTGTTTTTATAGACATAGAGAAGGTGTATGATAGAGTAAATAAAAATAGATTATGGGTAAGTTTAGTAAATTTGGGAATGAATGGAACTTTTGTAGATATTATTAAGAAATTATAAAAAAATAATTAATATATGTATCAATTTAATAACTGAAACACAGGCTTATTATATACCTGTGTCTATATATGTAATATATAGAGTATATGAGCACAGACTTTCAGACAACCCATCACTCTCCACCCTATCTAATAACACTGATACACTCAAGCACATATATGCTGAAAAGATAAATAATCATCAATATACATATTTCATGCTAAACCAGCAATCATCAGTTGGTCCAGATTATCATCTTTCACACATATATACTATAAGTGCTCAGATATATATTATGATAGACAATCTTCATACTTTAATGGACAGACTCCAATCTACTACACACTTCAACCGTCCATCCAATAGAAAATCTGATGATGGAATGCTCGAAGGCCACCCTGAGGCCAAGATTCTTGTCACATTCATGTTGACCTAAGGTCAATCTGAACCCCACATGTACAGGACATAATCCATTTAATACATATGCAAGGGTGGGCAGACATCTGTCTCTACAATGTAATAACTGAAACACAGGCTTATTATATACCGGTGTCTATATATGTAATATATAGGGTATATGAGCACAGACTTTCAGACAACCCATCACTCTATCTAATAATACTGATACCCTCAAGCAAATATATGCTGAAAATATAAATAATCACCAATATACATATTATCTTTTCAGCATATATGTGCTTGAATGTATCAGTGTTATTAGATAGAGTGGAAAGTAATGAATTGTCTGAAAGTCTGTGCTCATATACTCTATATATGTATCAATTAGGGGATATAGAATCAGTTAAAGATAAAATGGGGTGGGACTAAGGCAAATGATGCCCTATGTCACCTATTTTTTGTTGTATTTGAGAGAAATGAAGAGAGCAGTAGAAAGGGATTGAGATACCATTAATAGATGGCAAGGGAGTATATACATTGTCTATTCTTTTATTTGCAGATGATGTCTTTGGGTTCAGACAGAAGGGAGGTTATGGAAGTTATGCTGAGGACATGCACGGGTGTGGGTAAAGAGATGGGGATTAAATTTAGTGAAGAATAATCAAAAGTAATGATGATTAATACTGGGGAAAAAGAAGACTAAGAATTTTTATTAGGGGGCATAAAGTAAAATGTGATGAATAGAGATAACTCTTTGGGAATCATCTTATGTAATCAAAAAGATTGCTTGGATAAATTGTAGAAAAAAATGGTAAATGAAGCAAAGAAAAGAAAGGGATTGATAAAGAAATTACCAATGTTTTCATATAATAAATATGATGCACCTAGAATTGTTTGAAAGTGAGTGGCAGTAACAGCGATAACATATTAAACTTCATTTTTAGAAATAAAATGTATTTTTGTTAAGTCATCATAAAACTATCAAATTTTATTCCAAAATATAAATCTATATTTATAATTATAAAAATGTCATCAAAGCTGCATCCTATGATGTTTGGTTAAACTTTATATTGATTTTAATTTCCTTTTTACTGTTGTTATTACAAAATTCTTAACATGTATTTTTAAAAATTAAAGATATTTGACTAAAATTTAAGTCCAATCATAAAAAATACTTGATGTTAAATAATTACTGTTCAAATTTTTAAAAATGCAATCATAAATTTTTAAATTAATTATGGGGAAAATACAATTTTTATTCATTCTTTAAGACAATTAAAAGATGGTTCCTAATAATTTTGCCAAGCTCTCAAAGCACCCCCCCTAACAGAATTTATAAGTCAGAAGTGTTTGGGGCTATATAATACTAATATCTTCTGAATTTTCTTAAACAAATAAATCAATATATTATGTTCATTTATTCAACAAATACATGCAAAACCGGCAAGCTAAAGACACACAAATGTCATCTCCATTCAAAGTACTTTGGCTTATTTGGAATCTACTTAAAATAGCAATTTCACATACATAATTTTCTTTATCTTACATAAGTATATCTCATGGAGATTATGCATGCATATAATCAAAGAAGATTGAAGCGAGTTTGTTGTCTTAATAATCACAATTTATTGATAATAAGTTGTAAAAAATATTAATGCATAATATAAAGTTTAAACCTCTTCATTTATTTATATAACCTGTTTTATAAAAAGTTATTTTTTATAATCTGTATTGAATCAATCATTAATTTATGATTAAAACTGTTATTCAATTAATAAAGATATATATCTTAATTGTGTTCAAATTCATTAATAATAATAATAATAATAATAATAATAATAATAATAATAATAATAATAACAGCAACAACAACAACAACAATAATAATAATAATAATAATAATAATAATAATATATTAATTTTTGAAGAATAAAAGTGAAAAAAAAAATTATCTCACAAAGTCAATAATATATATATATTATAACAATCGGAATGAAAGTAAAGATCGAATCTAACCACAAAAACAATATCTTCACTACAAGGGCGCCATCTAGGCATTTGAGCCTAGAAAAATTTATAAAGTAGGCAGATACGCGCTGTGAAGATTCCACTTTATTTAAATATTCCGATCGTTAGTCCAAGTCACTAGCTCAGTGGAGACGCAGAGATAAAAATCTATATCTTAATTTATATCTTAAATATAAATAAATAAAAGCCACTGCCAGAGATTAACACATAAAATATTTATTTACGCACATATAAAATAACATTTAAATTTTGAGGAATAAGTTTAACATTTTAGTTTTTTATATTAACTTTTAATTTTACATTTAACTAAATTTCAATGAGTTTAATATTTTATTTAGATAGTCAAGTATGAATAGACTACATAGATCTGCATTTGAAAAGAAAATATTGATCCCTGATTTAACCTTAGGCCACAAATTTCGCAACCAAACTGGCGCCAATCCATCTGATACATTCATGTATTCAATGTAGCATGATACGACAACACAAAATACTATACTGTCAGGAAAGTACACCTGAACAGTAAGTAGAATTAGAGAAGACATTGACTCTCCACCAACAGGAATGTCACATCTGTTGGCAAGTAGAACAATAAACAAAAAACTCCATAGGAATGGACTGCGGTCTTCTGCCGACTTACCAACCCATCCATAGGCAAACAGAAGGTGTGTGGCGTATATATGCAATCCTGCCTGAAGCGGATCTCATACTACATCTACTAATTACACAAATATATCCAATCCATTGAGCCAATTCAACTACGAAACGAATAACCTAAGATTACCCTCCCTTAATATAACTTTACAAAACTATATAGCCATTCACGCCCGACTTAAATTTAACATTTAGATACATTCGCACAAATGAATTTTATAAAATTTGTTTTAAAATGTTGAGTATAGATCAGCTGCACAGATTCCATGGTCAAAAACATCCCAAATTAAACACAACCGATCAAAATACAAAGTCATCGATAAGCGTCACTTGCATAGGGAATATACAAATCCCATTAGCATTCATCGTAAGATGCTTGCAGTGATATCATTGACATATATTCTAATCGAATGTGAAAACCACAACATTATCAACCGCTAATGAATCTATGCAACGTCTATACCCAACCTTAAATTTCATCAATTAAAATTTAAACAACAAATAATTTATACAATAAGAGAAAAAAAATGGAAATTATTTTTATCAATCGGAAAACATATAAAATTAAACATTATTAATTTGATTTAAAAACTTACAAAAGTCAGATAAGAGTCCGTTTTTAACATTTAAGTTGGCTTGTTTATCAATTTATAAAACTTGACAAAAGTTCTTAATTGATTTTAATAATTGTTCATTTCATATAGCTTATGGTAGCAGAGTCCAGGTTCCTGTTTTTAATTCCCGCGATGCCTCCATTGGAAGATAATGTTCTGGAGATGGCAATAGCTGGTTCAAGGTATCACAGTCTTTTCCTTTTTCTTTTTTTAAATAGAGTGTGGTATGTGCGTCCTACCACAACTCTCAAACACACCACGCTGGAACTCCAGAAAAAACTGTATTTCCCTTTTTATATTATCCACATGGATTCAATTAACAAAACGTCACTAATCCATCACTTTCATTAGGGTCCAAGCCAAGGCTTAGTGCTTCCATTGGTCAAGCTAATTTCTCTTTATTTTCTTATCTATCTTTCATCAGATCATTTTAATCATACAAGAGCCCAAGGCTAGCTTGGTTTTCGAAAATTCATAAACAATCATTTCCATTTACAGATTACATTAATTAATACCTGTTTTTATTTTTAAATCTTGTACTTTTTTATAAAAAAAAAAAAAAGTACGTTCAAATACTTATTTGTTTTTTTTTTTAAAAAAAAAAATTTTAAAGTTTGGCATCTGTGCGAATGTATATACGTTTAACAAACATTTTAATTTTAGCGTTTAGTTTTTTTACTTTTATTTTCGAACTTTTAAGTTTTTATTTTAAATAAATGTAATGACATATTTATATATCGTTACAATATATATATATATTATAGAAAGGCAAAAACATCCACAAAATTTTACAAGAGAAAAGAATACAAATATATATTTAATTATCCAAAAAATGATAGCAATTAAAGTATTGATTATAATAATAAATATAGGCTTTTTAAAATTTAATTAAAATATCTGTAAATTAATTTAGTATATATATTATAACCCCCATCCCACTCAACACCGATCCTACTCATTATATGAGCAAATGCCCAGGGTGCCAATTCTATTAAGGAATAGTATAAATTAACAACTTTATTTTGCTTTAAATTAGTATTGAGACTCTTCTACTTGTGCCTGATTTATAGCTTAGCTCAGTGGAGGGTTATAGAAAGTTAAGAATATACAGAATATAAATAAATGAAGGAAGAAATACTATTGATGATTAAAACAAGATATATGCCTTATTTGTTAATCAACTAAATGATAGAAATCAATAAGGTTTCTTTTATTCAAGCTAATAAACTATAATTTACCCTTGATCTCTTCCATCATCTAAATACACTCATAGATTAACTACAATATAACTTTAACAGAAAAGCATGATATTGAATAACTCCACTATCTAGCACATCTTAATCTAAATAGCTAAATTAAGATTAATTTGGAACTATGAAATCAGATCTCAGGGAGTCTTTAATGTGATTTGATTAAAGAAATTTTATTATGCAATAACTTATAACTATTATAAAAAAACAATGGAATGAATTGAGTGATGTTTCACTGGGCTAGCAATTAGATAATGAAATAAATAGGGTACCTTTTAATCTCACATCATTGTCGAAATAATAACTAAGTATGCAACCTTCTTCATAAGTTTATCAAATGGTAAAGTATTTCATATAATGTTTGGATCAAAAGAACAATATTATCAGATTTTAGTATGTTTATTATCAAATTTACAAAGTAGTGCATTTACGTTGTAATAGATATGTAGTATGTGGAAACTAGAATACGAATGCATATAAGAACAACTGGAGACAAACTTTTAAATAATAAACAAAAGCATTTATTTACATTTTGGAATAAAATAAATATACTTAGTTCACATGCAATAATTTTCATCTATTATTTATGAGATTCAGGTAAATAATAATAGACCACCCTTTGGTGTATCCTAAATAAACTACCTATCTCTGCTTTATCTAACAACTTAATTATTACCTTTATATTTAAACTAATATTTGTTTCATATCATTCTTATAACTAATTGTTTCTAAAAATTACAAACTAAAATTACTTATAATTCATATAATTATATTAAATTGCTCATCGTAAAACATAACATCAAATTTAAAATATTGTTTCTCATTTTCAATATTGTATATTTAAATAACAACCTACACCTCTTCATAATGTACATATTAACTGCTTTTAGAATTCATTTCATTAAATCATTAATCATATCCATTGATTTTAATTATATATCAATATTTGATAAAAATATAACTTTTAAAATAAATAATGATATAGATAACCAAATTAAATCAATTATTAATTTCACTATCTATTGATCTATCCACTCTTACTGTAATAACAACTATATTTTAAACATCCAGATGTACAAACTGTTTAGCTCAGTGAGTTAAAACTCTAAACTTTTGATTGGTCAATTACAGAATCAGCAGTAAAGAGCAAATTAATAATTTGTCAGAATATGAAAGTGAATTAAAGTTTTTTCAAAAATAAATTTCTGTTTATAATTATAAAAATATTTTATAGTGGAGAACCTATAAAGAACATTTGAAACCTATTAGAAAATGCTGCATGTGACATTGATTTCTTTCTTAATTTATGTTCATGTAAAAGTAAATAATTTTTACTAAAATCTTAACTATTTTTCTAAAATAATTTCATTTTCAGCATAATTTAACAAAATAATTTATAATATATAAAAAAAATGATTAAAAAACACTCTAAAACATTTATTTTTAATTTCAAAATGAAAAATAAAGAAGTTGGAGTGATGAAAATTATTGACAGGTGCTCTTCTTTTGTTCATAATGAGAACCAACCAATCAGCATCTAGGAAAGCCTGTCTTCTCTCCTAGTTGTAGTTTGAATGCCAATATTATTGATTTTTAACTTGTAAAATAATTCAAGAAATGGCAGCATTTTATGGTAGTTTTTAAGGTTTAAAATGAGCCTAAATTCACTATGGTAATGTAAAAACTGGTAGTTTTAGAGCAAGTTAAAGCTGTGTTCGAGTTGATCTGCATCTTTCTTAAAAATGGTTGAGTATAGAATTAATATATATATATACACAAATATGATGTTGCAAGCTTTTTTAAGCAAACAAACAAAAAAACTTTAACTTTTACTGGCATTACAATCATTCCACAGGATTATGACTTGTTTCTTATCAATATTACTATCACTTTCATTTCAAACTCTGAAGATTATTACAATTATCAAATTTTACAGGATGTCAGGTTATTGACAATGTAGCAGTTTTTTTATTTTCCTTAAGTAGTTAAAGATCATTTGCAGCTTGTCTTAGACATTTCATTTAAATCCTCCTTGAGCTAGTAAAAAATGATTCAGCATTCAAATAATTCCTTACTTATTTTGGTTAATATTATTATTATTAAGAAACTAAAACATTTTCCATTTTCATTTTAACAGTAGAATTATATTATCTTCCACGTACTTTTATATTTCATAATGCACTAAGGTTTATTTCATCTGTTATTCAACAATTTATTCTCCATGCATATTTATTCTTTATTAAATATTTTCTGGTATGGTTTTAGTCTCTTACATTTATTCTTTTTTTTTAGATGATATATGATGTTTTCATTCATACTAATGGACCACTGTTATTCAGTACACATATAAATATAATCAACATTTAACCCATATAACACAATATAATTTATTTTTTTAATTTTACATAAAAATAATATTAAAATTAGTATCGCTCAATTTTAATTATTTCTTCAATTAAAATTTTATTCAAACATGCTTTAAGATTTATCTTTGCATACAATTCATACTTTTCCATTCATACCTAGTTATGTTATTATCTATTATTACTTTAGTTCCAAATAATTTTAAAAACACATATTTATCTCTGTCAGAACTAATTTGCTTTTTATTTATCTCTGGCTGATAACTTGATTTTGTCCAATTATTTTGACTCATATGCCACATGAATACTTCAAGTAGTTTAGCAAATAAATCCAGTATAAATACAGTACTCCCAAGGTTTTCCTTTAGTGAGCTTCTTTCTTGGTCACAATCTGGGATATACATACAATTTTTCTTCTTCCTTTTATGTTATTTTCGCCATATAACAATTTCAAGAAATTTTCCAAGAAACATCAATTGTTGAGTTGCTTGTTTTTTTTTTCTATGTGTCATAGCATCGGCCGGGACGTGAACCCACAACCATCTGCAACCAACTACTTGCTTGCATGGTGGCTGCGATACCTCCGGGCTAACAATGCAAGACAAGCTTGTTGAGATCAATTTAATTTATTCTTGCATTTTAATAAAACTTTATAACCTATATCATTTAAATTAGACGTAGACAAAATTCATTACTTTTTTTTTCCAAAATAATAATAATATTTAAGTAATTTTTTGCTAACTTCTAGGATAACAATATAAAACAAAACAAGTTACTTGTTCCTTGATCTGTGATTTTTTTTCTTCAATTTAATATTCTCTCAATTTTTCTTAATGATTGTCTGCCGGCTGTTTATTGGTTAATTTTTTCCCTTCTTTGATTCTATATTTAATGAATTGTTAGTATTTGATGTACATTTAAAACAAATATTTTTGGTTTTAAAATATTTCTCAATAAAAATAATATCATTTAGAAACTGAATGAAATACAATTTACTTTCTTGATTTAGATCATTTTGGTTTTATTTTTATACAAATGAGCTTCGATATTACTTTTATGATTTTTTTTTAATCACCAAATTCATAAAATAAATATTAATCATTTACTTGTAAATATGGGATTTCACTAGAAATAATAATTGCTTTTATAATATGAGATGCATACAGACAATAATTACTTATCTATATAACATATATTTGTTTAGAAGATTAATTTGAACTTTACTATAATTTTAAATACCAGCAAATGTTTACTTATTTATAATTATAATATATTTATAGTTTATTATTTTATCTTTTATGTATATTTGTAACCAACTATTTTACACAGCACTTATATCCTTTATACAACTTTCAATTGACTAAACCTAAGTTCAAACCATATGATAACTAAAATGACAATATTCCCAGATTACTAAGTATCTATCTTTTTGATTTAATAACATTTAAATTTATACATCTCAAAATGTTATTCACAATTTGTTTTATGATGAGATGTGCCAATAAAAAGGGCAATATATATATATATATGCAAAATATGTATTTTATATATATATATATTGTAACAGTGGCTGCAGAAAAGAGTTTGTTATTAACTGAAAGGAGACCCTTCGATTCCTCTTGGTGGCCTTAAAGGAACCGAGCAGGGCAAATTCCTAATGTCCACTCCATACGTTCTTGTCGTTGCAGCTGTTATTACTATGTGATTATTCATATAGTATACGAACATGGATGGGCTGCTCACCAACACGCATTAGCCAGCGTGGTGAGTTTAGTGGTTTTTTACCTCTGAGTTTAAGATCAAGAAAGACTGTGGTCTTTCTTCTCATGCCTGATAAGGCAGAATGAATGTTTGTGTAAATGATAAATATTTTTCCAGTATATATATATACACAATTATGACAGACAAAAATAAAGCATGGCCCTTATTCCCAGGAGGCTGTAAAGTCACCAACCAAGGCAGCGATTGGTGGCCGAAGGTGGAGGGTGCTAAGAATCTCCTGATTGTGGACCCAGGCTGCAATTTGATGATGACTTTTTATTTAGGTACTTACAACTGTAGATCACTTTCAAGTGAAGGAAGATTGCAAGAATTAGAAGAACTGTCTTATATTAAATGGGACATTATTGGACTTTGTGAAGTTAGAAGAAAAGGAGAAGAAACAATTGATTTAAAAAGTGGACATATACTCTATTATAAAGGCACACATATTGGAAATACAAGTAAAGTAGGATTCATTATAAATAAAAAGTGGAAGAACAATACTGTGGAGATTGATGGTGTATCGGACAGAGTGGCAATATTAGTTATACAACTTAATAGCAGATACCAAATGCAGATAATTCAGGTTTATGCCCCAATAAGTTCTCATAGTGATGAAGTAGTAGAAGATTTTTATATGGATGTACAAAAGGCTTTTGATCAGAATAAACAACATTTTAAAATTGTTATGGAAGACTTTAATGCAAGAATTGGTAGACAAATGAAAGATGAAATTTCTGTAGGTAATTTTGGTTATGGTAATAGAAATGAGAGAGGACATAGACTTGTGGAGTTTGCAGAAAAAGAAAAACTTTATATTATGAAATCTTTTTTTGAGAAAAATGTTAAAAGGAAATGGACATGGAAGCATCCAAATGAAGGTACAGTAGAATTGGATTATATTTTGACTAACAGAAAATACATATTTCAAGATTGTAATGTTCTTAATAAATTTAACACAGGAAGTGATCATCGATTAGTAAGGTGTAAGTTACGTGTTAATGTAAAACTAGAAAGACAAAAATTATTAAAAAAAACAATATTTACAGTTGATATTCCTAATCTTCAGAACCATTCTAATGAATATAAATTAGAACTTTCAAATAGGTTTCAAGTGTTAAGAGATTTTGAACATGATACAGATTTGAATGAAATTAATATGAAAATAACTGATACACTTTTAAAAACTGCAACAAACATAGCTGGTAGAAAAAAGCAGCAATTGACTAATAAAATTTCTACTGAGACTAGAGAATTTATGAAGAAAAGAAGGAATATGAAGATATACAAAAATGATGTATTAAAAAGAATTGAATATCTCGAATTTTGTAAAATGGTACGGAAAAGAGTTAAAAATGATATAAGAAAGTATAACTGTGAAATAGCAAGGAAAGCTGTAGAAGAAAATAAAAGTCTCAAAAATGTTAAAAAACATTTTGGTATTGGTAGGAAATTTATATCTGCAATAAGAAAAAAAGATGGAATTATTACTAAAAAGAGAGATGACATCATGAAATTGGTAGAAGATTTTTATCAAGAATTATATAGTAATAAAGAACAAGTACCTCCTATATCTATTACATCTTCCAAATTGCCCAGAATTTTAAATGAAGAAGTGAGACATGCAATTAAGTGTATGAAGAAAGGAAAGGCTCCAGGAAATGATGGAATTATAATTAATATATTAAAAGAAGTAGGTGAAGAAATAGAAACAATTTTAGCAAAGTTATATACCAAATGTCTAAATGATAAAGATGTACCGGAAGATCGGAAGAATGCAGTAATAATATTAATATTTAAAAAAGGTGATAAAGAAGATATTAGAAATTACAGACCTATCAGCCTTTTATCAGTTTTATATAATATTTTTACCAAGATAATTACAACTCGTCTACAGAGAACTTTGGATTTTCACCAACCAAGAGAACAAGCTGGATTTAAAAGTGGTTTTACTACAATAGATCATATCCATGTATTGCGAGAAGTCATAGAAAAGACAAAGGAATATGAGTTGTCATTATGTTTTGGATTTGTAGATTATGAAAAGGCATTCGATTCTATACACATTTCTTCAGTGATTAAAGCATTGGATCATCAAGGTATAGATCCAGGATATTGTCATATTTTAAAGAATATTTATAAAAATGCAACAGCAACAATTAGATTACATAATGATACTGGAAAAATCAACATTGAGAAAGGTGTAAGACAGGGTGACTCCATATCTCCAAAACTCTTTACAGCAGTGCTGCAAGAAGTATTTTGTGGATTAAAATGGGAAACTAAAGGAGTGAAAGTAAATGGAGAGTATTTAAGTCATTTAGATTTCACAGATGATGTAGTTTTTTTGCAAATAATGCTTCAGAGCTGCAGGAAATGTTGCAGGAGTTATCAGATGAAAGTAGAAAAGTAGGACTAAAGATAAATGTTAAAAAGACTAAAGTAATGTTTAATCGATTTGCTCAAAATATGAAAATAAAGATTGATTATGAAGAATTAGAAGAAGTTCACAGTTACAAATACCTTGGTCAGATTATTAATACAGATGGAAACATAATGGAGGAAATTAATCATAGAATTAAACTTGGTTGGAGTGCTTTTGGTAGAAATAACTTGATACTAAAAGGAAATATGCCTATGTGTTTGAAAAGGATGGTTTTTAACAAATGTGTTTTACCAGTTCTTACTTATGGATCTGAGACTTGGACACTTAATAGAAGAGCAATACAGAGACTTCAGACCACTCAAAGGAGTATGGAGAGATGTATGTTGGGAGTAACAAGAAGAGATTGAAAACGCAATGTATGGGTAAGACAACAAATAGGTGTTACTGACCTTATTGAAAAAATTAAAAGATTGAAATGGAGTTGGGCTGGACATATTGCTAGAAGAGATGATAATAGATGGACAATTGAAATTTTAAACTGAATTCCAAGAGATTGTAAAAGACCCAGGAAAAGATCACATGTGAGATGGATGGATGAAATAAGAAAATGTGCAGGAGTGTTGTGGAGAAAAGAAGCTAAAGATTGGAGAAGATGGATTAAACATGGAGAGACCTTCATCCTGCAGTGGATTGACAATGATTGATGATGATGATTGTAACAGTCAGAATCGTCTATCTCGCTAACACACTGCAGAATTCAAACCCCAGACCTGAAACTGAACATTCTAGGAGGGGTTGCCTTCTAGATATACTAAGTTCGAATATAAAGCCCAAATTTCACAGCGCCATCTATGTGACAACGCATCTGATGCCACTACTAGTATGACCCTTTGACTGGTACCTGGTGGTCAAGGAGAAACAAAATTTTTTATACTAAAAGAAGTTTGGGTGGCTAATTAATGTCTATGGATTTACAAAAGAAATGCAGAAAATATATATATAGACCGAGACAGTGATAGGAATCAAATAAAATAAGAGATCAAATTTAGTTTTAAATAATTTCACAAAATTTATTTAAATAAAATATATATATAATGCCACTGTCTGCTTATATGAGACAGGGACACGTATTAAATAATTGTGGGCATTATATTTCAATAAATGACAAAAGGTTTTAAAACAAAGTGATATATTCTATTCCTCGGGCTAATAGCATTACGATAATGTGCTTGACGAGATAGGAACATGTGCAAGGTGCTTTGAGTAATTATACAAGTTTAAGAAAATATTTGAAAATTAAGTGTTCTAAAATATTTATTGATTTCGAGAATAGCACGGACTAAAGCTTACTAAGCAACAAAGTGGGAATGGGATCAAAGCTTTTATTTGAGAATAATAATAATAGAGTTGCATTGGGAGGTCAGTATTGCTAATAATGAATTTATTAAAGTTTGAGGGTGTGACACGTTTAAGTCACAGATGCTTTGTAAAATAAATATAAAATAAAACAATATTGAAGATCCGGAATAATTATGGAGGGCATCTCACCGCTAACCTGTATGAAAGTATTTTATGAACAGCTGAAACTTAGCGACTGGATGACAATTGTGTTTAATTCCCAGGTGTGTCATTTGGAGGCACACTCTGCCTGGAAATCTGCAATAAGCAAAAATAACAGACTTTGCCGTGTAAAGAATCCTTGGAAAAGTAAAACAAAGCGGTCTCAACAACCAATTCATTTACCAGCAATACGAGACTAGTGTATATAAAACATACTGAATGGGTTTTACTTGGATTAAGAGAAATGCCCAATCAAATTCCCAGAAATTCATTTAAAAGGGTCTGCACATTCTTGATGTCAATGATGAACTTTGTAATTAAAGTAGTACACGGTAATTAAAATAGGAAAATGCATGCTTGTGGGTTTGAAAAGTAAGTATAGATTTATATACGCAATCATGCATTAGGGGACACATTAATCATTGACCTCACACATACTTTCATATTAGATTAAAATCAATAACATGTAGATTTTAAACTATGTGATTATATTATATATTAAAGAAAAGAATCACCCTCGAATGAGTGATTTGCAAGATAATAAAATTGGAAACTTATAAATTTAAAATATGCCGTAATAGCGGCATCTTGTTTTCAACAAAGGGAATAATTCACTTAGTCAAAGACGATTCTGACACATTATCATAATAAAATAACAGAAAGCTTAATAAATAGAAAATATTAACCCAAGGATATAGAGCAAAATGTTGAGTATATTTAAACATGTTAAAGAAATACATAATGAAGTTATGTAAAATATAAGAAAAACAATTTTAAATAGCTATAGCATGTTAGTTATCACAAGAGCTCTTGGGTTAATTTAGGATTATCTCTGGAGAAGCATTTTAGGTAGATTGATGGTTGGCAGGTTTTTATATAATTTAACAGCAAAATCTGGAAATGTTCATATTTTTGCAGCAGCAGCAGTTCCGGGGTTCCCTTTGTGATAACTTCCGATGGTCTGGAGCAGCAGCTGGCTATTCCAAGGGGACATAGCCATCTTAACGCCTCTACTCTGTCATGTCAAGGTTAGCAAATTATTAGAATCGAACTCAGAATGATTTCTCTTAGAAACATTAGAATACAAACTGGAGAACAAAAGAAAACCCTTCTTTTTATAGTAGACATTAACAATAGAACTGCCCTGGAGCATTACAAAAATATATTGGACTTATCAGCTGTAATTAAATCTATCCAAATGTCCAAAGGAATTCAACATTAATTAATTTCTTTTGTTAATTTTCCTGTCGACATTCGGATTACAAACTAGATTTAATTAAAATTTACTTTTACTAATTAAAGAAAACCTTAAGTGGACATCTGCTGTTTTTAGATAAACTTATATAATATTAAAACTATTGTCCCTCATTTATTTTAAAGAAATATTTGGCATAACTTTTATTAAATTAAACAAAAGTTATTTTACTTTTAAATTGCAATATTTGAATCTATTTACTAAATGAATATTTACTAAACGAGTTTTATTTTAAATCAAAATACATTACGACGGTAATATATTTGTAAATAGATTCAAATAAAATAACTTTAACAATTTATATTTTTGATATGTTTTAAAATGGATATCATAGTGTGTGTGCAATTACAACTTATATAACTTACTTTTTAATAAATGTAAATTATGTGAACAAATACATAATTCATAATATTTTATTTTATTTGGAAATAAGTTATATATATAATACGAGCATTGTGCTTGTGGTTTAAAATTAGGTGGGATTTTCGGTATATAAGTGTATTGCAGACACACTATGATAGATTGGGGTTCAAACTAAGGTATGAGGGTAGGAAGTAGGTGAAAAAAGGTAAAACGAAGATCTGCAAAGCAGACCTTACTGTTTCAATATATATATATATATATTGTGACCTTCTGGTTTGGCACCAGAAATAGTCATTGTAGTATTGTGGTAGTATATAAGTAATATCTTATATAACCCTCTTTTAAAAAAAAAATGAAATAACGTGAAATTTTAAAAAAAAATTTCATTTTGATTTAAAACTGTAATCAATAGTAAGTGTAGGTATAATTAACAGATTTCTTAAATGTTTAGTGTCTTGTCTTGGGGTATAATCAGTGATAGAATAGGGAGTAGCTTGTTATATGCATAATCAGTGCAGTTTAGTTTGTTGCTTACTTGTTTTATTTGCTCATAAAGCAGTATTCAGTTTTGTTAGAATGATTTCCTAGTCCATTTGTTTTATACATTTTAAATTATAGAATAAGCAGTAAAATATGTTTCACTCATCATCATTCACATTGTCATTTCAGTGCTATCAGTGTAATACCTATAGCATATTACTACTGAATATTCATGCATTATCCAACTTCATTTTTCATTCACATGTTTCAATAAACCATTAAATATCCCCCATCACATTCAAATATTTAATTATATTAATAACAGTGTTAAAAAAACTAACTTAATTATATTTTAAATTAATCAATAAATTATGGACAGGTAAATTATTTAATGACAAATACTCTAAAATATTTTATTTATTAAAACAATTGTCATCCATTTTATTTTACTGCTTTAAAAACATTTAATTATTAGTTCAATTTTTTTTTTCATTTATTTAAAAGATGAAATTTTTTTTCTTTCTCATCTCTTTTTTTTTTTTTACTGTCTCAAGTTTTGCATATTTAAGTAGGTTTGTAAGGGGGAGGAGCAATTGACAATCTTTTTCTGATGATGTTAACATTATCATAAACAATTGGAAGGGAACAAGGTGATGTAATGATTATTAAAAAAAGTTATAAAAGGAATGCTTATTACTTTTAATAGGTCAGTCTATTTTTATTACTTCAGTCAGTCAGAGTCAATTATTAAAACTTTTACGAGGGCAGTTATAGCTAACCAAAGACAGCTATAACTAAGTTATTTAGCAAAGATTAATAGTGAAATTATTTTTCCTCTTTCAGAGTTCAATTGAAAATTTAATTATATTATTTGTTTGCGAAATGTGTACTTAAAAACCACTAAAAGATACATCAATTTGCTCCCAGCTGATTATTCAAATTGTCCCAATATTATGCTAAAGTACACATAAGTGTTTTATTCTATTATTCAAGATAAATTATTATTTAAGAAATGGGAATGCTTAATAGGACTGTAAAATTGTTTTATTTAAATTTAAAATTAACAGGGAAGGATAAAAGAATATTTGTTTATTTTATAACAATTAAGTTTTTAAGCTTTAATTATACTATGAAGGGAACAACTGCTATGTGCTTCTTTATGTGGGGGAAAGATGTGAACTGTCATTGAACGTTCTCAGAACTTTAATGAACAAATTTCATGTTAAATATAAAAGAAAACTCAAAAATATAAACTATACACAAGGAATATGTAATTTTATTGTCATATGTCTTAGAATAGCAGCGTAATTATTTCTATTTTACCATTGGAAAAGAAAATATATAAGATTAAATGGTTGTTAAATTTACTTTAATAATTATTTGTTCTTCTAGACTAGTAGGAGGAATGAAATTATAAATGGATAAAGTTATGTGACATTGCTGTATTAATATTACCAATGAGTTTATCTAAATAAATATTATTAATTAAATAACTACATATATTTTTGAATGGCTTTATGATTGTGAAATCAAATGTTAAATATATCCTAGGAATAAAGTACAAACTTCTATTTTACTTGCATTATGAAATATATTGTTTAATTAAGGAAATTCATTATTTACAATGTTAATAGCAATTCATTAGTTGATAACTAAAAACATTGAATATGCTCTTATGGATTCAACAAAATATTATTTTGTTTCTCCTGCAGGAAATGTGTTGTTTGATGCATCAATATTTATCTTTGTGTGTTTACTGTTTAATATCCTTATTATTCATTGGGAGACATGACAAGGAAAGTCGTGTAAAACTATTGATAAACTTTGTTTCGTTTAAGAAGAAGAAAGAAGAAAGGAACTTTATTATTATTATTTATTAGCATATTAGATAGTATTAGTTAAGAAATGTTTTATTATTTTAAATATGTTTATTATATGTATCATTATTATATTTGTTCTTCAAGAACATCTCAAATATCATAATGAAAGAACACATTATGCTGGTAATTTTTATTATTGTTATTATTTTGATAAGATAAGTTTGGTCATGCATGTGTTAATAATCCACACACATAATAAAATGAATGGAAGAGTCCATTTATAGATTAATAAGGGTGAATAATTATTTTAAAAAAAGAGTTCATTATATCAAATCTTACTGAATATATTTCTTTTTATAAATTAGAAAATAATTATTTTCAATAAGTTATTTCATCTATAACATACATTTTTATTATTTATTTAGGTTCAATTTAACTACAGATTCATGTCAATATTAATGCATTCTATTATAAAAAAAATTATTCGTCTTGCTTTGTCCATAGTAATTAGTATTTTATTCTCCAACTGTTTGTTGAACATTACCAAGTCCTAAATATTGTCAGATATGTGATATTTATTCTTTATTAATTCTAGCTGTAATAATTAATATTTAAACAGTAATTCTTTGCTTACTGTGATTTTAAATGGTCTGTATATCATATGCTTATACATGTGTGTCTATTATTAAACTTATTTATAATTATATGTAATTGCAAGTAAAAATGATTTTAAATCAATCGGATTTGGAAGGAAAAGATGATTAATCATTTGAAGAATTAGAAAGTTATTTAAGAGATAATTATTATTTCTTTGTTATGACTGAATGAAAAGTATTTTGTGGCTATATGCTATAAAGTTTACAATGTTTAAAATATTTTATGGGATTGAATCAGTGTATTTATTAGTTGAATATTTAATATGGGTAGTTTGCCCAGTGCAATATAGTGTAGTGTATGGAATTGAATATTCCTTTTCTTATCCATGTATTGGAGTATATTTTGATAGGAGTGGATTGAGTCCTCCTTTTATATTTGATATATTGAATTAAATGTGTATGGAGCTAGAGATGTTCTCTCCCTAATTTTCATTTGGTGATGAGTTATTCCACCAATTATTTAGTCTTAAAGATAGACTTGGAAGTTATTGTGATATTTACCTGATTTGAAGTATAGAAATCTTTTATTCCATGTGTATTGGATGTTTTCCAGCTTATGCTATAGCCTAGTGTTTGATGGTTTATGATAAAAAGAAAAAATAAAAGGAAAGTATAATGTCTTATAAAACAGCTGTATTGTAGTTAATAAATAAAGATTGGTTGATTATCACTTCCAACCATATTATGATTATATTGAAATATCATAAGCAAACCAATTAGATTGATTAACATTATTTATTTATTTTCTTTGACACACAGCATAATACAGATTCATGTACAGATTGTTAATTTTGATATAAAAAAAATTCATTATTAATGTAGAACATTACTTATCATGTTAAAACATTTGTAGTAATCATTTAAGCTTCATCTCATTGATTTTTATCATTTAATCATAATTTGCATAAATAATCAAGCAAAGATAGGATATAGTTAATGCATACAAGAATTTGCTTTATTTTGGCAAAGCAGAACCTAATTATCCAATAGAATACTTTACTTCAAAACTACAAAGAAAAATACATTTAATTAATAGAAGTATTTATTTTCTTTGGTAAGATGGTCCAATATTATTCTTAGTTTAAATCCCCTTATTTTAATTTTATTTAGGATAATTTTAAAGTAACAATGCAAAATCCTAATTTGTTCAGTAATTAGAATATTAATCTATATTGTTGTTATAAAAATTTTAGTAATAAATGAGTGATATTCAGCAAAAGGCTGAATAAAAGATACTTTAGTAATCATTTACTAAAAGTGTAAGGTCATATTTATTTTGTTTGTATTTTGTATAAGTCTATCAGAAATCACTGATATCTAAAAATACAATTCTTTATAGTAAATAATAGGGACTTAGTTAGTTCATTTAATGTTTAAAATAAAATGTTTACTAATCTATCAAAATGTTCTGATGAAAATATATAGTAGATGTAAAAGTTAATGAATCATGTTGTATTATATCTTCTTGTATAACCTGTACTCAATAATATTAAATCCCTTTGGAATTTGTGTTCATAACAATAAAAGAAAAGTAAATGTTGATTTAACCATTTTCTATTTGAGTAATAAATATTTTGTTATCTAAATTTGTATTTGGAGTTTCTTCTATAACATTCATTCGTGTTTCACACTTCCACACATGCTTATACATTTATTTTATTTAATGTAACATAATTGTATTCTATTTAATTATAATAAATCTCAAGATATGATGCTTTTGATTTCCTTGATTCAAACACTATATGAGATGCGAATTACCTACTGATCATTTTAAAAGGGTTTTGCTATTTAATTTTTTGTTTAGATGATGAATTGAAATCAAAATGTGCCCGATTTCTTTCATTATCTAACTGCAACTATCTAATTAGGGTATTGTTTGGTTTATAATATTATTTTCATAGTGTTAAATAATAATTTGAGGTATAGAAATGTTAGATCAAGCCATACCATGAGTTAATTCCCTGAGATCTTCAATTTTAATTTAGATTAGATAATAAATTCATTTAGCCAGTTTAGATTAGTGAGTAGTTAAAATTTATGATAGGTTTAGTTTGAGTTTAGATCTAGTGAATTATACATTACAATTTCTGAAATATTATTTTTTTATATTTTTTTTTTTTAGTTATTAGTTTAATTGTATAATATAGTAGAGGTTGTTCAGTGCATATGGATGATGGGAGGAGGTGAAACATAGAGTATTATTAGTTAATTTTAGCTGGTAGAATTTTACCAATTTAATTTGGCTAGCATATAACTTAATAGATGTTTATTTCTATTAGTAATAATATTTTCTCCCATATCTAATGTACATTGTACACCTCATACTCCTCTGTATCCCTCAACTGAGTTAGTTTTAGGTGAAAGCTTTAATTAAGAGCCTCATGAATGATTTAGGTAAAGTTAAATAAATATTTTATTCTATGATCCATAGAATTGGTGCCCCCAGGTAGTTGTTAGTGTTGGTGATAGGTGAGAGGGGTTACAATATATATATAATACATATTTTGTGGGTTTATCCATGTTAAAAACTTTTAATATTAATATACCGACATATTGACTAGGTCACACAAGCCATCCACAGAGTTATAAAAGGTAGAAAGATGGTTGTAGAGGTGCTACAATCATATATATATATATATATAATTTAAGTAAAACATAGTTGGAATGCAATTTGAAAGTTACAATTGACAATTTTTTAGTCTGCTTTCAGAACAGGTTATATTTACCTGTTTAATGAGATTTATTTAAATTTCTTTGAAATTAATAATTCTTTTTGTTGTAGTTAAGTTGCAATATTTAATGTCTATACTGAAGCTATATATGCTTTATGCCAATTTCTATCTAAATAATTTCAGTCTCTGTTACAGGAAAATTTTAAATTTCATTTCATTATAAAGGCATGTTAAATTTTACTAAAGGAATATATATGTATGTTTGTGTAAAAAAAACAAAATAGAAATGATCAGCTGAGATTAGATAAATAATTAATAATGTTCAAATGTATAAAAGATTCTAGAAAATTATGATAAACAAATTAATTTTAAAAAATTATTTAATTAAAATTCCTAAACATTGTATTTTAGTAAAATTTGTAAAGGCAGATTAATTATAAGGAATAGGTACATATATAATTATTATTGAAACCTTATATAATTAATGAAAATAATAAGGTAATCACTTTGTATTATATATTTACAAGAAGCTTTACATAGTTTGGCCTTGTGGTAAAAAGGTGTCCATTGATGCTTGATTACTGCTGTGAAAACGCAAGGTAAATGAAGGTATTTAGAATTTGGAAAATCTTTTTAATTAATAACTGAGTACAGGATCAAATTGTAATTAACGCGATCAAAATTATTATCAGCAAAAATATTTTTTAATTAAAACTTATCTGGATGCCTTTTGTTTAAAAATAATATAAATACTTTGGGCAATATAAAAACAATGTCTTTTATTGAGAAAAATCTCTATTCTTGAAGTTTTAAGAAGTTTATTCTTTTTTTTTTTGGCTATTGAAAGCCACATATTATGCAAACCTGTGCATAGAAGCTTGAGTCCACATCCTCATTGCCATCCCAGGGTACAGTGAGTTTGGAATCCCAATGAATTGGTGAATTGCTTTCCATCTGAAGTTTGCACACCAGTGCACCTGTGCCAATGTTTATGCCATCCTCAGTGCATTCAGTCTTCTGATATGTCATGTATTTATTCAAGAAAGAAGCTACCTTGTCAATTATGTCATCCTCAGTCATATGTTATTCTGAAGGGTAAGCCTGTCTCCATAAACCAATTAATTATCAATATTGGAGGAAAATGTCATACAGGTCCATGTGAATTTCACCATGAAAGTTCCACATTGTCGTACTTATACATTGCTCTGCATGGCATGTTTTTTTTAAACCCTTCATAAAGGTAATCACAGAAACATTAAACTCTAGTCATAAAATTTTTTCACTCCTATTTTGGTAAAACAATTCATGTGTTTTAATATTTCCATTTTGTTTGTATTATTTATTTTTTGGGGGGTAGTATTTTCCTTTAATACTATGTTTTACTAACCTGTATTTGTTTTGAATTATCGAATATACTACTATATGCGGTTATTTTTATATTATATTGCTAGATCAGCTCCTAGATGACTAATTTGTAAATATACTTTTATCCTTAAATTCTGAGAATCATCATTTCATCTAAAAGAAAGCTAATTAATCAGAAGTGCTGAGATGTTTTTTTTTTTTTTAATATCCTCCTTCCTGCTCAAAGTTTTGTTTTGTTTTTCTAAAAAAAATAATCAGTGATGCATTTCAATTAAAACTATACTCTTGCAATCATTGAGATTAGAACAAAAAAATAAGTTGAATTAATTTAAAAAAAAACAAAAAAACAATGTTATTGTAAGATTAACGTACGTTTTTTTTTTTTTTTTTTAAAGGGACAAATATACATATGACCTTTAATTTATGTTAGCCTCATAAATGTTAGCCTCATAAGTGTTTCATTAGAATTATATATTTTAATATGTGCGAATACCATCTCTGGGATGGACCTTCAATTAAGCAGGATTATTAATCATTTTGTTTATGAATATTTATACTAGATAAATTATTTAGGTCTTAATTTAGCCAAGTAAAGTAATATATGACCGCTTATTCAAATTTATAATCTGACTACTCACCTTTGTTTTCTTTGTAGCAATCAAGGTAAATTCGAGGCTTTTGTTATTAAAAATGACCTAATGCTCACTCTTTTATTTATATTTTATTGCTGAGTATATGTAATTGATATATCCATTCTGCTAGTAGATGATTATTCTTGCTAAGTGGAAATAGATTGGCCATGTATTATCTTGATTTTGTCACACCAAGGTGAAGATATCTTTTATATTTACATACTCGGATAATTTTTGGTGCTGTTCTTAATATTATCATCAGTGCAGATGAATTTTCTGCTTGGTAATAATATGTTTGTTACTGGTTGTATGAGCAGCCATTTATTCCTGCTTTATAGGACTTATCTGGTGAAATTACTTGGGTATGACCTCCCCAAGGTGGGTATATGCCATCTCTGTTTTATCATAAGATATAATTCTTTTTATGTATAACCTAGAAACCCACTAAACATTTTTAATGTATTTTTAAAGCCTGATCTTGCAAGCATGTAGTCAGTCATAATTCTAAGCCTATTGTGGTCATCTATTAATGACTGTGATTTGTAGAGGGCTCTCTTGCTAAATTAGGCATGCAAGATACATGTACTGAGGTTTTAGCCTTATATAAGTATTACATGCTGACATCGCACTTAATAAGAATTAATATTTACAACTTTGAATTGATTCAAAATATTTCTAAATTTAATATCTGAATATTGACTTGTTGTAAATCAAAAGATTTCATGAATATTAATGTTTAACAGAAAAAGTGGACTAAATCAGTGAAGAATTTATTAGCTTCATGCTCCCAAATCAAAATGCTTTAGATAAGCCTATATAATTAAGAAAATAGGTTGAGAGATAAGAGGGTCCCTCTTATCTTTATAAAGTCGAATCTCGCATTGTGATTTGTAGAGGTCTCTCTTGCTAAAATTAAGCACTCAAGGCACATGTACTAAGATTTTAGCCTTATATAAGTATTAAATAAATACTCTAACTTCACCTTGCTTGATTCTCCATCAATTAATAATAAAACCACCAAAGAATGCTCACCTTGGAGGTTATTAGGACAGATAAAGCTTATAGTCCCTCTACTGTATGTAAGTTATCAATAATTAAGCTATGCAGTTGCTAATTAATTTTTTCCAATCTGTAAGAAATGTCATATAATAATCTTAGGTTTAAATATAATCATATGAACATTTATTTTGCTTTTGTTTTTTTTTATATTGTTACTAATAAATTTATGTACATGTAGCCTCTCACATTGATGACGTGTTTACCACAATTAGTATTATTTATAGTTTTGAGAGTCTGTAAATGGCATATTAGCTAACATCAGAGGCAGTAGACATGTGGAATTTGTCCTGGGCATAGGTAATGAGGCTTGATTTGTTTTGAATTGTTTAATAACAATTATGTGCTAGTATGAGATAGTGATCATGTGATGTTTAGTTGATTTTGTATTGTTTGTGGTCATGTTCATCTCAATGTTACACACAGACATGTGATCTAGTGATCATTCCTTGATTCCTAAGATTAGTTTTGCTGACTATACAGATCTGACCATCGCAATATAAACATATTAGACCACATTTGAAGGTGGATTTCTACCTTTATTGTTTAAATGAGGCGGCTTTATCTATGGATTGAGATTATTAATTATTACTGATATTGGTATTGTTTAAGTATTTATTGCAGTCATATACTCACAGTAATTAATAATATATAATACAGTGACTTTAATATTCAAACTATTGCTTTACTAAGTAAATAAAATACTCTTAATCCAAATGGCAAGAGAAACATTTTTATAGACAACCGTAGATTTTTTCTCTTCACTCCAATTTCTTTTATAGAGGCTTATCTGAAGCACTTTGTAAAGAAAACACAAATATGTTAAAGTCAATCATATCATCCTTAAAACTATATTTTAAATTGATTTATATAATTTTCATTGACATTTGTTAAATATTTCAATTTACACCTTGCCAATAACCACTCAAATAATGAAATTTCTAAATATAAGATATTCTGAAAGTCTTGAGTACATCATTGTTAATACTCAACCTTCTAGTTTACTAAGTATTAATCTCAATGTATTGAATATTATTAAACACTGAGAAGTTTTGTATTTAGACATTTTATTGTTTGAGCTGGTATTGAGAAGATGTAAACTAAAAATTTCACAAATGTCAATTAAACTAGTATAAATCAATTTAAAACATAGCTTTAACACTTTAATAGGGGTCAACATGAATTCATGTTGACACCTTTAGATCGCTCTAACTTGACCAATTTTTGAGTTACGGTGATGAAAAAATGCCCGTAAGGCCTGTAAGATGCTGCCCTCTCTTGAATTATTTTGCAAGTAAAAAATCAATACTAGCAGTGTTTTAAATTTACAAAAAAAGAAGGCCAGTTGTGATTGGTTGGATAATCCATTCTCAATTCTTATTGGCTGATGATTCTGATAAATATTTTTTCACCACTGAAAATGAAAATATATGTTTTAGAGTGTTTTTTTTAATTGTTTTTCGTACATTTTTCATAAAATCTGCTGAAAATATAGTTATTTTACAAAAGTAGTAAGGTTTTATTAAAAAATTGTATACTCTACATGATTGTAAATTGAAAAACAGAATGCGATAGCAATAATTTTGACATCCTGTCAAGAGTTTAGACTGCCCCAAGCTGTTTATTTAATTTTCAAACAAAGATTAATGTTTTAGAATATTTTTCTGGCATTTATTTAAATATTATAACGTATTTTTTTAATAATATGCTGAAAATATAATTATTTTTAGAAAAAAGCTAAGGTTTTCCTAAAAAATTCTTTAAAAAATCATAACGGCAAATCTGGGAGGGAAATAAATGATGTTTACATTGCTTGTAATTTGCTTGTAATGTTTTCTTTGATTTTTCCGCTTTTGAATATTTTTATAAAAATATTTTTATAAAATACAAATAAAAATATATTTTTGAAAAAACATTCGTTTACTTTCCTAACATTACAAATAATTAATATACTTTTTGAAAATGAAACTAAAATCAATATATATTAAAAGATGAAATATTTCTATCAAAGAGTTTGTCACTTGACCAATTAAAACCAATTAAAAGTTTCAGAGTTTTACTTCACTTGGCCAATAATAAAAATGACCCTCGAAAGTGTTAAGAGTAATATGATTGGTTTTAAAATATCCATACATTCTTTTCAAAATTCTTCAGATAAGCCTCTATAAAAAAAAAATAAGATAAAGAGATAAAGTGGTCAATTCTTTTTTCTAAAAAAAGTTTTGATTTGTGCTAAGAATTGAGAATGTTTCATTTCCTTAATAAAACAGTAGTTTGCATATTAATCTAGATACATTATATATCTTATAAATTATCCAAAGGATTGTATTATATAAACAGCAATGTGTAAAAGAATAACTTGAAAAAGAGATTTTTCATATTTTATTTTTAATAACTGAAACACACAGGCTTATTATATTACCTGTGTCTATATATGTAATATATAGGGTATATGAGCACAGACTCTCACATGCTCCACCACTCTCCACACTATCTCATAGTACTGATACACTTGAACACATATATGCTGAAAAGACAAATAATCACCAATATTCGTATTTCATGCTAAACCAGCAATTACCAGTTGGTCCAGATTACCATCTCTACACATTTGTGGATATTGAAACATAAACTTTATAACCACTAGACATTTAAAAAATAAACTGTTAGATTATTTCTAGGGATTCAGAAAAAGTTGGAGAACCAGAATAGACAGAGCATGCTCATAAATCCACAGATTGTGAGGTCCAGAGTTTGGACCAAACCACTTGTGGCACTAGTCATTTATTCCTAATATAAAGTAACTGTTGACATCAAACAACTGATTACTAAAAAAAAATATTGCGATTTATATTTTTGTAAAGATACTCGTGTTTATATTATACATAAAGATAACGGGTAAATTATATTGAGAGTGATATTTAAATTAAAGTTAAAAGCCTAATAAAGAGACTGCTCCTAGCCACAGTAGGGTTAAGGTAAAGTCTGTAAAGTCCAGTGAGTGAGACTTTTTCAAATCGCATATTAAAAGGAAGTCTATCTTGGTTTTTGTCGTTTGTATTTTCCCTTCTTTGTACTTTTAACGTTATTTACTTGGCAGAAATGACAGCCTTTTGCATATTCACTTGAGCAAATAATAAAGGTATAAGTCACTCGTTACACCGTCTCTTTGAAAACAAAAGACTATCAGCGATCGAAAAGCAATATAGACAGGGAAACCAACTCTGAATTGAAAATCAAGTTAAAAATAAATTAAATAAAAAATTAAATGATAAAAAATTCTAAACACTTTTTTCATAATACAAATTACAAATCGGTGAAGATTTTTAAAGGATATTTGATTAAACTATATTGTCAACATTTAAATAAGAAAAAAAAAAAAAAACAAACACAAAATATAAATTTATTTTTTTATTTAAATAAAGAAAATAGACAAGTCAAATAATATGCTCTATTAAAGATAATTAACTCTACATTAGCTACTTCATATATTAACCACTAGACAATTTAAATGTGAGAAAGACGTTGCGCCTGCTATTTTTTTTTATCTACAGATTATGTGGTGTTTTTTTTTCCTTGCAAACATTGTAAAGTATATGACGTTGTTATTAGAAAAGTAAGGAAAAACAGAAAGATAGATGAAAATTAAATTCAAATAAGAGAAATGAAACATGGCAAAACTCTCCATACAGTAGTGCCACCCTGTGCCAACCAGAGTAATCAATGAATGCCAGAAGGCTTGTGCATAAAATCCCTATCCAATGCTTACTCATCCAATATCCCCAGAATAGTTTTTGGCTTGTGGCCTTCGTTAGTGCATTCTCATAGTTTTATAGTTAAGTAGAGGTAAGGTGGTTGCTGGAGAGTTGCATTAGCTCCTAAGATCTAGGTGCAGTGCTCTCAGATACAAAGCTCCTCACTGACGAAGTCCACAAACCAGAAACTAGTCTGGGGATATTGGATGAGTAGACATTGGATAGGGATTTTATGCACAAGCCTTCTGGCATCCATTGATTACTTTGTCTTGCTTTGAGTGGCCCTATTGTATGGAGAGAGTTTTGCCTATTTTAACAATTTATTATTTGGTGTAAGATAATGCTTTTAGATACTAGAGAGGGTTAGCCAAAAAAAAATATTATTTGGATTGTAAATGTAAGAAAAGAGATTATTGAGCATTTATTTTTTGGAGTATAGGATATTGAAATAGGATCAGATTAAATTGTATATGCAGTTGAAAAATTTAATAATAAAATGAAAATGGTAGAGATTTATGATTTTTTTGTTTAGATATTTAAAAATTGAAGAGAATAAGAATAAAATAGTTTAATTATCAAAAGAATTTTATTCATTGGGATAGAAAAAAATAAGAAATTGATGAGCTTTTTTTATAATAAGAGAAAGTTTTTGGGAAAATAAATATTTTTTAGTTGGTTATCAGGATTTCTAGGCTCATAGCCTATGAACAACAACTTCAGATTTTATTTGAAGAGAAGCTATTTTGCATCTCATAATATTACTAACTACAAACAAAGATAAGACTTTAGTTACCAAAATAATAAAAAAATAAAAATTAGAATAAACTATGAAATTTATAAAAAATAATAACGTCTGGAAGTAATGAATTAACAGAATTTAACAACTTTTAAATATATCAGTAGCAAAATTTTTATAGAGTAGTGCCATCCAGAAACTAATCTTAGTAGTCAAGGAATATCATAATGTTTGTACATAAAATCCCTATGTAATGCCTCAACATTCAATATCTGCAGACTAGTTTCTATTCTGTGGTTTTCATTAGTGAGGAATCTTGTGTCTGAGCATCTACATCTTAGGATTGAATGCAACTCTCCATCCGCCACCTTTTATCTATTTACTTAACTATGAAGCTAGGATACTAAGATGAAGACAATAATATTTTTAATCCAAACTGATTCACTTGAATAGTCATCTAGATCTAAACAGGCAAAACTCTCTATACGTATTGTCACTCAGTGCAAGCCAGAGTAATCAATGGATGCCAGTGCAGTGCTCTTAGATCCAAGGCACCTTACTGATGAAGGCTACAATCCAGAAACTAGTCTGGAGATATTGGATGAGTAGGAATTAGATGGGGATATTATGTGCAAGCCTTCTGGCATCCATTGATTATTCTGGCTTGCATTGAGTGGCAATATGTATAGAGAGTTTTTCCTGTTTTAATAACAGTTATAAGCAAGTATAAGAAATGATGATCATGTGATGTGTATAGATCTAAACCCTAATCAGCACCTATACATTTTGGTGTCTTTGGTTTTTCAAAAATTGCACTCACTATTATTCCAAAGCAGGATTGGTATGAATTACAAAATCAAAGGAAATAGTGATCAAATGATAAACTTTTAATTATCAATCATTTTTTTTACATAGACAAAAAAATTAATGGGTACAATTAATTATAGCATAAAATTTACCATGAAAGTATTTTCTACAACTAAAGAATATTAAATGACTTTCTAAACCTAAAATGGAAAGAATGTTCAGCAATACAATATAAAATAATAAAGACTGCACATTAACTTGTAAAAATAAGCATTCTACATAGTCTTAACAAAAGATTTTATATGAAAATGGAAAAAATCCCAATGAAAAGTTTAAACTGTTTAATGTGGCATATGGCAAATATTGTGTGACAAAACAAGGTGTGTTTGATTGGAATAAATGGTTCAAACATCTGGCACATGATCTCAGAAGTGGGCAGTCAAAAATAACAATGAATGACATTAATATTAAAAGAATGCAAGATTTGATGTCGTCTAGGAGATGATTGAGTGTGAGATAAATAGTTGAAAAAATTCAAATTATTTGAGAAACATCTTAATTTTAACTAAACATTTGCATATAAGAAAGATGTCTCTAAAAATTTGTGATTTCATTCTTGATGAATAAATAGAAGCAGCATCGGAATAAAGCTGGGATAGATCATTCTCCAAATATGCATCACTTTTGGAACAATTTACATGTGATAAAGTTTGATGCTTTTATTATAGCCCAGCAACAAATATCAGAGGATGTAGTGTAAATCTTTAGGTTTACCATAAACAAAATATGCATGAATGCCACATTCATTAGTCAAGACAAATTTGACTTGTTTCCTTTAGTATAAAGGAAACGTGTATCTACAATTTATAAAAAAAAAAAAGGAAATCAGTCAACCAACAATGATATATAGAGGATCCAAATAAATTCCATGTCTGTTTAAAAAAGATCCAAATTGTTGCTTGAAAGGTAGATCATTTATCATGACACTGAATCACAGAAAAATCACAATAAAAGACATTGTGCCAAAAACATGAGTCATCAATTAGATTATCCTGCCTGTTTGTCTAAACTGAAGAGATGAAAATTTTGTAATATAACTGATATCCAGAAAAATATAAAACAGATACTTAATACAATTCTAGAAAATAAATTCCGTGCTTGCTTTCAAAAATAAACAAAAGATTTGTTTGAAGGTGTTAGTAACCACTATTTCCATATTTATGTTTTTAAATAGGCATTCCAGGAATTTATTTACCATATGTTGTGTTAATATGATAAAAGATGAAATACTGTTTAAATAGTTAACTGAAGTGTGATATCATTAGTTGACAAAATGATTTACTTGATTTTCTTTACTATATTAATAAATTGTTTTTCTCTTCACTAGTAAAAATTGTAATTATAAATATGCAACTTTTTTCACATTAAACAGTGAATCTATAATTATACTATAATGTGTAATAGGTCTGCTTAGCGGTTTCGAGATTTAATGTTCGAATCTCATACTCATAGCTTTGTGAATGAAGACTGTTGTGATTTATTGTACACATATGCAAATGAGTTTGAATTTTTAATTAGTTAGTCTATTGTTTGGAGAGGGCAAAGTATGCCTTTCTTCTATTAATTACTATATTAAATTTTTAATCATGCAAGTTTTTAGATGTTGATAAAAGCGTAGCTTACAAACACTTTTTTTTTCAGTAGATTTCTAAACTTTTTTCCATTTGAATAAAACAAATTTCTTTCAAATTATTCAATATCTGATTATTTACCAAAACATGGAATACATATTTAAGACTACTAAAATAATACACATAAAAAACATTTTACAAAAAAACGTTTTTATTCAATTTGATAAGTAATGCATTTGAAAGCAACAGCAAAAAAAACCTTTCTTCACCAACAATTTTGGTTGTTATTTGCAACTTGAAGTAAAGACAAGCCTTGACCATATATGAATTAATACAATCATTAGTTTTAGAGATTAGATTATTTAATTTATGAATGCCCCATGCTTTTATTTCACATTATATATAAAATCCAAAATAAAAATCATTTTGGGAATTTGAAATTAAATTTGTAGACAATAAAAATATTTTGCAAAATTTTTGTATTTGCAAATGCTGTATTTTTTTAAAAAGTTGTAATTAATCAATCAAGAAAAGTTAAGATTTCATTCTTAATTTCTTTTTCTTTTGAATTTAATTAACTATAAATTCTTTTTAGTGAATTACTTATGAAATTCAATGAAAGCATACTTTTAAACTTTTCTTTGTTTAATAATTTTTCAAATAAATGACCTAAATTTATGCATTTTTATTTTATTTCTTTCTTGTTTTTAAACAATATTAGAAATAAATATGTAGTAAGATACTTATTCCTAAGCTATATATTTATATATAAAAATATTTATGTTTCATTATTTATTTTAATTTTGCAGAAAACCGTTTATTCGCCTTTATGTATTTATATTGTATTCATCTAGAGATTATTTTAAACAAGCTCTATATTTGCTTAACTCCAGAATGTTTATTTTATTTTTTAAGACATTCAAACTATAAATAATTACTCAAAAAGGAAAATCTATTATCATTTAAAATTTAATTCAATCAAACCTAATTATGACAGTTATATATATATGAATATAATTAAATTTATTAATCAATATTTAAATGGTAAATGGTCTACTATGTAATTTTATAAAATATCAAATAATTTATATTTTAATAATCACTGAAAACTCAAAAATACTAATTTTAAGCATGTGTATAATTATACCAAAATTTACATCAAATCATCATTAATTAACCTATTTGAGATTCTCTATAACAATATTATATTAAGCTATGAGACAACAAAGATAGCAAAAGAGAATAATATAGAAAAAAAATCACTTACTTCAATTCTAAATCTTCAAAGTCATTTTATGAATTTGAAGGACACCCATTCATGCCCTGCATTAACCATTGCAATATATCCCAAGAAATGTGCTTATAATGTTCAAATATATATATTATAAATCAATGTCTGTATTTCTTCAAAGCAATATATAAAATCTTATAATTAAATATTAGTGAATACAGCAATCAAAATTTTTGAAAAGTACAAAAAATATCATCATTTAGGAGTGCTTTTGACTATCCTCATAGTCTTTGTCAATTAATATTTTGTAAGGTTAACCATCCCATAATTCTGTGAACTTAACATTTACTGCCTGCCTATTGATTGAGTGTTTTTTCAGCCAATCACAGCTTTTTTTATAATAATTTTTTTTTGACTAGTCTTCTAAAAAAAATATTTTTGAATATAATCTGAATGTAAATATTGTATTCTGATTAAAAAAGTAAATGATACTACAAATATTTTGCCATATAATCTTTAATATAGAAACTATGGAAAATATGTTTCATTTTCAAAATCTATACAGAAGAATGCAGAATTTTAAAACTATCACAACTACTCTTACACAATAAGAAGAAAGGAATTATGAATTAGTCATACTATCATTTTATTTATATTAAGTTCTCTGTGTGGTGATGACATTTTCAGACATTTTTTAAATTAATAAACTTATAATACACAGATATTACTTTCAGAGTTTACTGTTTCAAGATGTAACTGCTCTTTTCTTATTTGAAAAGGTTCTATCAAGATGTTCCTCCATATTTGAATATTTTATTTATACAATTAAACCTTCCTTTTATATCATATATTGATAATTAAAATTTACTTTATTTAATATTTTTTACTTTACTTATTACAAATATAAGCTTTCAAATGATAGAAAATTCTAAAAGTTAATATTTGAGCTTTATAAAATAGGAAAATTAAATACTGAATGGACTTATCTATTGAATGTTATTTGATTCATTCATCGAGTTAGTAGTACACAGTATTAATTATATGAACCCCACTTTTTAAACTCAAAAGAAATTGAGGATTAGTTATCTATCATTAAAAAAAAATATACATTTTAAAATTAATAATTAAAATTTATTGTTATTAGAATTTGAAAAGAAATTTCTTTACCAGTGTTAACAAAAAATGGTAGTCACGTATTTACCTTGCTATGATGTCTGCTGCACTCAATAAAACGATGCAACAAATAGGAAAAAATACACTTTTAAATCTCAAGGGTCAAGACAAAAAAAAAATCTCGTAAATTCGGATAATTACAGCGGTATGCCTTCAGGCTTATGACGTAATAGTAATGTAACAAAAAATAAAATTTCTAGAATTAGTCATGTCAGTGTCTTCGTTGCCATGACAACGTTCATGTGTTCTTCCGACGACGCAAATATCGGATAATTACAGTTGTGTGCCTTCAGGCTAATTACGTCATAGCAAGGTAAATACTGGACTACCAAGATAAATATTAAGTTATTTCTTAAGCTTAAATATGACTAGATGATCTCCGCTCTACACATAATTAACATGCTTGTTATTAAGTTATTCTATCATGAGTTAGCCTTGAGTCTTTTGTGTCTCCGATGATGGATACCGGCGGATGAGAAGTGGATTAATCAATGTCATTGGGATTGTTGCTCATAATGTTATAGATCTGGGGAATAGGCAAATAGGGCAGAATTCATGAGTGCTCCTGACCTGTGTATCTTGCGCATGATTGGATTCGAGGTACTTTTGCCTAGATGCTAGATCTTGTTACGTGAACATACCAATCCGACCGGCACACTATTTACTGTTAGCATATTATTATTATTCAGCTTGTAAACATATCACTTATTTGGGCATGTTTTAAATGTTTGTTACATTCTAGCTGAGATCATTATACCATTTGTTCATTATTTTGAGGCTATCTATAACCACAGATTACCATACCCAGAAACCATTTAAAAAATATTAGTTGGAAAAAAACTGAAGATGTCAGGATTAGATGGATTTTTATGTAAATACAATATGTAATTTGCATAATGAAGAAATCAAACCTACATCATTTTGATCTCAATAGAAATGAGAATTTCTGATTGGGGTTTGTTCAGATCAAATGCAAATAACCCACAAATTTAGTTCAAAAAGAAAGATTGTAATTTTCAATTATTTGTTTACATATTAAAAGTTATTTATGCAATATTTTTGTTTAATGCTTATTTTGAGTCAAAAGCCTAAATTACTACAATTTGATTTTATTTGAAAACATTTATTCTTGCAAAGAGTGAAACAGAAATAGTTTTCACTGGTAATGTAATATTTTTTGGGTAGTCCAGTATTTACCTTGCTATGACGTAATTAGCCTGAAGGCACACAACTGTAATTATCCGATATTTGCGTCGTCGGAAGAACACATGAACGTTGTCATGGCAACGAAGACACTGACATGACTAATTCTAGAAATTTTATTTTTTGTTACATTACTATTACGTCATAAGCCTGAAGGCATACCGCTGTAATTATCCGAATTTACGAGATTTTTTTTTTGTCTTGACCCTTGAGATTTAAAAGTGTATTTTTTCCTATTTGTTGCATCGTTTTATTGAGTGCAGCAGCGTTTTTTTTGCATACCATTTTCAGAGCTTTAATTTTCAGTGATTTCAGAAAACTTTTTTAATAAATCATTACTTCCTCAACAATTGTAAGTAATTTATATGTTATTTCTTCTATGATATTAAGTGGATGTATTTTATATTTTATTAATTTTCCGGATTTTCTGAAAAAAAACTCCCATAAGAAAAGGCATGTGGTTTGAAGGCTCCAGAATGTTCATTTTCAGTGTTTTAATAGTTCAGCAATTTTTTTACCATTTTAAAAAAAGAAATCATTACTTTCTCAACAATTGTAAGTAATTTACATGTTATTTCTTCTATGGTATTAAGTGGATGTATTTTATATTTTATTAATTTTCCAGATTTTCTGAAAAAAAACTCCCATAAGAAAAGGCACATGGTTTGAAGGCTCCAGAACGTTCATTTTCAGTGTTTTAATAGTTCAGCAATTTTTTTACCATTTTAAAAAAAGAAATCATTACTTTCTCAACAATTGTAAGTAATTTACATGTTATTTCTTCTATGGTATTAAGTGGATGTATTTTATATTTTATTAATTATCCAGATTTTCTGAAAAAAAACTCCCATAAGAAAAGGCACATGGTTTGAAGGCTCCAGAACGTTCATTTTCAGTGTTTTAATAGTTCAGCAATTTTTTTACCATTTTTAAAAAAGAAATCATTACTTTCTCAACAATTGTAAGTAATCTGAAAAAAAACTCCCATAAGAAAAGGCACATGGTTTGAAGGCTCCAGAATATCCTTCATAACGGCTCTCCATTTTATATATTGTTGGTCCAGAGAATTAACGTCTATCCTATTTTGCGCTGACCAGTTAGAAATGGCGGACAAGACTGTGATTGACTGGAACAACTATCTCCGCGAAGTATGTGCATGGAAGCTGTTACATAATGAAAGGCGGAAAATCGGAGGCCCTAACACAATTGTGGAAATAGACGAAACTCTATGTGGAGGCGTACCTACAAAGATGGTCATTTTGGTGCAATTCTACAACATATAAGCCAGCTCAGTCCACCGCAGTAATCGTTATTTGGGTAAGTATGCATTTTGTTGTGATATTCATCTTTTATTTTCCTTATAAATTACAGTAGTAGACTCGCAGTTTTCACTTTATGATAGGCTTTTTTAAGACGACAAAATTATTATTTGAATACTTGCAGAATTATTAATTCAGGACTCGCACTTTAAGATACGTTTTTTTAAAAAAGAAAATTAATATTTGTAGACTCGCAGTTATTTGTAGATTTGCAGTTTTGCTTTATGATAATTTTTTAAAATTTATATAGTACTTTTAAGATGACTTAATCTTTCATTTGTAAAATTTAATATTAGTTATGAATCAATCTGTAAAGTTCTTACCTTTTTGTTAATTGTACCTTGTTCTCTCTCTCTATATAACTTAGCTGTAATCTCTCCTACATTAAACCTCTCCTGAATAATTATTAGTTCTTAATTTCACGTCTATGCGGCAATATTTTATTTTCATTATTATATTTTATACTTTCAGATACTAAATTATATGTCGATAATTTTCCCCCAGAATCGCAAATGCTTACGCTATCTCTTTTAATAAAAGAAAACCCTCCTTATTTTTCAGAGGGTAATTAACCTAGTAGTTTTTAAAAACAAATTTATTATTCTTAGTATAGCGGGTGCCTGCCAGTCTGGGGAAATAAAATCAGAATTTGATAATTATTGTACAGTGTTATTTTCAAAAACTAAGTAAAAATCTATTTTTTTAGAAATGTTTTTTTTTTTTTTGGTTAATTAAATAATAGCGCTAACTTCTAAAATCTGCAAATAGATTTATACGAATTAAATTAATATTAATTTCTTGAAATCAATAGCCACCACTGACTTTATATATAATTATTCATGATGTATATATTATTTTTAATCTTTTTTTGCCGCATATCACTATTTTGTGTCCTATTTATTGATTTTTTTTTCATGATTTGTGGACTCGCAGTTTTTACTTATTAATTTTGTAGTGATATTTATCTTACATTTTCATATTCTGCGTCCAATTTTAGTTAATTATTCATGATGTATATATTATTTTTAATCTTTTTTTGCCGCATATCACTATTTTGTGTCCTATTTATTTTTTCATGATTTGTGGACTCGCAGTTTTTACTTATTAATTTTGTAGTGATATTTATCTTACATTTTCATATTTTGCGTCCAATTTTAGTTAATTATTCATGATGTATATATTATTTTTAATCTTTTTTTGCCGCATATCACTCTATTTTGTGTCCTATTTATTAATTTTTTTTTCATGATTTGTGGACTCGCAGTTTTTACTTATTAATTTTGTAGTGATATTTATCTTACATTTTTATATTTTGCGTCCAATTTTAGTTAATTATTCATGATGTATATATTATTTTTAATCTTTTTTTGCCATTTTTTTTTACCATTTTTTTTTTTTCAGGATGGACGCAGCCGGCATTATTCTGTACCACGTGTTTGTTTCTCCATTTTGACCTCATGAGCCTGTACCACGTGCCTAACCCCCAGCTCTTCGTTTCTATGATGACATTGCCCTGAGGGCATCCTATTCTAATCTACCGATCTTTGACGTAACGTCACCACATGATCTGCCAAAAAAATTTTGCGATTACATGTGTCAGCAAATCACTAGTTGACGTTATCTTAAAAATCGGGTGGTTAGAGTAGTATGCCTTCAGGCAAATGACGTCATAGCAAGGTAAATACGTGACTACCTTTATCTTAACTAAAGAAAGCACTGATTCGAGTTTGATGTATATATATTTAAGATTTATTAATAATAATTATGTCGGGTCATTTAGCCGACATGAGCCTCAGGATTATTATAGATATTTATTTGAATCATTTTATACAATAACATTATAATTGTGGCTATGCCAATAATATATGTATATGTTTGAATAAATTAGCGCTATTAAAATATACAATTTGAATGCTATCACACCCCCAGAAATGAAAAGAGCATTTGATTACTTTAAACAATAATTTTAACATAGATAATATTTGATTACATTTAATGATGGTTAACTTGGAAATTTAGATAATTAATGTGCGGGATGGGTAATGAACAATTTATACAAACGATACTAAATTTATCATATTAAGACTTATATTAAACTAAGGGCAATATGTTTGTTTAAATAAATCATTTCATTATGGCTTATGAATACTTCTGGGCTAATGATAAGATAAGGAAAAGCAGTGCGTGCATGGTGGCTTATTGGGTTGGTCCTTTTATGGATCCTGGAGTGTGCTTCATGAATTCTAAGAAGTGACCGATTTCCTGTGCAAACTTTGGCAGGGTCGGTTTGATGAATGAAGGGCAGCTGGCTATGCCTATCGGACTGTTTTTCCAGAGTGATCCCTGTATAAAGCATGCTCGTAAGACCGTGGATGTCCCCCAGGTGTTTTTTACAGCCTGGTTTAAGGACAGAGAGATGACGATGGGGTCCGACTTTGCGGTTGCCTCCATGTAAGAAAGAAGCACGAATATATATATAAATAGAATGGCCTTTATGCACTAAACACTTATTAATAAAGCATAAATATATTTCTGAAATTAAAGATTATTGGGATGTATTTATTGCCCACAAATTATGAATTATTCAGCGTAATGACATGGCTTCACTTTAAACAAACAGAGATAATAATTATACATATAAATATAGAATAAAAAGGTTAAGGTCCCCCTCCCCCTTACATTATATTACTTAATGTTATTCATTACTTTTTACACATTAGATCTCCACTTTGGTTGATTTATGCCCTTGTAAAAATACATTAATTGATTATAAAATAAATGGGAGGTCGTAATAGCTAAGATTAAATTCACATATATAATATAGTTGAAAAATAAAAGATAGCGCATTATTTAGGAAGAAGAGTGGAAAAAACAGATGTCAAATCTGTTTTTCAACAGTAAACATGAAAAATGTAATTAATTTATTTCTCTAAAACCGTGAGCATCTGGGCAAGCTGAATAAGACTTGTTTTGATCAATTAGAAATTATTTACCCAGTAAATGATGGGTGGGGAAAACAATATAAGTTATATGCTGGTGATTTTAGAATATTATTGGCATTAACTTTAAAAGATAAATACAAAAAAACATTAATAAAAATTGTTGGCCACTTTTAAATAAAGAAAAGAAAAACATTTTATCTTAGAGGCTTAGCATAAATTAGTTATATAGAGTTATATATATTTATATTTGAAGACATTTAAAAGATATAGAGTTTAAAATACACATTACAGAGAAGGCAGGATTTTAGGAATTATAAGCGGTCAGAGTTCTTTACCTTGATGATTGAGAAAAGCATTTTACTAGGAATCAGTCCATCGGTATTGTCACTAGATCTAGGGTATCGGGATGATTTGAGAAAGCACTTCATTTCATTGGAAAGACATATGTAAAGTTCAGTAGCACGGAGTACGGAAACTTCGTTCCTGGGATCAGCATATTAAAACAGAGGGACAAGGTGAAATTTACTACTCACAACACATTGCATGAAAATTACATCAGGTGTCGATTATGTTTAGCAGCATGGCTATTTAATGATCTCTTCCTGTTGAGTCAAATCCAGCAGTATTTATACTTTTAATTTGAATTTGTAACTAGGCAACTACTGCTGGACCTGAGGCAGTTTAAGCGCTTAGATTTCATTTGGAATCATTTGGCCGGATACTCTTATCTGGTAAGATGTTTGAAACAATGCAAGTTTGTTATCAGTTTCTCGAACGATTGTTTTAAAATGAATCTTATGATTTTAAAACAAGCTAGCATGGACAATTTCCACTAATGGGTTTATTTTATTATTACCAATTTGTAATCTTCTTTTTTAATCTAAAGGGTCTTCCAGGTTATTGTTTTTCGAGAGACTTACTAACAAGATTGCATCATTTCAGGCTACAAACTTATATATGAAAAATATAATAAGTATCATATATAATACCTTATATATATATAATATACTATTAATTTAATCACAATCTCCTACGCTAAAATATACATATATATTTATTATTTACGCCCGCATACACATGAGAATATTATTAATAAATTAAATATTAAATTGAAACACATACGTTTACATTATTTTATGCTATTGAGTAAAGAAATATATTATTAGTTATGTGTATACGTGCGTAAGGACGAAATTGAATACGGTTAGGTGGTAGGAGATTGGATGTGGGCTGTGAAGCAGAAACTGAGCATCAGATCATCTGCTTC
>JAQFVV010012453.1:5022387-5024887 GCA_028023455.1 Epiperipatus broadwayi
ATCATCTGTAAATAGTGAATACAAACAAAAGCCATAAAGGAGTGAATTTACATTCAAAGTGACTATATCATTATACAATGTAATTTGAACTTACAAATGTTTCTATAGAAGAATTAATTCTAGCCAAAATTGTGTCAGAAAACATTGAGTCAAATATTGTAATTAATTAATTAATGTAACATGAATTTGTTGATAATTTTCACTCTCTGTAATCTTCATCATTTGTACTCCTCTTTGCCTCCCTTTATATAATAATTAAAACATGTTTCAAAGATTTTGTAGTTGCAAAGATTAAAAATATAATGGTAATTCACATGCATTTTAAGTGTTTTTTAGATGTGTATTATGTGAGGTAAATTGCAAATGCATATTTAATTATTTGAAACTAATATATAATCCTATGTCAATAACAATTAAGTCCTAGAATAAAGATAAAAGATGATAGAATAATCCCCCTCCCAAATATTATCCTTTTTAAAGAAATTATAATTTAAACATTATTACTTTCTAGACTTACCTTAACCTAAATGTTGCTGCTTTATTACTTAATTGTTTTTTTGCATGTTTATCATTAAATTTGTGCTTAATTTATAGAATATTTCTTAATAAGTATATATATATATATAAAGGGGAACAGTAGCTTAAGCTAGATGAAATCTAAATATAAATGCACAAATCACCTACACTGTTAATACATCCCAGATACAATTCAAATTAATAGCATAAATAAAAGCATTAGCATCTTATATAAAAGCTCCAAATTTGATATATATATATTAGAATCTATATTTATTTAAAAGCTGATTTATTTTGATGCTTCTTGTGAAAATAGATCTAGATTCCAATATGTTTACCAAGTTTGCATTGTACAGATAAGAAGCCAAGTCGATGCGTTTACCTATCCCATTAATTTACAAATTGTTTACCCAGAAACACTAAGATTGTTTTAACCTTGTTATATACTGATAAAAATAAAACCTTTGAATATATATATACTAAACATTATTTGTTTCATATATGTAGATCAAGGTATTGGAAAAGTGTTTAAAAATTGTTTTGAGCTATATATTTGATAAAACTATGATTGGATAAGGAAAATTTAATTGAAATATATAGATCAATAAGAGAAAGTAATATTTACATCTTTGATTTATGAAATTTTAAATTCATTTTAACATATGATAAAGATGGAAGAAATCAGCATAGAATTAACAATCCATTGTCAAAAGATTTTTTCAAAATTCTCATGAAAAAAAAGGTATTTGGTGATCAAATAATATATACGTTTAATGATTTTTCTGTTTTTTTTTTATTAATTTCTAGGCATTGTTATTTATTTATTCACGTATATACCGATACTATAGAGAATATGCAAGTAAAATAGTAAATGGCTATTAAGCTAATGCCTGAAATCTCTTTCCAATTGTTTCACCTAAATGTAATTAGAGCATATACTCAGCATATTTCATGACAATCTCATCAGTGTGATGAGACATTGTCTTTAAACTATATTATTAATGGAGATTGTCAAGATTAACAATTGAAATTAATCTAAGATTATTAGAAAATTTCTATGATGAATAATTAAGAACAAAACTGTTCAAAACTTTGCAAAATTTTTTGTTGTATAACATTATTTTAAACGTCTTGATCCAGTGATATAGAACACTTCTTTATAAATATACGGGATTTGAACTCAGACTTTCAAGCACCCTTCAACTAGACACACTATCTCATTTTACAGATACACATGACCACACACATGTAGAAAAATTAAATAATCACTAATATATGTATTTTGTGCTAAACCAGAACTTATCAGTTGGTCCAGATTATCATCTACATATATATATATAATCAGTGCTCACTTTATATTAAGATAGCAATTCTTCACACTTTACTGGACAGGCTTCAATCTACTCCAGCCTCCAACTTTTCAATTTTCAATGATATGGATGGTTGAAAAGTTGGAGGTTGGAGTAAATTGAAGCCTGTCCATTAAAGTGTGAAGATTTGCTATCTTAATATAAGCTGAGCACTGATTATATATATATATATATATATATATGGGAGATGATAATCTGGATCAACTGCTGAGTGCTGGTTTAGCACAATATATATATATATATTGGTGATTATCTCTTTTCTTCATGTGTGTGGTCATGTGTATCAGTTGTATGAGATAGTGCAGATAGTTGAAGGGTGCTTGAAAGTCTGAGTTCAAATCCCCTATATTGACAATTAAGCTCCAGGTTTGTAAGGAGTGCCTGGTTTTTAAATATTAACACTTCTTTATATAAACATATTGTAAAAAGTTTGTCAAATTCCAATCCATAATTTTCATGGCCCTTGTATCCTGAAGTGTTATTATTATTTCTCATGCAATGTCAAGATCTTATAAATTTATATTATTTATTTGGGTATTTTATACAATGACAAAAATGTTAACACAAGTCTAACGTTGTAAAACCATGTGTAGAGGTGATAATGTGATAAAAAA
>JAQFVV010012453.1:5027387-5356035 GCA_028023455.1 Epiperipatus broadwayi
GTGTCATAGCATCGGCCGGGAAGCGAACCCGCTTACCCGGGACAACTGCTTGTAAGGCGGATGTGCTGACCTCTCGGCCCCCAACACTAATTTTTTCATACTAGCGAGGAAAAAAAGTAGCGATTTTTATTTTAATGAAACGGAATTCTCATTCTTATTATCATAATAATTTGCATGAATTTTTAGTACAGTCAAAAATATTTTGTGTCTATTAGTAATTCGTATTTTTTGTCGATAGAATTTTGTCTGATTGCATCTGATTCTGGGTAATATATTTATTTTTGTCTCCGATTGCTTTTTCAGCATACTTATTACGAAAAAAAAAAAAAATCTTAATTTAAAAAATCCCATCCATTTGTCTTTAAAGTTGATTAATTGATTGGTTGTCTTTACAAAAATATAGAGCAAAGGTGACCGGGTCAAACCCTGAAGGAACGTTTCAAATTGACAAGCTGTAATGAAGAAAAGTACTTATGGGAGAGAGAATTAGGTTTCCGAAGTCTATTAAATAAACTCTATCTTAGTTAAAGAAAATTCTAATGAAAACTTTTTTCTTTTACGTTTCAATAGTAATGTATATAAATTTAATTTTAATTATTTTTCCTCCCCACTTATCAATGTGATTCACAAAAATCAATATTTTTTCTAGCAAATTTTGTTTTAAAATTTTTCTTTGATTTTTGCATAATAATTCACTTGTTTTCACTTTAACTCATTAATTAATTATCAGTCTTAACATTTAATTGTTATATTATTGATAAAATAAGAAGGAAAAAAAACAGATTTGATAAGGATAAAATGATGTAAAGATTTATGTATTTAATTTATAAATGTATATTTTATTTAAATAGTCAAGACTACATTTCCCCCCAAAATCTAATGGGCAATTAAACGCCTTTATGCTGTAAGTAAACAGTATTTTAAAGAATACAAAAATCTGAATTCTAATCTGAATATAATAGATATTAAAAAAATATTTTATAATAAATGTTTTTATTTATTTACTTTAGACTACAAATACACAATATAATTGTTTATTGAACCACAATTGGGCTTTTTATATTTAATTTGGAATAAAAATGTGGGGTAGGGGAGATCAGCAATTAATTGAGTTTACCCCCCTCCACACACATACACACACTATTGTTTTAAGTTAAATATAAAAAGAACAATTGTGGTTACGTAAACAAGTATTTGCCGTGTCTTTAATCCAAAATAAATACATATAAGAGTTTATAAAATATATTTTTATATCTATTATTTTTCGTTTTAGCATTAATTTGGTAATAAAACCATACATATTAAATAAAGGTAATTTACAATATAGTTTAGTAATTAAAATTTGTTTTTATTTCACTTTTAAAATGTTTGGATTAATATACTTTTTATGTAAAATTTAAATATACAGCGCCCTCTCATGCATGTTACTGAAAATATATTAAATTGATAACTTCTTTGAAATTTGATATAAAATTATTTCAAAATCTTATCCATAATACCTTGTGGGTTTTAACTTTGCACTTCATGGCAGTCTTATTGGATTATTGGAATTTTTGGTATAATATATAATTTTTTTAAATTCACTTTGAATTATGCAAAAACCAAATGGTGTATGCTATTATAAATATAATATACCAAGGAATGTAATGAAAATCCAAAACCTATAATCATTATATATCCAAAATACTAAAAGTAAAAAGACATTTACAATTTAAACAGTTGGAAGGGTGAAAATATTGAAGCCTGATGATTAAAGTTTGAGAATTGCTATCTTAATATAAACCAAACATTGATTGTATATATGTGTAGGATATTATGATGTGGCCCAACAGGTGAGAGCTGTTTCTGCATGAAACATGCACTTTTTGCCCATCTGTGTAGTCATGAGTATTGGTTACTTGGGATGGAGTGGAAGATGAATAGATTGAAAAATCCTGAGTTCAAATCCATCAAATTAAAACATTTTTATATTTTTCCATATATTCTAAATTTTAAGGGATTTTTTTAAAATATATTTTTGTTAACAAGATTTAATACATTCCTTACCAAATTATCAATAGAATGATATATAACATGAGTTACCTAAGACAATTCATTATTCCAAAACATCAAAAAATAGTGAAATGAATACACTTCATTTTTCCTAAAAAAAAAAAAACAATTCCTATTTCTTCCTTGTAGGTGTGTATGCATAATTGATGAAGAAAAATTGGGAGAAAAGACAAATGCAGTCCTTATGTCATAAACTGGCTCAGATACAATACATGTGTAGTTAAATGAAAAAAAAAGGATTAGCTTTAGTGAAATTGGTATTTTTCTTCTCTATCTTACTTTTTACTATGTGAAATTTTTTTACTATTATGTAGAATCCATCTAAAATGTAAAATCAAAACATCACAAGTATATTTACTTATAAATAATTAAATGATATTGAAACCACACAGAAAAAGAATAAACATATAAATAAAAATGTCCATATAATTTTTCCCACTAGAACTATGCATGATTCAACGTCTTCTGATTATTGAATTGTAGGGTCAAGACAGGAAGATGCTGGGTAGCTAGCATATTAATCAACACTCATGAATAAAAAGAAGTGAGATGGAGTTTAAAGATGGGCATTGCTTATTTTAACTTCAGTTAATAAGCAATAAAGCAGCTTGTCTGAGCACTTTGATTATGTGTCCAATCATCAAAGCACACAGTCAAAAAAAAACTTTCATGATTTTCTTAGGTAGGCATGACAGTATTTTCCATTTGAATATTTTGAAAATACCAAGACCATAGTTTCAGTAACTAGACATTGGCCAACATCAGAAGCTATAGTTTTATCTGCGAAAAATTCAATTCAGTACAACTGTAAAGACTCATAATTTTAACTTTAATTCCCTTTTGACTAACTGCACAGACCCATCATTTGAACCTTATTTTATTGGTTTTGAGTAATCATATGTTATTCAGATTAATAAATTTCTTAATTGTTTCATCAATTATTACCTCTCTATGGATATGGTATGCATCTCTAAAATTTACATTGTTGATGCCATATATATAACCCAATCCCTTAAAATTTATTGCAATATTTACTTTTAATATTTAGATTTTTTTTTTATACATTCAAAGATCAGTCTTTCAAGCTAATTGTGCATGCGTCTAATACTTCACTCTACAATACAAGATATAGTATTTATGCAGGAATAAAAGGAATCCTCTTATTCCTACGACTCAAATTTTTTTATATGAGCAAATATATTGTTGTTAAAATGTAAACAGAAAAATACATGAAAAGAAATCATAGCTTCTGAAAAAATAAACTTTTTTGTGTCTGATCAAAACTACAGATATCTTTTAATCTACACATACACCGATGATTTTTTTATAAATGCCTATTATTGCAACAAAACATATGCTAATTCAAAGTACAAAATTAGCATGTTAAGAACTTTTCTTATATTTGTTAATATCATTAAGCATATTTTTCATGTCTTTTTTTTATAAAATAATAATTGAGAAAAATAAATAAATACTTACACGTGATTGAAAACTTACACTACATAATTATTTTAAATATAAAATAGCCATTGTGATCTGATTAGAAAAAAGGCTGTGGGTAAAGAAAGACAATCACTACAAAGATGGCATGTTATTTTTTTCAGACCCTATAACTATTTCTACACCTGATAAAACACTAGTATAAAACTATAGAAATTGTAATCTGCTAGCTCCATATAGAGGAACTATTCATTGCTTAAATCAGTTGAATAATCCATTATTTTCCACCATAAATGTTTCTGTAAACATTCTAAAATAAAAACATGTTCTCTTTAAAAAAAAAAAAAACACCATAAAATCATTAATTTTCATTATAGAGAAATAAAAATTACATTGTCTGAAGGTAAAATGAATAATGAACTGAATGATATAAATTGCACATGCATAATATATACAATTTTTTTCCTAGCTTAAGTTGGAGTGACCAACAGTACCCCCCCCCCACCACCACCACCAAAAAAATGAGTGACATGAACTGAATCTAAAGTAATTGTTATGCAACATATCTAAAATACTTTAATGTCTTTTTGCCTGGCCGGTGATAAAAGAATTCTATTAAATATTCATATATTAAATCTTGATGTTATGAAGCCTCTCCAGACATCATGTCTCCTGAATTATTCAGCAATTTACCCAAATATTAAATTTTAATGATTTTTAATGAGCATATAAATAATAGTGGTGATTATGAAATATGTAACTTTAAAAATGTAAAAATATATAATCATACTCCTAAATGTATGTAATTGAAACTAAAATAACTAATTTCCACTGAGTTATGTAGTTTCAAAAACTACAAAAAGATAGAATGATACCATTCTATGATATAAATTAAAATAATAGACCCAATTCACCCTATTGTTTAAAACTATGTCAAGAATATAAGATTAAATAATAACAGACCTAAAAGAGATATTGACATCAATCTATTTTTTTATAGTTCTTGATTTTACATAACTCAGTGGGAGAGAGTTATTTTTGTTTCAGTTTTAAAAATATAAATTCATTCACAGAACAAGCAAGCCCTAATAAGTTTCTCAGATAATTCACAAGCAAGAATTCTAAAAATCACATCAATATTTTGTTATATTTAATACCAATTCATTTAGCCAGTCAAAAGGTGAAAAAAATGTCATCTTTTATTTAGCAGAGTAGATTAGTATTGGTGTAATAAAAAGTGGGAGTAATTTGCATGTTCATTGATGTAATTCTTTAAAGATCTTGCTAGTCAATTATCTTTGAATTGTATTGGGATTTGTTTATTCTGTGACTGGATTATTCATAGTACCAAGTACTTACCTCAGCTCTGAGGAAAGTACTTGTTATTATATTGAAACATCAGGTGTTTATAATGAAAACAAACATTAAGTTAAAATATGTAAAGAGTAATGCTATTCTAATAAATGATACACACACCTTCTGACATCTAGAGGGAGGGTGCCTAATTTTTAGATTAGCACCTTCTTATTACTATATTGTTGAATGTGTAGAGGAAATGTGTATCATTTATTAGAATAGCATTACCCTTTATATGTTCTATTTAATGTTACATATATATATAAATCATTGTTTACAATCAGAAAACTAAGCAATAAGATAGCATGGGGAAATGTCCACACTTGTCTGTATAATAGTCACAGTTTGTCATGCATTGATATTTGCTTAATAAAATGCAATTTACGGAGTGATCTTTGCATTGTTTTTCGGTGATTTTTTATGCCAAATATACTCTGTGCTTATATAAATACATGTAATCAGCTTTTGATTATATATATAATCATTAAAATCGGTCAACACTTAGACAATCCCAATATCAATAACAATCAACATACTCAATCTGTTGTCAAGGCAACTTCATTTTATAAATAATAAAAATGATTGCATCTAAACCCATTTAGTTTTGATCATTATTATACTTACCAATGTCTGATTTGATGCACAAAGGGTAACAAATAAAATTATAATAACTATGTTAGAAAAAAATGTGAAGTAAAAGACTTTTTAAAATATGTATTTCAAATAATCAACTTCAACTTAGATGTCAAATGAAAAATGGACTTATTTTTCCTTCTAACAATAATGGGGACATAACATTATATGGCATGAAAAAACATGCTGCTTTTGTAAAAAATTGCGTTAACTTATTATTAATCATTTTATATAGGATCCAATTTGGTGCTATGGGTGTTTGAACTCATATTCATAAAGCAGATAAAAGAATAATAATGTATGCATTAGAAAAGCAATCAAAATGTCATAGAAAAAAAGACTATAAGAAGCAAAAATTAATATACAAAAGAAATCAATAAAAAGAAATACTTGAGGGCAAAAGCCAAGAATATACATTTAGAAAAATTAATTAGTATTAAATTATAAATCATGGCATCAAAAGAGTGATGATGAAGGTGTAATTATTATTTTTTGTATTGACATTTATATAAATTTAGATTAAAAAAAAGGATCATATGTGAGATGAATAAAGAAAGTGTACTGGGGTGATGTAAAGAAGAAAAACTAAATGTACAAGAGGATGGATTGAACATAGAGAGACCTTCATTCTGCAATGGACTGATTAGGGGTGAAAGTGATAGTGATGATTTTTAATACAAAACAAATATAACTTTAGATTGTTTCATTATTTTTTTTAGTTACAATTTTTTTAATTTACTAGCACTATAATTAAATCAAGGCTAAACTTGAAAAATATAATTTTTAAATATATAGCTTTACCTTTTAACAATATACATAGTAAAAGAACTGAATTTCATTTATTAACATTATGTTTAAGAATTGAAACACACGTATTCACGTACCTGAAACTTAATTGTAAATATAGGGGATTTGAACTCAGACTTTCAAGCAACCTTCAACTATCTACACTATCTCATACTATTGATATGCATGATCATGTGTATCAGTAGTATGAGATAGTGTGGATAGTTGAAGGTTGCTTGAAATTCTGAGTTCAAACCCCCTATATTTAACATTTTGTTTATAAAGATTGTCATGAATGGCATTAACCAGAGGAATTAGTTTTAATCATTCCAGATACCTACTGTTAGTTAATTTTAAAATGACTGATTTTTTAGTTACCGAAATAAATAATATTTCCATATTTTTTAATTTTGTAAACAAATAATTAAATGATAAATATGCAATTAAAAGTAGTTACATTTGTGAATATATTTATATTATTTGAGATTACTGTTTAATAAAACCGTTGTTACATTAACTGATACGCTCTCTAGCTTTTGCATTCGACAATATATATATAAAATCTTCTGCCTTCATTAATAAACCTAAACATAGTTGATATTTTTTTCGGCAACTCCCACTATATTGCTCTGCCAATACAGAATGTAGTAGGCTTTTCTTATATCGAATTTAACTGAAACACACATGCTTATTATATATCTGTGTCTATATAAGTAATATATAGAGTATATGAACACAGAATTTCACACAACCCACCATTCTCCACACTATCTCATAACACTGATACACTCAAACACATATATGTTGAAAAAATAAATAATCACCAATATACCTATTTTATGCTAAACCGGCAATCATCAGTTGGTCTTCAACATATATGTGTTCGAGTGTATCAGTATTATGAGATAGTGTGGAGAATGGTGGGTCGTGTGAAAGTCTGTGCTCATGTACCCTATATATTATATCGGAATTGTAATAACTTCACCACTGTTTAAAGCAGTTACTGGAATTGCTAACCCTTGTATATATCCAGTACAGTTCATAAAAATAATCAGTTGATCAGTTTGAATTGGTCAGCAATCTATTATTGTTGTCTAGCAATGGGGCAGGATAAATGTTTTCTCAAAGTCCTTTACAATTTATTTGGAAGAATCTGTTTTGCCTTTTGTTGATTTCAAAATAATTGATTCTGATAGCTAATTTAAAAAGATTTGATTTTTTTTTTTTTTTGGAAAAAGAGTTAAAAAAAAAAGATATATATTTGGTCTTATAAAAGTTAATGATGCGGTTTATTAAATTTTCTGATTGCATTTAATTTAAATGATATGAACTTGTGATAATTTTTGATACCAAACCATTCCTATTGCATAGTTTGTATTTGAAAATTGACGTTCTTAATAAAGTGTGAAGTTATAAAAGAATTTTATAAGCGTCCAAAATTCAATCATATAGTTCAGTATTAAATATTACTCTAATGGTAGCAAAAGTTGTCTTAAGATAAAACTGACCAAAGCTTAAGGTGACATTTTAGGTCTAGACATTACAGCTTTACCTATAATTCTGTGGTGGCAATTAGTTTTGAAAACATTATGGATTCTTTTCTTTCCATATGGCATAGCATCGGCAGGGAGGCGAACCCACAACTCCCGTCTGCAACCAACTGCTCACTTGCAAAGCGGTTGCGCTGACCTCTCGACTAACAATACTTGACACATTATGGATTCTTTGTTGCCAATAACTGTATAATTGGCAAAAAAGTAACCATGTGAAAACCCACACATGAAACCATAACTGTAAGATGAAAGAAATTTACGGATTAATTTATCTCAAGGCTAAAGTAAAGCAGCATTCTGGTTAAAAACTAATGATGAGATATAATTGGCAAAAAAGTAACCATGTGAAAACCCGCACATGAAACCATAACTGTAAGATGAAAGAAATTTACGGATTAATTTATCTCAAGGCTAAAGTAAAACAGCATTCTGGTTAAAAACTAATGATGAGATTAAAATGATTTATAGTTTGTGTATTATCTCAATACTATCACATGTGTTTACATACTTCCTGAATTATACATGAATGTCTTCATATAAAAAAAAATCCATGAAAGTTAAATTAAGTGTTACTTATCACAATGACTCACATCAAGCATTGGTGGTTGAGAGGTCAGCGACAGTTGCTTTACAAGCAGTTGTCCTGGGTTAGCGGGTTCGCTTCCTGGCTGATGCTATGGCACATGAGAAAAAAAAAGTATAAAGAGAAGTTATGTCAATAAAAATGAGTTGTTATAATGATGGCATTAATATACTATGTGAAGAAATTTGACCATATAAACATTTTAATGTTGGCTAAAGAATTGAGCATCAAAACGTAGATCTAGGATAGTGTCATAATTTGATAAATATCTATCAAAATGATACAGAAATGATTATATTATGTGGTAGTACTAAAAATTTTAACATCGAGATGGCGGTCACATGACAGCAACTAACAATGTTTTTCTGCAGCATACTCTTTACTCTTTCATCATGGTTATACTACCTATTGTAAGCAGTAGTAATTAATGGATGACATATGGTAGTACTATAAATCCCTGGTATAAACATACCTATAATTGTTTAAAAAAACCAAGGATACTGAATTGGTTTCAGATATATATGAATGCTTAGGTTGAAGCATATGTTTTTCACTTTAAGCTGGTAACTTGATAGTAAAGCAGAGATGGAAGAGAGGACTTTTGGAAGAAAAATACATTTGATCCTAAACATCTAGACTGCATTGTTCCAAAATCCAAAGCTTGTCATTGATAAAACAATGAACTGGAAACTTGTTTGGGGATAAAGAACAGACAGCACTATATAGAAATTTATAATGACACTATTTGAAATACATTAGGGTCTAAAATGAACAATAGATGACATTATCATGGTAAAAGATAAATTTGAAAGGATGTTAGAAGAATGTGATTCTTTATTTCTAAAACTTTTGTGGCAGCTTTTCAAGAAGCACTGTCTAAAATAAATGGGAAAGTGAAAAAATAACAATAGGTGAAGATAATTTAAGTATAACGATCCAAAGGAAAGTGAAGATCGAATCTAACTGCAATCTGCACTACACGGGTGCCATCTAGGCATTTGAGCCTAGAAAAATGTATAAAGTAGGTAGATACGTGCAGTTAAGATTCCACTTTATTTTGTATTTAGATCGTTAGCCCATTGTCACTAGCTCATGGAGATGCAGAGATAAGAAATAACTTGTTTAGTTTGTATATATAAAATAATAAAAGCCACTGCCAAAAATTAACACATAAAAATATTTATTTACGCACATATAAAATTTTGAATCATTTGAAATTTTGAGGAATAAATTTAATATTTTATATTTTTATATTATCTTTTAATTTTACAATTTTAAATAGATTGCCATGAGTTTAATATTTTATTTAGAGGGTCAAGTATGAATAGACTACATAGATCTGCATTTGAAAAGAAAATATTCTTTCCCTTATTTAACCTTAGGCCAAAAGTTCGCAGTCAAACCGGCGTCAATCCATCTGATACATTTATGTATTCAATGTAGCATGAAAATACAACAGCACATATATACTATACTGTCAGGAATGGACATCTGAACAGTATAGTTAGAAAAGACATTGACTCTTGACCACAAGAAGAACAATAAAATAAAAACTCCGTAGGAAAGGGACCACGGTCCTTTTTGCTGGCTTACAATCCCATCCATAGGCAAAGAGTTGGTGTGGTGTATACAGCGATTCTGCACGTAGTGAAATTCATACTACATCTACTAATTACACAAATATATCCAATTCATTGACCCAATTCAACTACAAAACCAATAACCTAAGATTACCCTCCCTTAACCCTTTTCCCGCCTCTTACGAAGCTCCTCGTCGACATCTGATGTCACTCTAACTCTGCCAGTTCTTATGCTAAAATATTCATTAGACAGATATTGAATAGGTTTTTAAAAGTTCTGTAAGATGGTGCCCTCTTCCAAATTATTTTACAAGTAAAAAATAAAAAAAAACGCATTTAAACCTAAACAAAGAAAGAACATTACTTGTGATTGGTTCTTAGCATGCTCTCAGCTGAAAAAGACATTCTGATTGGCTGGAAAGAACAAAGAAACCGCCTGATCAAAGAAAATAAAGAAAAACACTGAGATTTTCATTTCGAATATGATTTAAATTATTATAAAAGAATATTTTGAGAAATTACAAATTATTTTCAGAGAGAATACTAAAAAAACAAAATTATTTTCAAAAAATATTGAAGATTTTAGTAAAAATATTTAAGATTTAGTAAAAAGAAATATTTACTTTTCTATAACGTAAAAGTCGACCTTTTTGTTTATATTATAGCTTTTATGTTGCCGAAATTGAATATTTTAGAATAAATAAATAGCAATTTATTTTTGAAAGAACTTTCGTTCTCTTCATAACCTGAAAAATTAGTAATATACTTTTTATAAACGTATCTGAGTTGAATTTAATATTATAGGCGAATATGTTTTAACAATAGGCTTTGTCTTCAGTTTGTGAGTTGGCCAATTAAAAGATTTGATTTTTACCTCATACAACCAATAATATAATTAGCGGTTTAAGGGTTAATATAACTTTACAAAACTATATAGCCATTCACACCCAACTTAAATTTAATATTGAGATACATTCGCACAGATGAATTTTATACAATTTGTTTTATAATGTTGAGTATAGATCGGCTGCACAGATTCCATGGTTAAAAACATTTCAAAATAAACACAACCGATCAAAATACAAAATCATCGATAATGTCAATTGCATAGGGAATACACAAAACCCAATAGCATTCATCATAAGATGCCGCAGTGACATCGATGACCTATATATTCTAATCGAATGTGAAAACCACAACATAATCAACCGCTAACGAATCTATGCAATGTCTATACCCAACCTTAAATTTCCTCATTTAAAATTTAAACAATAAATATTAATACAAATAAAATAATAAATGGAAATAATTTTTTTATCAAATGCAAACATATAAAATTAAACATTATTAATTGATTTGAAACTTACAAAAATCAGATAAGAGTCCATTTTAACATTTAAGTTGGCTTGTTTATTAAATTTGTCAAACCCTGATGAAAATTCTTAATTATTCTTTTTTTTTTATGATTTTAAAAATTGTTTAGTTCATATAGCTTACGGGAGAAGAGTCCAGGTTCCTGTTTTAATTCCCATGATGTCTCCATTGGAAGATCGATCTAATGTTCTGGAGGTGGCATTAGCTGGTTCATGGTATCACAGTCTTTTCATTTTTTAAATAAGTGAGAGAAAACGACAAGTGCGTCTTACCCTTCTTACCAAATCAATTTGAAAAACTGACTGGTACTCAATATTTTTCTTTTTATAGTCCTCCTATGGATTTCACGAACAAAAACGTCACTGTTCCATTTTTTCGTTATGGTCCGGGCCTTTATTTGCTTCCATTGGTCAAGCTAAAATCTCTTTATTCTCTTATCTATTTTTCATCTGACTTTTTAATTACACAGCTTTTGGATAATTAATAAACAATCATTTCCATTTACAGATTACAGGAATTTATTAATACCTGTTTTTATTTTTACTTACGTTATTTCTTTATTAAAATATTTTTATATTTAAATCTTGTATTTTGTTATAAAAAAGTACGTTCAAATATTTTTTTTTGTATGTATACTGTGCGAATATATATACGTTATACGTTTAACAAACATTTTAATTTTAGCGTTTAGTTTTTTTTTTAATAAATTTATTTTTATTTGCGAACTTAAAAGTTTTTATTTCAATTTAATGTAACGGCATATTTATATATCGTTACATAAGGTATCTATATTTTGCAGATGATGTTGTTTTTGCAAATATGCTTTAGCAGTCCAGGAAGCAAATTTTAGTATATGAAAATAAGAAATTGTATTAAAGATAAATGTTAAAAAGTCTGAATGGCTTTTCATTTCATTTTCTCATAAGAAAAAGCAAAGGTACAATCATACATTTGCAAAAATTTATTAAGTCCAATAATAACTTTATCTGATAGATATGAAAACAGTGGATGAAATTAATCATAGAATTAGACTTGAATAAAGTACTTTTGTTAGAAATAACTAATTATTAATATGAAATCTACTTATGTGTTTGAAATGGATGTTTTTAATTAATTGTTTTATCAAAATCACACTTTTCTTTATTTTGCTGTAATATCCTATAAAGACAATTTATTCAAACCACTTCAACACTTTTTAGCAAAACTCTTTATTTGTACATATATACATACACTTTACATTTCGACTTTCCTGCAATCTTCTTCAAAGTGACTTGGCTCTGAAGAAGGCTGCAGAACAATCAAAATGTAAGGTGTATGTATATATGTACAAATAAAGAATTCTGCTAAAAAGAGTTCAAGATGGTTTGGATAAATTGTATTGATTGTTTTATGATTTCTTAACTATGAATCTGAAATTTAGACACTTAATAGAAGATTAATAGAGGAATTTTAGACAACTCAACAAAATATGGAGAGAGATATGTTAAGAAGAATAAAAAAATATTTAATAAAATAATGCATGAGTTAGAGAAAAACATATTTCTCTAACTTCATTGAGAGAATTATTAAAATGAAATGGAGATGGGTTGGACATATTGTTAGAAAAGATGATAATAGATGGGACAGATGAAATTTTAACCTGGATGCCAAGATATTAAAACAGGCAAAACTCACTATAAGTATTGCCACTCACAGCAAGCTAGAGTAATCAATGGATTCCAGAAGGCTTGTGCATAAAATCCCATCTGGTGCTTACTCATCCAATATCCCCAGACTAGTTTCTGGCTTGTGGCCTTTGTCAGTGAGGAGCCTTGAATCTGAGAGCACTGCTCCAAGATCTTAGGATCTAATGCAACTCTCCAGCAGCCATCTTTTATCTTCACTTAATTACAAAACCCCGAGTCTTAAATTGAAAATACCTTAATATTTTCAGCTCATTAGCTTATATAGTCATATAGGTCTGAACTCAGTTCAGTACTCATACATTTTGGTGTCTTTGGTTTTTTAACAACCATAGCCACCACTATCCTATTAGGCTTAAAACCAATCCTGCCTAATATGATAGTGGTGACTATAGTTATTAAAAAACCAAAGACATCAAAATGTATAGGTACTGAACTGAGTTAATATATGACTATATAAGCTAATGAGCTTGGATTGAAAATATTAAGGTGTTTTCAATTTAAGACTCATAGTTTTGTAGTTAAGTGTAGATAAAAGATGGCTGCTGACGGTTGCATTAGATCCTAAGATCTAGGTGCAGAGCTCTCAGATTCAAGGCTCCTCACTAACGAAGGTCACAACAGAAACTAGTCTGGGGATATTGGATGAGTAGGCACTAGATGGGGATTTTATGCACAGGCCTTCTGGAATCCATTGATTACTCTAGCTTTCTGTGAGTGGCAATATGTATAGTGAGTTTTGCCTGTTTTAATAACAATTATAAGCAAGGATAAAAAATGGTGATCATGTGATGCCAAGATATTTTACAAGATTTAGAAAAAAAAAAACAAATGGAAAATAGATAAGTGGATTTTACTTAGAGAGAAATCTTCAACCTGCCATAAATTAATAATGTCATAAGAATTTTAACAAGATGTTAAAATCATTTTCATTATATATTTCAAAATATGTATTCAATTTATTTATGCAATTTAAAATATATTTTATTAATTTTTACATTTATAAATTATATGTATTTGACACTTATAATACATTCAATTATATTACAAATGACATTAAAATTTTATATTGAATCAGAACTTTTTTAATGCATGCTGATAAAAATTATAATCATTAATTTATATGTTTTAATAATAAAAAATATTTTGTAACTAGCATATTAAAATATATCCTAAATAGCACTTTTTCATATAAAATTGCTTATAATTCGTAATAAATGTATCTATTTAATTTTTGAAGACCATCATCATTATCACCACCAACACCATCATCATCATCATTATTATTTTCTAAAAAAATTATTAACAAGTCTTCAATATTAGATCAGTTTACATTGTTATATTGAGCAGACATAAATTTTATATCCACACCAAAAAGAAAGTAGAGTCTATTTTATTAAAGTCGATAATGCTAAAACTATTAATATATGATGTATCTGAATTAGTTCAGTCCCATATGGCTATTTAAATTCGATAGCAGGATTGGAAGACATATTGATATTTGAAAATTTCAGATTTTCTACTTAATAGTTATCCATTAGATAAAGTGCTGGGCTTGTCCTGGTATTTTAATCTAATGCTTGAATATCCTAGCAACTCACTGAAGAACCCAGTAGGAGAAACTGGTCTGGGTTGGGTTTATTCTGTAAAGCTTGTTAAGAGCTTATTTGCAAGCTCTCTCTCTCTCTCTCTCTCTCTCTCTCTCTCTCTCTCTCTCTCTATCTATCTATCTATCTATCTATCTATATATATATATATATATATATATATAGCATTTGTAATACAAGCTTATTAAAATAGTTCATTTGACATGTGACTTTATTTTTTTTTTGTGATTATAGTTCTTGTATGAATTATATAATTTTAGATTGTGATTGAGTACTTTGAAGGTTCCAAGATTAGTTCCATATGTTTAGCATCAATAGTAACATAAGTAACATAATAAAAATTAAAAAAATATACATTTTGTTATTTTTAATGAGATTTGATCACACCTTGTATGGCAATGGATTTAGATTTAAGAGGGACCACATAGCTTTATATATGGATTTAGAGGATAGTTTCTTATCTTTTTTTTAATGACGTCAAGTTTTTTTTCCTTAAAGTATTCATGTGTCTTCTGGGATTATTATTGTATAAGAAGATGCATCTACTACACCATTGGGCAAAAAGAATAAAGATGCTAGCACAAATATTGGCAAATACCCCTTAGCTGAAGCTTATTATTACTATTACTATTAATATTATTACTACTATTATTATTACTATTATTTAAAGGATAAATCAAAAACAAAAATAAACAATACTTTAAGCAGCTGTCCTTTGAATAGATTAATTAGTGAGTAATCAATTTCATTAACATTATTGTTGAAACTACTAGACTATTTGTTTTGTTGACCTACTACAGGTTTGCCCCTCTAAAAATATATATTTTATAGACAATTTTCTATTCTAAAGGCTATATACTTCAATACCTTATAACCTTCACCTTACAAGTTATAAATATTTAATAATCAATTTTATTTCGTTATAAATTACTGCATACCTTCAATAACTTTACACGTATGCTTTATATGATAATAAATGTTATATACATGTATTATATTTTATATACTTGCATGTTAGGTTATTCTCTATTAAATTTAATATCTTTCAAAGCATACAGCACTATTTATAATTAAAGATTCTCGAGTTTTAAACCATGGCATGATATTTTTCAGTGTTGAAATATGGGATTTTTACAAACAATTATATATATATAAATTTATTTACTCTAAATAATGTCAATAAAAAATATAAATTTATGTAAGCATTTTGCTTTGAGTTTGAATTCGTTACGCAATATTTTAAAAAATGTTGATACTGTTTCTGAAGATTATTTCTAGGACATTATAGTCATAAATGTTATGATTCTGTTCAACATTTAGTTATATAAATAAATATTAGAACAATTTAGGTAACTGCCCGAAAAAGGGAGGAAGACAACCTCACGTGTAACACTAGGGGTTCAAAGCAATCTTGCGGGCATATGACATAGGAGAAGAGTTTTGGTTACTAGTTTTAGCACTTAGGTTGGACCCCTTGGGACCACGTGCAGGATTGGATGAAAGTTTTGGAAAAATGGTCATCACAATTATCCTTGAAATAGCTGCTGGAAATTCGTGGGTTATCATAGGGTTAATTCATTGGGTTGTTCAGGGGTGTTTCCATTGATTTGTAGGAATTGGGGAGATCAGAAATATTAGGAGGTTTGGAAATTATCGACGGAAATGTGGGAGATCATTTATACTGTATCCTTTTCTGTGAATAAAGTTTACAGTTGAAATGACAACCTCACGTTTTACATTCGGAAAAACTGTAAATACGAAAACTATTGTCAATTGTTTTTACTTTTCTTTAATAAAATTTTAACAAGTAATAACTATGTTTTTATATATATTTGATTTTATTTACAAATAAAATTAAAAATTTGATTATTTTATATTTCTTTAAATATATAGAGAGAGTGTTAATGTCAATTTTGTTATCGGATATGCAGATATTTTTTAACATCTTTCATTTATTTATAATCTGATGAAAAACATATTTAATATAACAATTACTACAAAAGTCGTGAAAAATATTTCATTTGTTTATTTTGTTTGTTTGTTTTGATTAGCTGCTTTTATTTAATTTTCATTTTTATTTTTACTAATTTATTTACTCTATGTATTTGTCTAAATTTTTTAATTATTTAATGTGAAATATATCAAAGAAGAAAAAAAATATGTAAATAAAAGTTGCAAAAATAAATAAATAAATAATTATATGTTTTCATAGCACTAATAAATGTGGAAAAAATATGAACTTTATAAAATAATAATAATAACAAAAAAACTTTATACCATGGGTGACGTGAGTTACACAAAAACACATCTTTAAATGTAGGTTGACGATTATTTACTATTTAAATAAAATCAAAAACATAATATAAACAAATATATGAATGCTGGACCAATCAGGCGGAGGGGCAAAAGGGAGAGCTGCCCTGAGCCTCACAATATTAGGGGCCTCAGCTTGGCAACTCAATGTGTTAAACAAAAATATAGAAGAAGGCAAAGCGAAGTCACGGCTTATAGAACAACCTTAATTTTACAATTAAATTCCCCCAAAAAATATTCAAGAAAACTTTTCCAAATAGGTATACCACAAGTGGAAAACATAAGCCAGTTTGATGATGAGGTGCCAATTTGACGATACTGCAACAAAAGTGACTGCAGCACTCAGCACCCAACGGAACTAATAGTCTCAGTCCCTTGTCAGTCAGTTGTGTGCTAACAATATTTTATGATACTAGTAATGCTGAATATACCCAATCCAATTGCTATCTGGATCTGATCTTCTTGCTTGTTTCTATGACTCATAACTAACTGTTCCCGGAGTGCTGCTTTCGACCCTTTAAGTATAAACACTAATTTCTTCTCTCTCTTCCCCCATATGGGCTTGCATTTTCTCTAAAAGGCCCTGTATGCATGGAATGCTGCTCAGGATGTTATATTATGCATATGAACTAAAATATTGAACTGGAGTACAACATTCTCAATCAAATAAACTGAAACTGAGCTCTATAAACATTAGTTCTTGAGTCTGGTAATCTATTGGTAAGATAAAGTACATTCAATGGCATGATCATAAAAACAACTGGTATGTTATTTTACCATACTGCATGTGACACTACAAAGCTAACTATTGTAAAATCATATCTGCATTTGATTAGACATTCAAAACAATTGAAAAATGCAAGATTTTCTTAAAAGGTGTTTATAGTGAAGTTGAATGTGATTCATAGGAGAAGTAAACCCCATCTGTTATAAAAATTATCTCAAATACATTCTAAAGAAGTGTAATGTCAGTTGTTCCCATCAGAAAGGTAGGATACAGAATAGAATACATTGAAGAACTACAATTAAACACTATTGAACTGTTTTGGCAAGAATGTTTTCTGCTGAAGTAATTTAAAGAAGCATCATAAAATACCAAGTAAATAACAATAATAAGACTAGTATGTTTTGTCATTCACGTGACTGTCTGTGATGATGTCATTTTAATTCTGCTTATATGTTGGACTACTTCCTTCACCTAATGATAAATCATTAGAAAATCTTTTAAACTTTATTTCAATTTTCAAATTACATTCAACTGTCACTAATATCACACATATTACTACACACAACATTCTGGATAGTGTTGTTTTCCTCTCCTCATCAGATGTTTTTGGCTTGACCAATGAGAGTTCTAGCATAGCAGTCAAATCCGGACCATTAAATTCTTAAAAATATAGTACCACTCAGTTGGTTAGAGCATTACCTTAAAATTCAGTATTCAAGAATCTAAAGTTTCAGGTTTTAATGGCATTCTACAACTGTCATTGGTCAGAGCAGTAACAATACATGAATTAGAGAAGAGAATAATGACACTTAAAATGTTATATATACTAATATATTACTAAAAATTGATTGTAATTGGAAAATTTAAATAATGTAATGTGATCATTTTAAGATCTTCACAGTTTTATTCCAAAGTGCTTTAGCTTGGTCTATATAAATGAATATAGATAAAAAGAATAAGACAGTCTGTTCTTATTTTTTTCAAAGACTCTATTATGTGCCTTGAATTAAGAGTAGTTTATGTGATTAATGAACTAGCATTGAGTTGTTAATCTAACTAGAATATATATAATATTGATTAATTTAAATAATGATTGGTTAATAAAAAGGAATGGAAAATTACAATATATTTTTATATTGTATTTTTTGTTCATGAATGAAAAATAATAATATATTTTTATAGAGTGTATTTTTTATATATCCTTGTATAATTGTTTATATGTTTAATTGATAAATTTTATTTTTGTAAGTCATATTTATAAATTTTTTTTCTCGTTGTTTTTGGCTCTAAGTAATTATATATATAAAATAATAGATGTCACTATGTATGCAATGTAAATTGAAAGGATTTAAGAAAGTTTACAATCACATAGAGGAAGGCAAAAAATGTCCAATTGTTATAATAAACATATAGAATTATTGCTATTATAAAAATGTATTTTATACTATATTGTTTAATTAATAATTAGATGAAGTAATAATGTAATAGATTAAATTACTTTTCATTCTTTATGTTGATATATATTATAAAGGACTTGAATTCACACTGTGAGAGATGGTAATCTGGACCAGCTGATGAGTTCTGGTTCAGCACAAAACACCTTTATTGGGGAGCATTTATCTTTTTTATATGTATGTGATCATGTGGATCAATTGTATAAGATATGAGATAGATGTAGGGAGCTTGAAAGTATGAGGTCAAGTTCCTTATAATTACATTAAATTTAGTACAGACAATATACATATATTTAAATATTATATATATAAGTTGTAGATGACTTACTAATTATATTAGAGAAAAAACATACTTCAAACTTTAAATACATACAAAGTTTCATTGCTTTATTTTGTTCTTATTTATCAACTTGAACACTAAACGGTAATTATAATGTAATCGGCTTCACCACTTGATGGTGTTATTGGCAGTCAAAAACAATACAATGTACAGTTTTCGGGGCCGTGTATTTTTAAATCACTGTTGTTTTTTTTTGAATTGATTGCTATAACTTTTTTTTTCATGCCTTTTTAATTTTAATTTTGTATTTAGTAAATGACAACCTTTTTTTTTTTTTTAAATTGCTGTTTTTGGACAAATTATCATCATTCCTCCTTTTTAGTTATTAACTGATTGATTGCTAGAACTTTTTTTGCGATGTCTATTTAGTGATGTCTTTTGCTTAATTATTGCTTTCTACATAACAAAACAACTGTGTAGGGTTAGGGTTTGGTTTAGGGTTAGTTTAGGGTTAGGTTTAGGATTAGTTTTAGGGTTAGGGTTAGTGTTATGTTGTTTGTAATGCTAAAATACAAATATAAATTGTAACCGTAGTCGGACAAAAGAAAGAACCTCAAACTTTTTTAAACAACAACAAACACATATAAATGTCTTCTTTACTTATTAAACATGTTTATAATATGTGCTTTCTATGAAATTTACTAAAAATCATGTATATTTTTATTGGACAGCAGAAATACTTGGCTTCTGTTTTTGGCAACTGCGGAAAAAGTTATGCGATCGCCAGCCATTTTATGAACTACGTGGTATTTCACATGAAAATGAGATTTCGCATGCGAACTCGGCCAAATTCATTTTGACGTACCCTCAGCAAGCTTTTACACATTACACCTTCTCTAAATAAGGGTGTGAACATTTGGAAAATTACTATAAAGTCAGATTTCTTAAATTTATTACAAATACAAAGATTGTGTATCGTATATTGTAAAAATTTGACTAATCAAACTACACACACATATATCAAACTGTACATGAAAGATAAGTGTGTGGATTCACAGTAACTGTTGCGAAGCAGAAATAGGCCATATTATTTCTGCATTATGTCATCATCAATGGCCTTCTAATGGCTAAGACAAACATAGATGTTTTTATAGCCATAAGTCAGGCTTTGTAAACGGGATTTGTTAGGTGTTTTGGTGAGCCAGAACGCCATCAAGTGGCCAAGCCTGATTACATTATAAGAACCATAACTTTTCTTAGATCATTTTATTATAAATATTTCTATTGGCTGAGTAAATTATAGTTCTAAACTTTTGAGCAGTAAAAATATATTTGTCTTTTAAAATTATACTTGTATTAGTTTCTAAAAGGCAAATTAATAATTTGTCAGATTATTAAAGTAAATGAAAGGTTTTAAAAATAAATTTCTATTTTTAATTGTTAAAAATAGTCTATAGCGGACAACATACAACATACTTTTCTCATTCATTTACAAAATGCAGTGTTATGTCATTGATTTACTTTCATGTAAAAGTAAATAATTTTTATTAAAATCTGAATTATTCTATTGAAATAATTATATTTTCATAAATATTTTGTGAAAAAAATAATAAATATGTATGAAAAAAGATTCTAACAGATACATTTTCACTTTGAAATTCAAAATGAAGAACTCAGAACTGTCAAAATCATTCATAGGTTTTCTCTTGTGTAGAGAACAAGAAACAACCAATCAGTGCCTTAGAAAGAAAGTTCTTATCTCATTGTTATAACTTTAAATTTAAAAATTATTGATTTATTAGTTGTAAGAAAACTCTACTGGTGGCAGCATTATTCAGTACAATTTTCTTGATGAAATAACAGTAAATAGGCAAAATAACATAAAAATTAGTGGTGCTAGAGCAAGTTAAAGCCACATACAAAATCAGTCAATGAGTATGGAGAAGAAGTTGAATATATTAAATTACTTGTATCATAACATTAATTAGACAAATAAACTATTGTCAATAGACTGTAATGACTTCAGTTTACTAACCAACTTTTAATTAGTGATTACTTAGTTATAGCATAGCTAAAAATTTTATTTTTTTTTCCACATAGGTGGAGTTAAACTACTCTTGTCTTGACAAATTTTTAATTTTTGGCCATCTATGGAATATTTTGCAAACTAAAAGTTTATATTAATATATATCAAAATACAGTATTTAAAATAAAAGCTTGTAAAAAGTCTCAACATGTGGCCAATAAAAACAAATATAGAGAGGTGAAATGGCTCTCAAAAAAATAAAAATGTAATTTGTTTATTTTTTTAAATATATTTGTAATAGCATACCACAATATCATTCATATTTTGTTTTGTTTTTATAACAGAATGTGTTCTTTTTTCTTCTATTATCCAAATTTTTAACAAATGATTATTAAAAAATATTTAAAAGAAAAGGTTCTGACCGTAAGGTAAGCATGAAAGTAATAAGTTTTATAAAATATTTTATTAGTATTATTAATAAAATCGAAAAACATTACACTGGTTAGTTTATAACTTCAATGATTAATGTATGAAATTATTAGCTATTAACATGAAATAATTAATTTAATGTTTGTAGAAAAGAAAAATTAATGTTATATAGTATAAACATACAAAACTTTTTGATAACCTAAATATAGATGTAATTAATGCAGAACTATTGAAAACTCCCAGCAAAGTTTATGTAGCAAAACTAACAATCAATAAGATAAATGCAGAATTAGTGCACCTGTGCTTTATCATAAATCATATATAAGCATACCATTCATTATCATATTATATTAGAATGTATCTATCATGCTGAGTGTTAATAAATCAATGAATTGTATATTTATATATGATCCAAGCCAAAACACAGGTGGGCTCACTCTGAACTTATGTTAATTGACAGATAGGATACATATAGCTCACTGGAGATTTGCATTACTTCCACATTAATTTAAAATATAAAAAAGGACATATTTTATTAACAGAATGTGCTATGGCATTTGAATTCAGCCATTATATGTATTGATCTAGCCAACTCCACCAAAAGTATATAATATAGAGCGTGTTTCCAGAAAAAGTTTGCACTCAATATGTTAAATGACCAGAAGCAAAACTTCCCATGCAGAAGTGCCACTCAGTGCAAGGTAGAGTAAAGTGGAGATTCAAGTCTCCTCACTGTGGAAATTCACAATTCTAGAAACTAGTCTGGGGATATTGAATGAGTAGGCATTAGATATGGATTTTATCCAAACCTTCCTGCATCCATTGATTACTCTGGCTTGCACTGAGTGGCATTACTGTATGGGGAGTTTTGCCTCTGTGTAAACATTTTGTATAACCTTTAAAAATAGTGATCATGTAATATCTTAAATGCATACACCATTAGTACATTATTGTCCCAAAATAATGCAATCATCATTTAAACTATTGTACAGAAAAGAAGTTTTATAAAACTCATTGCTTTCTAATTATACCAATAATATTAAAATGTTTTGTATGTGCAGTATCTTTTGTACATTGAACAAAAATAAAAAAAATTAGTTCAGCACTTTATTATTTTTGGTATTTGCATGTTTTACTGTCTACCAAGCTTTGTAGCTGTATTTTTGATAAATGTACAGTTTTGGAGCATATAGTAAATCTTTACAATAAGAAATGTAATCAATATTTACATCTTTTTCCATTAGTGTTATTTAAAAAAAAAATAGGCAAAAATTAATTACAAAATTTACTATTACCATATATGTTAGTTAAATGCAATTTATCACTTGAACACATTTTAGAAAAATACCTTTTATTGTATATATATATGCATACACAATATTATGTTTCGACTATCCTGCAGTCTTCTTCATTTGAGTATGCATATATGTACAACGAAAGGTTTTTTTGTTAAAAAGTGTTCAAATTGAGTGGATAAATTGCATTTATATAAGATATTACAGCATAATAAAGGATGTGGTGAATTTGGTATATGTTACTTGTTAATTAAAACATATAATACTAAATAAAAGGTAAATATTATAACATACAAGGGTCGATGCCTATATATATTATAAAGATGGTTCATGCAGTTTTTATTTTTGGATTAATAAATTAAAGATGCATTAATGGAAATGATGTGACACTTTGATTGACACTTTACATTTTTATTTTATAATGTTGACTTAATACATTAATACAAAAAATAATACTGTTCCATCTGTAAGCACATATGCTGTGGTGTAAGCTATGTTATTATTATAATAATAAATAATGTAAATATTTAACTAACTATTTCACAGTTTTTATTTTTTTTAAATAACACTAATGAATAAAATAATAAATATTAAATAGGACATTTTTATTGTATGTCCGTGAAGCAGTATATTTATCAAAAATATAGACTGTGGAACTTGATAGACAGGAAAATACACAAGTTCCCATTTTCTTACTTACTTTTAAATAGCTGTAATTTATCAGTTTATTATGCTATTAACATAATTTATATAGAAATTTATATAAATTAATTATAATAAACTAAAGATCAGTTTTTTTGAGCTAATGCACATCCGCTTTATGATCTTAATAATAAATAAATACTTTCATTTCCAACACAAGATAAAGTCGTTGCAAAAGAATAGAATGAATCACCTATTCTTTTAACCCAAATGCTTAAGTATGGGCAAATCTTAGGCACTGGAAATGAAAGTAATTTAAAGTGATTGGTTTATCTTCATGCTTTCATTTCCAGTGCTTAAGATTTTCCCATACTTAAGGGTTTGGGTTGAAAGAATAGATGATTCATTCTATTAGACTTTATTTTGTGTTGGAAATGAAAGTATTCATTTATTATTAAGATCATAAAGCGCATGTGCATTAGCTCAAAAAATCTGATCTTTAGTTTATTACAATTCATATACATCGCACTATATAAAATAAATCATTCATTTACATAAATTAATTATAAATATTTATGTACAAATAACATATTTCTTTAAAAAAAATAATTAAATAAATCTAATTGTCAACTTATTAGTTTTTTTTATCAAGATGTTTGTTGGGGGGGGGGGGAGTAAGGTATAATAAAGGAGATATTTTATTAAACATATACAAATTAATTATTTGTGAACATTAAAGCCAGCCAAAATTTTTTGTCTTTTTCAAAAAATTAAAAATCATCAATCAAGTATAGTCATGATTAGCTTGCCATATTACTGATTTATAGTTTGCATTTTTTTTTTATTTAGTGAAATTAAAATGGAATTTAATTATAATATTATATTTTACTCAACCATATACCTGTTCTATATATATATATATATTTGTCTATACAGTTGCTTTAGAATTTCCAACAGATGATTGATTGAAATATTACAACAGCTATACAGACAAATAATTGTATTTTGCTTGTTTTTGTTTACATATTTCCTTTAGTTAATTTAAGTAATATTTACTAAGGCAATAAATCTCAAGTATGTACGTTTGAAAATGTGAAGGTAGGGACTTCTACAGGTCTTAACCACAATCTTACTCTTTGGAAGAAAAGAGGGGATGTCTGTGACTGATTAATAGTAAAAGTTAGGTATATTCATGCTTGTTGTTGAGCTTAGGGCTCACCAATAATGAGATGGTTATAATAATATAAGACAAAGTTTGTGATATTGGAAGTCATAAATACTACTTCAAATGGGGCCTCCTATATTATAAGAGATTACCATGTCATGGAAAAAACAAACTGTTCTACTGTGATACGAAGGATTACATTTAATTTATGTTTAGACTAACCATGAAACAAGTTTCAAATAATATAGTAATAGATCTGTACTCCAGTATATCATAAACTTATAATGCATTCATTAGTCCAAATGAGATCTGATGGTGACCTCAGTACAATCATATTATAAATGCATTATTATGTGGCTTAGATGTTTGTAGAGTCATACAGAATCATCCCCAGTAAATAATGTAGTACCATGTCCAATTACATTGTAAAAAATGTTACTTGCCATTGTATTTTTAAAATTGTGTGGAGCCTTTTTAATAACAATTTTTCTAATGCATTTATATTGCACTGATTAAATGTCCAAATGTCGTTTTCTTGCAGCCAATTAGATAAAATAACAGCTGTATACACAAACAACTTAATTGCAGTAGATATTTACCTATGAAGAAATACTATTATCTTTTAACTTGCTAAAAGAAATTGCATCATATTGAATTCTAGCCATCTTTCTACTTATAAGTTTACTAAGGTATTTAATCTAGTTTACATTCTCAAATTGGGAAACAGCCAAGCTAAGAGTTGCTAAGAATTTTACACTGTCATTGGCTGATGACTAACTTGAATTTTTGATCATTAATTAATAAACTAAAGTTTTTAGATATTGCATTCAAAACATTAAATATATTCTGGAAATCACAAAAATAGCATAATAATTAACATATTAATAGTTACTAACTTTCTTCCAATGTGTAAGCTTGTGGTTATGACCAGTAGAGGTCCCTACCTTCGCATTTTCAACTGCACATTCTTTAGGTTTATTGCCTTAGTAAATATTACTTATGTAATCAATGTGTGTTAAATAATTTTCGTGTTTTCACTTTTAATTGATTCAAACTAAAAATTTGACAATCAAATGAGTATTGTAACTTGATCCCTGTTTGATTAAACTGATTATAAATAATTACAAAGACCACTGTCATATATATTGAAAACAAGATTAAAATAATTATAGAACCAGTTTGTATTTCAAATGCTTCATATTTTCCATCTGTATCAATAATATTTCTCATTTCTCCATTTTGAACCTGTATATAATAAAAATAATCAACTAATTTCAAATTGTTTGAAATTAGTTTCAAAAATAATATATTTTTTAAAAATTGTAAAAATTGCCATGCTTTAAAATTGATAGAAATGTGTTTGATAAGTGCTGACTTTAGAGTTGGTATTTAGATCTAGTTTTTAGTCTCCCAGCCCTTCACTGACATGAGCCAATAAGCTCGAAACCAGCTGGTCTGGAGGTGGGGATACACAATAAATATTTTGAATTCTATATCTTTTGGCACTTATGTAAAAAAATGTTGATTACAGATATTGGTAAAGCTCCATCTAGTGATCATAAATTCAATCTTAAAGGCAAGTTACAAAATTTATAACTTGTTTTAATTATTATAAGTGTACCTTTGAAGGTTTTTGCAATGCTATATTTTGCAGAGGCTTTTACTATATGGTGAAACTGAACTGAATTCAGACCCATATAGCTATCTAGTTTGTTAAGCTGGGTTTGAAAATGTTTACATGTCTGATAAATTCATGCCTTCAAATTGAAAGAAACGTGTTTGATAAGTGCTGACTTTAGAGTTGGTATTTATATCTAGTTTCTAGTTTCATAGCCCTTCACTGATGTGAGTCAATAAGCTCGAAACCAGCTGGTCTGGAGATGGGGATACACAATAGAGATTTTGAATTCTATCTCTTTCAGCACTTATGTAAACAAAGCTTGATGAGAGCTATTGGTAAAGCTCCATCTAGTGATCATAAAATGAAAACTTAAAGGCAAGTTATGAAATTTATAACTTGTTTTAATTATATATATATATATATTACAAGAATATAGCTAAACTAGTCAATAAATAAATTAAATTACCCCAAATCCAAAACTCAACCACACTAACCAAGAAATAAAATTAAAAACACAACCAATGGTTTCACTGCTACAAGCAGACTTCTCAAGTGTAAAGAACTACAAAACAACACCATATTTATATTAAACATTATCCACAATTCCATTTACTTCCCATTCACCCTTAATATAAAAAGAACATTTAAATAAATTAATTGTTTCAGAATAATACATTTTCAATAATAAAGATTCTTTAATTCTTCTTTTTATTTCATTTCTCTCAAAGAAGACAAACTTAACTTCATCAAAATTATTAATGTGGCCTGGATCTTTTTCACGGACATATAAAGCAGAACTATGGTATTTATTTCTAACTTTACTTTTATGTGTCTTTATTCTTTTATTTAAGCTCAAACTACTCTGACCTATATAAACCTTCATACAAAAACAAGGGATAAAATACACTACATCACGAATAGTTTTCAAATCAAAAATTTTATTTCTATTATTTAATAAATTATTCAATGTAATACCCCTTTTCGAAGCAATTTTTTTTATTTCCAAATAAATTACTATTTTTACATACAATTTTATAAGAAAACAATTTAAATGGCAAATAAAGAAAATCATATTTTTCTTTATCCTTACATCCTTACAAATATTACATGTAAATAAAATACTTTTAATAAATTTATCAGAATAGCCAAAACTCAAATAATCTTTATAAAATTGACCTTTCTAAAATAAAGCTACACCACTAGAATTATTTAATTTATTATTCCTATAATAATAATTTATTAAAGCAGCTACTTTAAAGAAAAACAGACTGATAGCTATGAGGTTTAATTATAGACCTTAATTCTTTATTTTTAATATAATGAGTACATGCTGAACAATTAGATTTTACATTTCCAATCACAAAAGATCTAAAAATTTGGTCTGTTTATACATTAGGCAGTATTGATGTTCTTATGTCTGTTATGGTTAAGCAAAGATCTTTGTCAAAAAATAAAAATAATGTAATCAAAGATTTACTTTTATTATTAGAGGATTCTATGTATATTAGTTATAATGGTAATTTTTAGAAAATTAAGGAAGAATGGATAATAGGTTATATTATTTTTCCTTTAGTTTGTTCAGTTTATATTGATTATTTGGAAGAGGAAATTATTATTAAAAAATTGTTTATATTTAAACTTATTTAGTAGATATGTGGATGTTTCTTTGTTTGTAGTTGAGAATGATAAATTGAAGTTGGTAAATGAGTTTAATTATGTAGATCCTTCTACAAGAGATGTCAAAGAAGGAAGGGGGTAGATTTTTTTTTTTATTAAGTTAAAAATTTTAAATTTTTTTGGTGATTAGAAATGCAAAGACTAATTGTTTAGTATGCAGTCATTTTGTTAAAAGTAAAGAATTAAGATCTATAATTAAACTTGATAGATATCAGTCTGTATGTCAGAAAGTAGCTGTTTTAAGAAATTATTGTTATAGGAATAAGATATTAAATAATTCTAGTGGGGTAGTTTTGTTATAGAAAGATCAATTTTATAAATATTATTTGAGTGTTGGCTACTCTGATCAATTTGTTAAAAGTATTTTATTTAATAGAAATATTGTAAGGATATAAAGGATAAAGAAACATATGGTTTTATTTTTTTACCATTTAAATTGTCTTCTTGTAAAATTGTATGTAAAAATAGTAATTTGTTTGGAAATAAGAAAATTGTTTGGAAAAGGAGTATTACTTTGAATAATTTATTGAATAATACAAAAGACATTTTTGATAGGAAGACTATTCCTGGTATAGTGTATTTTATCCCTTGTTTTGTAAGAAGGTTTATATAGGTCAAAGTAGTTTGAGCCTAAATGAAATAATAAAGATACATAAAAGTAGAGTTAGAAATAAATATCTTAATTCTGCTTTGCATGCTCATGGAAAAAATAAGGCAAGCTAAGGTTGACTTTTTTGAGAGAAATTAAATAAAAAAAAAGAATTAGAGAATCTTTATTATTGAAAATTTATTATTCTGAAGCAATTAAATTATTTAAAAGTTCTTTTAATATCAAGTGTAGTTGGGAAGTAAATAGAATTATAGGTAATGTTTAATATAAATATGGTATTGTTTTGTAGTTCTTTTCACTTGAGAAATATGCTTGTAGCAGTAAAACCATTGGTTATGTTTATAATTTTATTTCTTGGCTAGTCTGGTTAAGTTTTGAATTTGGGGTAATTTTAATTATTTATATAATAAAGAGCAAATATTTTGAAACAAGCTTATTTTACTATATTTTATTAATTGATTTACTTATTTTTATGATAAATATTATAAGAGAAAGCATTCAAATCTTTATCTATGATTGTCTCCAATCCCCAGACCAGTTTCAAGCTGTGGCTCTCTTCAGTGAGAAGCTATGACATCAGATTAAAAAATACCAACTCTAACTAAGCATTTATCTAATACATAACTATTAAGAAGAAGATCTGAAACTTTCAGACATCTAATATCTTCAAATTCAGTTCTCCAACTAAAATAACTATATGGGCCTGAACTATATTCAGATAATTCATATATTAATAGCTTTAGCAATTTAATATAGCCAAACTTCAATAGTCAAAATTATAATAGTAAGAAAACAAGTGATATATATATATATATATATATATATATATATATATATATCAAACAAGTGATTTATATATATATATATTATATATATATTAATGAGCTTTCCAATCACCCTTACCAAGCTTTTCAGAATATTCCCAATCTCAGACAGATTTCTGCTTCTGTCTGGTTAAAAGCTATTGGCAAGTTCATTAGATAACATTTGTAATACAAGTTTGTTAACTTATGTCATGTGATATATGACTTGATTTCTTTGCAAACATATATATATATGGAAGACATCCTTTAATATTACAAAAAATTGGTTTTTGAAATGAATGATGGGAAGGTTATTTTGTTTTGTATTTATATATTGTACATTCAATTGAGTTTCACATGTAAAGGTCTCTTTGTTAGTAGATGAAGCCATAATCATGGAAGAATTTTAGTAAAATTGTTTTTGTTTTTTTTTGGCTAATAACACAATGTTAAATATATATGTGTATTAATTACTAGTATACAATTAGGCAGTATTTAATTTTAATTCTTATATATATATATATACCGAATTAAATATTTTCATGGATTGATATTATAATAAAGAATAGATATGAGATAATATTCATGTAAATAGATATAACCTATAATCTGTAATGTTACAAATAAATTAGGAATTACTACTAATTGACAATCCCTTTATTATTCACTTATAGTAGTTCTTTTATTGGAGTTTTTTGTTAAAATAAATAGGGATGCACTGAATAAATGGAATAATACAGTACTGATATTGATATTTTAAAAAGATAATAAAGAATATATTAGAAATTACAGTTTTATCTGTCTTCTATCAATTTAATCCAAAATATTTACCAATATAATTTCAATCCATCTACAGTGATGTTTAGATTCCAAACAAAGAAAATAAACTAAATTCAAAGTAACTTAAGCATAATAAATACTATCCAAGTATTAAGAAAAATCAAGGGAAAAATCAATCAATATGATATTTCATTATGCTTTTGATTTGTTGATTGTGAAATTCATTTGATGTTAGAAAGAATTACCATATTATTAAGTTTAACACCGATAAAGATAATTTTACATCTCCAATACTTTTTATAGTAGTTTTGTAAAATGAATTTCCTTACTTAAAATGTATATATAAGGGAATAAAAATCCATGCAGATATTTAAGTCATTTAGATTTTGCAAATGATGTGGGTATTTTCAATGGATTTTTCCCATTAGAACAAAATAAAGTTCACGATGATCTTGCTCACAAAATCAATTAGATAAAAACCACAATAGAAGAAATTAATCATAATCTTGTAAGCAATATTTTAGTAGAAATATTTTAATAGTAAAAGAAAATATATTTTTATATTGAAAAAGAAGAGATTTTAATAGATATAGTTAACCAACTTTTACTTCTAGATCTGATATTTAGTCACATAACTAAAATGATTACAGAGTCTTCATATCATTCTTTAATGGGCTTGAGATATTCTGATAATAAGAAGAAGAAATCACAAATAAAATACTTGGTTGACAACAAACAGGTATCACCAAATTGATTGGAAAGATGTTTATGATTCGCTGTTGACAATATCTTCTTAACAAACACATTAAATTAGTATTGCATATTTAAATGGCATATTTAAATTGAACTGCCATTCTTGGCTATAAATCCTAACACATAATGATGAAGATATGTATGGACAACGATTTGGTCAACTGATGAAGGCAGGTTAATAAACAATTGTGTCTTGGTTTTAGTTTGCTTTATAACATGTCTTTATCTATTTGATTTCCAGAGGGTTGAATTTTGCTGTTTTTTCTACACATACATATATACATAATAAAAATCAAATTAAGATAATAGCACTGAAAGTTATTTTTCTGTCCTCTATGCCACTAAGATTATAAGTGCTTATTCATTATTGGTTTTTGATCAATTATATTATTAATAATATTTCAGTTCACTTAAGTCTTAGATGCTTTTCATTTAGCTATCTCTAGATGTAGTAAAATATTATGATCTCCCACGTCAATAATCTTATCTTTATTATTATTCTGAACAGATTTCAGACTTATAACTCTTGAACAGGTAGATAATCAGTTTCGACACCATGCAATAATATTTATTTTTATATATTTTTCAACTCAGTCATTATTTGTATTTAAATCATTTTAGGTACTGATTAGACATAATGTATTTTTTCTCATTTTATATCTTATATATATAAATTTTATTTTCTTTGTTGTCTGGATTGGTGAATGTATGTTTGTTTGTAAGAGGGTCATGTGTCAAATTTACAAACAGTTAAGAAAAACTATAACCATTTGTTTGCATTACAAATGATATTTTATGTGAAAGAAGGTAATTTCACTATTAATAATTTCCCATAATGCTGTCACATTCATATATCAAATATAATAGTAATCATAATAATCAATAAAGCAAATCATATATAGTGTGACATTACTTTTATGAGATTCTATTGAGGATGTACAAGATAGATATTTTAAATATTTTCTCTTACAATGCTTATCAATTAAGAGCTTGTTTAAGCTATCGGTACATTTCCTATATTACAAATATAACAGGTATATTTAAATTTTTTAATTTTAATTTAGAGGTTTAATTTAATTTAGAGAATTTTATTCACGGTGAGTAATTCCACAAAGAAAAAAAAAATAGTTAAAGCAACTGATTAAAAAAAAAAATATTACAAAAATTATGTCATATCTGGTCAGTTATGTGGTAATTCCGATATTAATAAACCTTAATACAAAATGAATGGGTACATTTGTCACATTTAATTATATAATATTAAAATCTGTTTAATTTAGGTTGTCTTTTTAAAAAAATGTTAAAGCAATCAATTAAAAAAAAAAAAACGACAGCCTTTTGAAAAACCAGGGCGGTGGCCTGAAGGCCACCCCCCCCTCCACACCATTAATAAAGTATAATACAAAAACGATGGCCTTTGTACATTTATCACATTTATTTGTATCATGTTAAAAAGTTTTGTTTAATTTAGATTAAAGCTTTAAAAAAATTATTAAAGCAATCAATTAAAATATATAATATGCTTTTTATAGGCCGGATATATATATATTCAGAAAGGCTTATTTTCTCTTTTAATTCTTCAGGTTATTCAATAATTCATTCATTTATTCTTGCTTGATTGGATTCATCTTGTTTCTATCTGCTTGCAACTACTTTCACATCAATATTTCACAGCATTATACTCCGTTCTAATGAATCGAATCATTTTACAATAACAGTAAAGAGTTTGTAATAATAAAAAAATTGTTTACATTTTTTACATATCGTTAAATTAAGCGTGTAAAGAAAAAGAAATGTTTAAAGTCGGGAAAAATTATAAGCAACATTTTCAAGCTTAACTGATGAGTGAAGAAATAATATTTCATGTTTATTGAAGCTAAAAGATAAAATTAATCGTGTTTCATACTCGTGGGAATCGAACATGTGACAAATATGATTATGAATAGTATCGTAATTCCATTAATTATATGTATCCCCCACCCTCCCACCAATAAAAAAATGAAATCAAACGAGTTAAAAATAGCTCTTTAAAAAAAATGATAAATATTGAAATGAAAGCTAATCAGGCAATATCGTTATAAAGCAAATATAATTAATCATTGATAGGTTAAGGGGAGACGGCAATTATAAGAGAGTTTATTTTACTCTATCAATCACAACATATCATTATACATAGATAAATCACTGTTGTATATTTATTTAAAAAATGTATATGCAAGATTTTAAAAAAAAATGGCATAGCGTCTGTAATTTAGTAAATATAGTATTGGGAAGATGATATGAGACAAAATATATTTTGATTCTGGAAATAAATCATGAAAATATATATTATTTAAATTTTTAAAACAAACTATTATAAAATAAGTAGGGTGTACGTAGAGGTAAGAAATATACTACGGACATAATCAGAAAGCTGAAATAAGAGTCAAGATTTTGAATAGTTATATATAAACACATGACAGAACGATTGAAGTATTTTTTTTTCTAATTAAGTTTATCTTATGAAACATATATATATATATATATCATACGTGGTAAGCCATTTATAGTTTTGTTGTGAATGTTTAACTAACTTAGTAATTTCTATTCAACATTTGAAATTTTGAAAATATTGATGATCAAAATGGAACAAATGTTTGGAAGTAATGACAACTCACTTTTCAATTCGACTGTGCGAAATAATTATGGTAAAGAATGTTAAAATTTGTGAAGGTATCTTTCAATGAAACACTTTATATGTCTATTTTTTTTTCAATCACATGTTCGTATTTCCAAACCACATTAATATTTGTCCATGGCTTCTTTGTCTCCATCATATTGCTATCTCTATTTGATTTTTTAATTCCTAACAATTTATAAAACTTAAGACATTCTTATATTATTCCTTCTATCACTTTAGCTATCGTATTTACACATCTCTTTCTCACTTAAATTATTTATTGTGTAAATGCTAATGTGATCTATTGAAAGTATACAGTAGATATCTGACTTATAAATAAAATTTTATTTGAGTTTGATTTTGGGATAATTTAATCAAAATATGTTTAGTTATACTGAGTTTGAAGTACTTGTGTGAGAATATGGTGTCTGTTTTTTTTAGATATTGGGATATGTTCATTAAAAACAGATATTTAAAACAAGAAAAATTATACATATTAGAGAGAATAAAATAAGAGATGAAGTTCACCTAGTTGTCAATTAAAAAATATGAATGTCATGTGATGTGATGTACTGTAGCTTCTCCTTAAACAAAGTCAAGAATCTCTCAGCAATTATGCCCAGAGAAACCTGTTAGCCATTTTATTTTCCATTCCCCAGTCTTCCCATATTCTGCTCCATCCCATTTCCACACCATAATCTTTGTCAACTCTATGGCCTTTATATCTAAATCCCCCTTATTTTTTCCCAACCCCAGCATAAAAACCAATAATCCACTTTCTGTATAATCACTTTTTTTATATTTATTCTTCCATAACTTCATTATATGTGCCCTTTCTGTTTTCAAGCATGTACATTCAATTAACAGATGCCTAAAAATTTCTATTCTTTCCTTACATAATTTACAGACTAAATCACCCATATTTTTTCATTTATATATATATTCTCTTGTTGCTAAAGATCTCATTTGAGCCTTCTATTGAGACATTACACTCTTTTTTTAATCAGGATAATTGAAAATGCAGTGTCTTGAAAATATTTAAACATGATTTGATGTTTCCTTCAAGAACAATTTCAGAATGACTAAAATCTTGATTTGTTTTTGCAAGAATTATTATAATTTCTGGTTAATTTTGCACAATAATATCAAAAATAAACATAAATACCCATGAGTGCTGGTTTAGCATGAATACGTACTTGAAGACTATTTATCTTTTTCACATGTATGTGTATCAATTATATTGGATAGAGTGAATGATATTAGAGAATGTGAAAGTCTGGGTTCAAATCCTCTTTACTTACAATTATTTTATAAGGATATGTTTATTTTTTAAAAAAAAATAGGTATGATATTCTAGCCTAATGTTAAGAAATCAAACTCTGCAATGACACCTTTTTAAAACCGATCACTGACACTTCACATTAACCTTCTATTAGAATATACAGTATTGCAATATTATATAAAAAAAAAATGGTATTTTAAATTATAATTTGATAGTCTTATCAAATATTGATATTTACTCATTCACATTTTAAACACAAATGTCAATAAAAAAGAGTCATTGATTTTATGAAATCCATCTGCTTCTCCAACTATCAAATGATAAAACTGTTCTTTATTTTTATTAAGATAATTTTTTCCCAATATTCCCAAAGTTCAACTATTATTTTACAAAATTTATTTCATTTGTGAGCACACATTTCTACCATACCAAAACCAATTTATTTTATTATGTTATACAATAACGGTTTAATAGCAATATCACATGTTGAATGCTTAGAAAAATACTCACCAGGTGGAACAATTAAATCTGTCTTTATGTAGAAGGGTTAAATTAGCAGTCATAATTCAAAATGGGAAAGTTTTGAATTCAGATAACAATTAAGAGATGTTTGTAAGACTTCAAAGACTCATATTTATATATGTTTATTGCCTTATTATAGACTCATTTAATAACGTGAGTGCTAACCAAAAGGAAAATTGACATCTGCTTAAAAAGTAACTTAGATTATCTTCATCTGAACAGCTAATTTTGATTGGTTGTTGGCTTGATAACATTATGACTGAAAAATTTAATTAGATTTTAAAAATATAATTTAAAATGTTTCACTATATATAGATAGATATGCAAATATAAAAATACAAAAATAGATTAATGGCCTAACAGACATCTAGGTAAATAGATAAATTAATAGATAGATAGATAAGTAATAGATAGACAGATAAATGGATAGATTGATAGATAAGTAGATAGATAAATAGGATAGACAATAAACACCATTTCTTATGCTTGCTTATAACTTATTAAAACAGGCAAATCTCTCTATATGTATTGCCACTCGGTGCATGATCTAGGTGTGGTGCTCTCGAGTCTAAGGCTACTCACTGATGAGAGCCACAAGCCAGAAACTAGTCTGGGTATGTTTGATGGGTAGGCACTAGATGGGAATTTTATGCATAAGCCTTCTGGCATCTATTGATTGCTCTGGCTTGCATTGAGTGGCAATATGTATAGAGAGTATTGCCTGGTTTAATAAATAGGATAGATAGATAATAGTAAAAATACAATGTTGAAAGTTAATATGAAAAGTACAGTTGTATGTATATTTAAATTAATGTATATGCTAAGTAAATTTAGAATGCTGGAGAATCCAAAAAGAGAAACGGAATTTTGATAAAGTATTCGTAGAAATTGTTACAAGAAAATAATATTACTCAATGATGTTAATATAAAACTGTGGTTATATAAATGAATAAAGAAGCAGATAAGTTTTTTTTAATGAAAATATAAAGAAGGCATTATAACAAAATATGTTCAAAGGATATAAAGTGATGGTGATAAAGTTAAAAATAGTGTGAGTTACGATGCAGGAATTATTATTAAAAAGGGTATTTAAGAAAGAATTTAAAAAGAATGCATTCAGTTATAATTTATTCTGGCCAAAAGAGTGATATAGTAAACTTTCTTATGGAAAATGAGGATTGTGTTAAAGATTGAGTCAGAGTATTTTCAAATATTTATTATAAATTTGAATTTATATTTTATATCATTTGTATTAGGAATTCAAAAAGAATTATATCGTAATAATTACTTATTTTTTATCTTAAATTTATATTAACAAATAAGTAGATTCATTTTTATATATTTTTATATTTCGATTAGCAATATTTTTTATATGAAGTACAGAAGAAGATATATTTTGAGCTCACATATTTTGTGTTACTAAACATATGTGTTTGTATTTAGTATCCAATGAGTGGAAATTGATGTGCAATCACCTGTTTAAATATGAAGTTAATGTCCTTTGAAACCCTATTGTTTAAAATGTAGTGGGATTATAAATATTATATTTTAAATATTTATTTGCCATATGTATATATTTGATTTTAATTTATATCAATTTGATAATTTAAAACAAATAAACTTGTTTAATTGTCATTCAATTTTATTTGTTAATCATATTTAGATAAGACGATATTCACTAATTGATTATACCACAATATTCATAAAAAGCAGTTATAAAAATAATTAGGAAATTAAAAACACAGGATGGGTACAAAAATATTATCTGACCAGATATAGATCTTATACACCAATAAATTAACTGATCAGACATTCTAAAATATTTAATAAGTAATTGGAAACTTATTATAATGATTTTCTTAGGAACAAGTAATAGATATACTAAAATAGAAATTATATATGAATTTATTTGATGATTGTCAAAGGTGCAAATATTATAATTATAGAATATTAGTAAAAGCAATTGATTAAAATAAACATTATATTGAGTTAGTATACAACCATAAAGACCGTAAATTAAAATAATTAGCTTTAATTATATTAAAAATTAATGTGTGAATGTAAATTTAGTTAAAATATTAAATTTCAATATCTAATAATGATTCATATGCTGTGACAATTATATTCTTATGTTTTAATAACACACCTTTAATAAACTAAAAGGTAATTGGGTGTGATTTGTCAATTATTGGAATAAGCTTCAATAAGAATCTATAATTTATTTTTTATATTGTTATGATTGGATATTGAAAATATTAAGATTATTTAATAGGATGATTTGATTTTATAATGTATTAAGTTGATAAAAGTGGAAAAATAAGTTGGGTTAATTGATTTTGTATTATTATTAAATATTTAATCCTATTACAATTGACTTAGTCAATAAAAGTATATTGATATTAGTGAAAAAGCAAGGTTGAATTAGCAGTAATCATATTTTATTTAGTTGTAATTAGAAATCAATTATTGAGTTATATATTTTGTTAGATATCATTGATATTGTAAACTTATAGAGTGTATTAAGATTATTAATCAATTTCTTTAAATAGAAATATAAATAATATTTGATTTTTGGTACAAGTTTGTATTATTTTAAACAGTGTGTTGATTCATAAGGAATGTAATTCGTTGTCATTTTTTTTCGTTCTATTATAAAGCATCTATATTATCTACATATTTTGTTATATATCAGAGAGTGGATTTTAGTTTTATTGTTTTATCTTTAATCTATTGCAAATAATACTTATACTTTAGAGTAGTTTAAAGTAATGTTTTGTTTTCTATCTGTTCTAAATGCTATTGGAATTCATGTGGTTATAACAAAGATTATTATAATTATTTTATTAACTTAAGTGTTATATTGCTATTCATTGATAGTTTAGTTTATTATTTGAATTATCTTTCAAAGGACATTACTGGCTTTATTAAATTAGAATTGTTCTTCCTTAGTTTATTACTTTTATTCTGTTATGATTGGTGATGAATAATTAAGCCATAATTCAAGATACTGCATTGTCTATATATTTATTGTTACAATATATATATATATATATATATGTGTGTGTAAAATAAATAAAATGTCCGTTAATTAAAAACAAAATTGTAATTATAATTGAAATAATAAATTTAATGGTTTACAAACTATTACAAACAATCCATAAATCCGCAGAAGTACTTTCGGTTAATTTCTTAAACCTTCCTTAACAGCCATTACATACAAAAACAAAAGTCACTAATTCTAAAGATGTCATACCTGTCAAGCAGAAAAGTAATGTCATATATCAATTTTTTTGTGATTGTATGCTATCATATATAGGTGAATCTAGGTGCATCATTGAGAAGAGATTGAAGGAGCATGAATTGTTATATAAGCGTGTAAAAAGTAAAAATAATATCTTAGATTTATTTATTATCATGTAATTTTTTTTTTATGTTTGTAATTCTAGCTTTCCTTTTCAATTTACCATGTACACATAATTGTCACTATAAACATTGTACTTGTTTAATAAATATTTGAAATGGAAATAATGGTGATTTAATATCTCCTTCAGTTTTCTTTGATCATGAAAAACATGTAAATATACATTTAAATTTAATTTTGAAAATGTGAAAATTCTTCATGAAGAGAGAAACCATAGTAAAAGAAAAATTAAAGAGGCAATTTTTAAAAAGAGAAATAAAGCGCATTTAATAAATCGGCAAGCTTCTAACATTAAAATATGAGATTCGTGGAATTTGAATTGATGACGTTTGCTTCCGCTTTTGGTTTTTGAATTTAATGGCAGTTGAGGCAGGTTTAAGAAATTAACTGAAAGTACTTATGTGTATTTAAGGATTGTTTGTAATAGTTTGTAAACCGTTAAATGTATTATTTCAATTATAATATATATATATTGTAACAATAAATATGTAGGCCATGCTGTATCTTGGATTATATATATATATGTTGTAATGGTAGAAATGTGAGTTAATTTTTTTTATTTTTTGTGTTCTGAATTCAGTTTAAAATCGAAACTTTATATATATTCTCTTTCATTTTTAAAAGAGAAGAGGTAATATTTTGAAAGTTTTATTTTGCAGCAATAGATTATTATTATTTACAGTTACAAATCGTTTTGGTTTTTTTTTTTGATTTTAATTAAATCTTTGATTTTAATTACATTACTTTTTTGATACATTGATTTAGCATACGCTTTATTATTTATATGTTCACGCTATGAAATATAATTAACGTTGTAAAGATCTGTTTTTGTTTTCACAACACACGTTATTGTGGAATGAATTATGGGTGAAATATTTTATTTAAAGTATAATGGCTATAATATAATATAAATAGAGATATGTGTTTATTTTATGTAAATAAAATATTATGTGTTGATTTAATATATGTGTATTATTATTATTATTATTATTATTATTATTATTATTATTATTATTATTATTATTATTATCATCATCATTATTATTATTATTATTATTATTATTTTATATTGAAATTAAATACTTTTGTTGTTATTACTATTGTTTGTTAAACTTGGACTTTAAATTAAGAATGTTACTGGATTTAAAAGTGTAAAAAGAAATTATTGAGTGTCATAGAGATTAGATGTCAATGAAAAGTAATAAACAACAACATTTTTTTTTTTTTTTTTTGGCAGAGAGATATAAAAGTAGTTGTTAATGGAATAGTATTTTCCTTCTTCTTTGCCTTATATATTCTGTTTATGCTTGTATTTTTCCAAATCAGTTTATTTCTCCTGTTTATTTACCAATATGATTTGATCATGTAAAAGACAGAATCAATTGTTTTTATTAAAGTAATTTATTTATTTATTTAAAAAATTGATGCTAATATGAAGAAAACTATGGAGTAAATAAAATAAAATATAATTATCTAAAAAAAACTGCAGAGAACTGAGAGTTCAGGAGAGTAAGCAAGCTATTAAACATTGTCAACATAAAGGTATTATAATTTGTGGAGACGAAAAAAAAAATTTCTATAGATCTTTGAAAATATTGATATTTAATAAGTTGCTGCTATACTAAGATATCTTATCAATTATTGTTGTTCTTATTATCAATAAATTATTTTTAAATCTGAAATTCAATAAGTAAGGTGTGTTAACTCTATTCAAATCAAATCAGCGTTTATTTGACATTATCAAAAATAATACATTTTTTTTTTCTGTTTTTCAATATTACATATGGATATAAGCTTAGGAAAACTTCAAATCAAAACATTAAACATCTGATTTGGAAAGAACTTTAATGCTACAAATATCTATGAAATCAAGGAAGGATTGTTTTAAAATCAATCAAAACCTCATGGGAGTTTTGTTGACCGGAAAATATTAACGACAATTCAGGTTGTATGGAAATATGATATTCGTTTTTTATATATATAAACACATGTCTTCTTTTATTTTATTATATTGATAATTTTATATGTGTTTATGTGTTGTTGTTTTTTTTGGAAGAAAAAGTTATTGTAATAATTTTGGTTGACTGTTTGCACGTGTGTATTTTAGGATGAGAAAAACGTAAAATGTATATAGATCTTTACTTCTGTATTCAAATTAATTTAATTCAGTTTGGCATATTTACATTGATTTATTACAGATTTATTATAATCAATAAAATCTTTCTCCCATTTTTGAAACGTATTATGTGGATCTGTGTATAACTGCATTGCCCTTCGTGATTTATAAACACATAAAATAGCTTATTATTAAAGTTGAAACGCTTAAGTTCAAGACAATAATAGTTCTAGTACAATTATATGTTTGTTGACAAAATGTAATTTAATTAATTATAACTGAAACACACAGGCTTATTATATACCTGTGGCTATATATGTAATATATAGGGTATATGAGCACAGACTTTCACACCACCCACCATTCTCCACACTATCTCATAATACTGATACACTTGAACACATATATGTTGAAAAGATAAATAATCACCAACAGACTATTTCATGCTAAACCAGCAATCATCAGTTGGTCCAGATTACCATCTCTACACATATATGCTATAAGTGCTCAGATATATATTAAAATAGCCAATCTTCATTCTTTAATGGACAGGCTTCAATCCATTCCACACTCCAGCTCTTCAACCGTCCATCCAATTGAAAATCTGATGATGGAATGCTCAAAGGCCACCCTGAGGCCAAGATTCTCATCACACCCATGTTGACCTAAGATCAATCTGACCCCTCATGTACAGGACAACCCATTTTATACATATTCATTTAATACAAGAAATGGGCAGACATCCCTACTATGTATTAAATGTATATGTATTAAATGGATTATGTCCTCTACATGAGGGGTCAGATTGATCTTAGGTCAACAAGGATGTGATGAGAATCTCAGCCTCAGGGTGGCCTTTGAACATTCCAACATCAGATTTTCAATTGGATGGACGGTTGAAGAGTTGGAGCATGGAATAGACTGAAGCCTGTCCATTAAAATATAAGGTTTGGCTATCTTAATATATAGCTGAGCAATTATAGCATATATGTTTAGAGATGGTAATCTGGACCAACTGATGATTGCTGGTTTAGCATGAAATACATTTTTGGTGATTATTTATCTTTTCAACATATGTGTTCTAGTGTATCAGTGTTATGAGATAGTGTGAAGAGTGGTGGGTCGTGTGAAAGTCTGTGCTCTTATACCCTATATATTTAATTAATTATATATATATATTTGTAAATAAACTTAAGTTAAATTTGAATTATTCTAAGTAGTTATTAATTTATAGAGAGTTTCGCATATCTATATATGTACAATCACGAACATATTTCGGTTGTTAATTAATTGAAATTCGTTCGCGAGAAAGACAATTAAATAAGTAAAATGAAGTATTATGACCCATTATTTTCATTATATCAATTTTATATAGCAATGAAAAATAAAGACCAAGCAATTGCCCCTCCAAACCTAGTTGAGGCCACATGGAGCCTAACCACAATATAACAGCAATATTGATACTAATGGAGGGCTAAGAGGTTAGGGTCTACCACAATGACACTATAATGACGGAGATAAATTCCAGGACTTAAAAATGGACAGTCCAAAGTAAGTTTTTTTCTTATGGTAGTGTCACAAGGGTGGGCTTGGTATTGGTCTGTGAGTGAATTGTAATCATTGTTGTGTGAAGGTTGTTGGACTGTACTCAGATTTAAAATATGTAAAGACATTTTGCATCAATAAAGATTCTGTTAAAAGTCATCATCCTCATCATCAACCATTATCAATACACTGCAGGATGAAGGTCTCTCCAAGTTCAAACCACCTCCTCCAATCTTTAGCTTCTTTTCTCCACACCACCCCTGCAGACTTTTTTATTTCATCCATCCATCTCACATGTGGTCACTTTCTGGGTCTTTTATACTCTCTTGGAATCCAGTTTAAGATTTCAATTGTCCATCTATTATCATATCTTCTAGTGACATGTCCAGCCCACCTCCACTTCAGCCTTTTAATTTTTTCATTGATGTCAGTAACACCTGCTTGTTCTCTTACCCGTGTGTGTATATCGCATTTTCTATCTCTTCTTGCTACTCCTAACATAATCTCTCCATACTTCTTTGAGTGGTCTGAAGACTCTGTATTGCTTTTTTATTAAGTGTATAAGTCTCACATCAATAAGTAAGAACTGGTAAAACACATTTATTAAAAACATTTCTTTTCAAACACATAGGCATATTTCCTTTTAGTATCAAGTTATTTTTACCAAAAGCACTCCAGCCAAGTTTAATTCTATGATTAATTTCATCCATTACATTTCCATCTGTATTAATAATCTGACCAAGATATTTGTAGACATCAACTTCTTCTATCTCATCATAATCATTCGTTATTTTAATACTTTGGAAAAAAAATCATTGAACATTACTTTAGTGTTTTTAACATTTAGCTTTAGTCCTAATTTCATCTGATAACTACTGCAACATTTTCTACAGCTCTAAAGCATTATTTGCAAAAACACCTACATCATCTGCAAAATCTAAATAACTTAAATAATCTCTATTTACTTTCATGCCTATAGATTACCATTTTAATTCACAAAATACTTCTTGCAGCACTGCTGTAAAAAGTTTTGGAGATATGAAATCACCCTGTCTTACGCCCTTCTCAATGTTGACTTTCCCAGTATCATTATGTAATCTAATTGTTGCTGTTGCATTTTTATGAATATTCTTTAAAATATGACAATATCCTGGATCTATACCTTGATGATCCAATGCTTTAATCACTGAAGAAATGTTTATAGAATCAAATGCTTTTTCACAATCTACAAATTCAAAGCATAATGGCAACTCATATTCATTTGTCCTTTCTAAAATTTTCTCAATACCTGGATATGATGTACTGTACTAAAACTACTTTTAAATCCACGCTTGTTTTCTTAATTGGTGGAAATTCAATGTTCTTGTAACCCACTTGTAATTATCTTGGTAAAAATTTTGTATAATACTGATAAAAGGCTGATAGGTCTGTAATTTCTAATATCTTCTTTATCACCTTTTAAAAATATTAATACTGCATTCTCCAATCATCTGGTACATCTTTATCATTTAGACATTTGATATATAACTTTGCTACAAAAAATTATATTTCTTCACCTGCTTCTTTTAATATATCAATTATAATTCCATCATTACCTGGAGCCTTTCCTTTCTTCATAAATTTAATTGCATGTCTCACTTCTTCGTTTAAAATTCTGGACAATTTGAAAGATATAATAGATATAGGAAATACTTCTTTATTACTATATAATTCTTAATAGAAGTCTTCTAACCATTTCATGATGTCATCTCCATTTTAGTAATAATTCCATCTTTTTTTTTTGTTATTGCAGATATAAATTTCCTACTAGTATCAAAATGTTGTTTTACACTCTTGAGATTTTTATTTTCTTCTACAGCTTTTCTTGCTTGTTCACAGTTATACTTTCTTATATCATTTTTTTTCTTATTTCCACACTATTTTACAGAATTTGAGGTATTCAATCCTTTTTAGTGCATCATTTTTGTATATCTTCATATTCCATCTTTTCTTCATAAATTCTCTATTCTCAGTAGAAATTTTATTCATCAATTGCTGTTTTTTTACCAGCTATCTTTGCTTCAGTTATTTTCTTATTAATTTCATTCAAATCTGAATCATGTTCAAAATCTACTAATACTTGAAACCCATTTGTAAGTTTTAATTTAAATTCATAAGAATGTTTCTGAAGATTAGGAATATCAATTGTAAATATTGTTTTCCTTAATAATTTTTGTCTCTCTGGTTTTGCATTAACACGTATCTTACATCTTACTAATCGATGATCACTTCTTGTGCTCAATTTATTAAGAACATTACAATCTTGAAATATGTATTTTCTGTTTGTCAAAATATAATCCAATTCTGCTATATCTTCATTTGGATGCTTTCATGTCCATTTCATTTTAACATTTTTCTCAAAAAAAAAAAAAAAGAATTCATAATATAAAAGTTTTTTTTCCTGCAAACTCCGCACATGGATGGCCTCTCTCATTTCTCTTACCATAATCATAATTACCTACAGCACTTTCATTTGTTTAAGTCTCCCATAACAATTTTAAAATGTTGTTTACTCTGATAAAAAATCTTTTGTACATCCATATTAAAATCATCTACTACTTCGTCACTATGAGAACTTGTTGGGGCATAATCTTGAATCATCTGCATTTGGTATTTGTGATTAAGTTGAATAACTAATCTTGCCACTCTGTCCCATATGCCATCAATCTCCACAATGTTGTTCTTCCACTTTTTATTTATAATGAATCCTACTCCACTTGTATTTCCAATATTTGTGCCTTTATAGTAGATTACATATCCACTTTTTAAATCAATTGTCTCTTCACCTTTTCTTCTAACTTCACAAAGTCCAATAATGTCCCATTTAATATAAGACAGTTCTTCTAATTTTTGCAATCTTCCTTCACTTGAAAGTGATCTGCTGTTTTATGTACCTAAATAAAAAGTCATCATCAAATGGCAGCCTGGGTCTAAAATCAGGGGATTCTTAGCACCCTCTACCTTTGGACACCAACTTCTGCCTTGGTTGAAGACTTTACTGCCTCCTGGGAATAAGGGACACAATAGGGACACAATTTATTTTTGTTGGTCATGTTTGTATATATCTATTGGAAAAATATTTACCATTTACACATACATTCATTCTGCCTTATCAGGCAACTGAAAAGAAAGACCATGGTGTTTCTTGATCTTAACCTCAGAGGTAAAAACTAATAAAATCACCATACTGGTTAATGCGTGTTGGTGAGCAGCCCATTTATGTTTGTATACTATATGAATAATCACATAGTAATAACAGCTGCAACGACAAGAACGTATGGAGTGGACATTAGGAATTCACCCTGCTTGGTTCCTTTATTAAGGCCTCCAAGAGGAAAAGTACATTTATATATATTTAATGGAAAATTCAGGATTTATTTTGATTACTTTGATTATTATATAATAGGCATATTAGAAATGAAAATGATAATTTTAGATTATCTATAAAATATTTTAAATCCATTTATTATAAATGGTAGAATGCTATTGTTCTTTTTAAATATTATATGTGGTCTAATATATTTATTAGTGGGAGTGCATTCTTGTTTGTTAAATGTTGTCTTAATGATTTATTATGTATTTGATGAAAGTCTAAAGATCTATAATTATCTAAGTTATGATTTATATTAAATGAATGGAATAGTTTAAAATTAAACAGTTTGGTTGTGTTAATCTTTGATATTTATTAGAACATTTATAATGGTCCATTAACAAAACCTGCCATATTCATTGGGAATTTTGAATTGTTTGCTTATTTGTTAAATAGATATTTAAATTTCTTGTAGATAAGATTTCTTTTATTAAAATTATTTATGACTGAAACACATAGGCTTATTATATACCTGTGTGTATATATATAATATATAGGGTATATGAGCACAGATTTTCACATGACCCATCGCTCTCCACACAATCTCATAACACTGACACACTAGAACACATATATGTTGAAAAAAATAAATAATCAGAAATATACGTATTTCATGCTAGACCAGCAATCATCAGTTGGTCCAAATTACCATCTCTACACATATATGCTATAAGTGCACAGATCTATATTAAGACAGCCAAACCTCATACTTTAATGGACAGGCCTCAATCCACCCCTCATACTTTAATGGACAGGCATCAATCCACTCCACACTCCAATTCTTCAACCGACCATCCAATTGAAAATTTGATGATGAAATGCTCAAAGGCCACCCTGAGATCAAGATACTTGTCACACCCATGTTGATCTATGGTCAGTCTGACTCCTCATGTACAGGACATAATCCATTCAATACATATACAAGGGATGGGCAGACATATCTACTATTTACATATTTTGCAAATGAATAATTTAAAGAAAGGCTGAGCTAGATTAGTATTTAATTTTGTAATCAGGGTAATATAAGTATTGTGGGTGGAGTGGATATTCTGATTTGTGTCGGGAGGTGTCTCTACTCTTAACTCAAATTAAATGTCATAGGTAAAAAAAAATTAAAAGGGTTATATGTTTGTGATTTAAAAGAGTAGTATTTAAATTGAATGATTTACAACCTTGTGCAAAAGTTCATCCGACAATCGGTTACAATATATAAATGTATTATTGATATTGGAATTGTCTACTTATAAATCCATTTAGCCTTGAGCATTGTCACATTTGTTATTTAAGTAATACTTTGGGTGCAATTTGAAATTTATAATTGCAGTTTGTAATGTTATAATTTTTTTTTGTATGTCAAATGCGATGCGGGAAGCGAAGCCGGGCTAAGCTGTTTAGTAGTAGCTATGCTAACCGCTAGGCCACCAACACTGCTTTCAGAATAGATTATATTTACCTGTTGAAAGACATTTATTTAAACTTTTTTGTATTAATAATTTCAATCTCTGTGGTTCAATTGCAATTTTTAATGTCACCCGAAATCCATGTCACCTACTGCACATAAATTCACAGGGCTCAATGCGTTTTTATTTAGAAATCAAAATTTATGTAAATTTGAAGCTGATAGAAAGACCAACATCGCAATTTATATAAAAGATTTGCTTAGCGTAGATTTCAGCTACAGATTAATTGCAAAGAAAATTAAGCAATTTCACAGTAAACTAATAGCTAACCACAAAAATAAGGATAAGCCTCAAATTACCCTCCCTTATATTCCCAAAGTATCACAACAGATAATAAAGACTTTAACTGGGGAATTTAAGGTTGGTTTTCGTACTCCCCCTAATTCTAACAGACTCATTAATAATTTAAAGGATAGAACTGACCCATCTCAAACACCCCAGGTGATTTACAGCATGCCATGTCCACAGGCCGGATGCAAAGCCATATACTATGGGGAAACTAAGGCCACTGTTCACAACAGAGCTGCTCAACACTTGTATACCTATAGAAGAGCAAAAAAGAACAGCGATAACTTTTCAATATTTCTGGAACATGAAAAGCAGACTGGCCATGTGTTCGAACCAGGCAACCCCAGGATTGTATGCCCTGAAACCAACGACTGTAAAAGAAAGATCAAAGAGGTGTACTTTATTGTTTGCGACAACAATTCTATCAATAGACGCGACACGTGTTTTTCCATTTCAAAAAAATAGTCAAACTGATTTGCATTTACATTTGCATATTTGTTATTTAATAATACTACGTAAAGATTTATTACTTTCGTCGGCCATGAATATGAGGGCAAACCTCGAAAGCGCTTGGCCCATTTAATAGTTTTAAGCGAAATTTGTTTTGTTTATTTGGAAGCTTCTTTGTCAGCGAGTAAATCGTTTTTAGGCTAATGTTTATATAAGTATATTAGATCATTAATAAAGATGGGAATCCACTTTTATGGTTAAAAAAAGGTTACCTTGACAATAGTTTGAAATTGTTGATTGTTGTTGATATTGAGGTTGTCTAAGTGTTGACTGGTGTTAATGATATATACGATAAATTAGTTAAGCCCTTACGAAAAATAATAAAGGACTTTATACCTGGGTTTTCCTTAGATCTCACTCTACCAAATCATCAGGACATAATTAAATAAACCAATAGAATAACAATAATCTCTTATCAAGATAACAATACAATCAGGCAATAAATGATTTCATTACTCAAATTTATAAAAGTTCAATTACTAAAAGTAGCAATACGAAGTTGTGATTCATTGGTTTCGAATTCCAGGATTTAGCACTCAATCATTAAATTAAAGGAAAAAAAAAATAGAAACTAGACTTGTAATTAATTAACACTATTATATTTATTTTTCTTGCAAGATTACTTTATTGTCTTTAGCACAATTTTAGATCCAAAATAATATTTAATAATTAAATAGCAATTTACAGTACAGAAAGTAATAAAATAAACATGATAATTGGGGAAACACTAAATTAGTCAAAGGATCGTTAACGCTTTCAAATAATGTTTCTTTATGTATTTTTTTTCCCTCTATATCTTCATTTTTTACAATTTTTTAGCTGCTTAATGTACGTTTAAAACTTCAACTTGACAGAGATGTGCGTCTGAGACTTATACAATAAAATAAACTAATCGTTTGTGCTCATTGAAAGTCAAATTCCTACTCTCAAGAGAGTTATCCCTTTTCTCAGCATATATATTCATAGTCTTTGAAGCACTTTGAGATTGTATTTTAATATGTATATAACTAAACAACAAGAAATGTTATTTTATTATTTAAGCATTATCTGTAAGCCTTTTATGCGCATCTTAATTTTATCTGCAATTTAAAAAAAAAAAAAAATCTATATTCTTTTTCCAAGCACGTTTTCAACTTAAGTTTATTTAACAATAACCCTTTATTTTCTGAAAAGCTAACCTATAATGTGTATTATTTAGAAACGCATATAAAGAAATAAAATAACAATTACTACATAAAACTGACAAAAACGCAATAATTTTTGAAATACCGTATAATATTTAAAACACAATTTAAATATTTTTAATTTCAAAATGTTAAAACACAATTTAAATATTTGTAATTTCAAAATAAAAGTAACTATCTCTGACTGTCAAAAAACAACAGACAACCTTTGAACATTATGTGAACTTTACAATTACCAATATTAAAACTAGTATTTCACATAATGTTCAAATGTTGTTAAAAGTATGACTCGTTTTTTTTATGCTTTGAATATATTAATGGTGATTGCAACATTTAGTCTGTAAATAAATTAAAATTATAGACAAAATTCACCATATAGTTTAGAAATCAAGTCAAAACCTAAGCTTATATATATAGGTGGTTTTTGACTTTCATACCTAATTGGTCCCTGAAACGTATGTGAAAGTTGAAATGTAGAAAATAGAAATATAGAGAAAAAAAAAACCCTTAAAAAGTGTATTTAAAATATTTATTTTTTAATGAGGTATACATAAATAACACTTTATTGATAAGTATCTAGTATTTTTTTTATAAATTTATCAAGAGATAATTGAATTGTACTCTTTTTAGTATCTATAGATTAGTCCAGATACCAAGTTCTGACAATAAAATTCATTATATATATATATAATCAAAATTACCCAAATTCACGACTACACTTGAGAAATCTGCTTGTAGCACTCAAACCATTGGTAGTGATTTAGAGTTTATTTTCTCAGTAAGTCTGGTTGAGTTGTCAATTTGGGGTAATTTTAATTATTTATTGATTAGTTTAGCTTTATGCTTTTTAATTTTTATATATTATATAAATGCAATATTTATATATTTTTTTGATAAATTTTACTCCTATCAATTTTTAAAAAATATATAACCATGCCCAATAATTAATTTATTAATAAATAAATAAATAAATTGACATGTAATTGCTTTTGACATTTTGTCTTTAAATTATGGCTAGGAAAATAAAAAAGAAAACCCTTTTTTTAACATTAAAACTTAACACCTTATCTCCACCTTTTCTCATTTTCTATCAATTTACTTTTTTTTCTTCACAACGTTTTATTAAAATTTATAGAAAATGAGAAAAAGTGGTAGGAAGGGATTAAGTTTTAATGTTTACAAAAAGGGGTTTTTGTTTTCCTAGCAATAATTGAAAGACAAAAGAGTCTTCTAATTAAATGCCAATTTATTTATTTTTTAATTAAAAAAAATTAATTATTAGACATGGTTATATATTTTTTAAAAATTCTGGTAGGAAATGTAACTTAATACATATATAATTATGGCATTAATGTGATATATATATAATTTTATTGTCCAAAATTATCTATAATCAATCTTGGTGTCATAAATACCCTCTACTATTTTTTCTTGATAAAAATGTATGTAACATGTTGTGTATATTTCTATTGCTCTCGTACAAAATAGCATATTAAGCCAATAAACATCACATGACCACCACTTCTTATGCTTGTGTATAACTGTTGATTACTCTAGCTTGGTGTGTGTTGCAATACGTATAGTGAGTTTTGCCTGTTTTAAAATAGCATATTGTATGAAAGTAGAATGTATAAAAGTCAAGGACCTCATGTAGATCAACAGAACCCAAAATATAGAAATTATGATTATTTATTATTACAATTAAAATATTTGTAAATATTTTTTGCCTGAATTCTCATTATTGATTCTATTTCATTTAGTGATGCGACATAGGGAGAGGAGATATTGAAAGTAATCGAGACATAATTTTTACTATGCAATCCCATAATATAATTATAATTGGTAAATTTTTGAAATGGAATTAATATTTCAAACTTTTTACACATACTGAAGAATATATAGATTATTTTCATGCATTACAAAATAATCACATTCAGTAAAATTTATGCCACGACATCATAAACACTTTATTTGTTTATCTTAATTTATTTACTGTAGTTCTTATTTTTTATATGGTGGAGACTTCATAAGCTTTGTAAAGAAATATTACAAAGAAAATAAATTCTTTAGAGTATTTGTTCAATCATTTAATTACATAATAGCATGCAATGATTACCAATAGCTAACTATATGTTTTTCATTTGCATTTTTCCATAACAAGTTATGTTAGAAATTTTTAAATTCTACTTTTAAATTTAATTCCTTGGGTCATAGTAGTGACAAAATCATAACTTTGGAGCATTAAATTATTACTGTTACTGCTTTTGGCTTTTATTCACTATTTTTCAGTTATCTATAATGTTATCTTACTGCTATACATTTTTTTCTTTTTTAAAAATCATTAATAAAAACATTAGTTTGAAAAAAATTCTGCAGATGTCAGTATTATATAACCCTTATACAAATACAACAGAAAGTGGATTATTGGTTTTTATGCTGGATTTAGGAAAAGATAAGGAGGATTTAGATATAAATGTTATAGAGTTGACAAAGATCATGTTGTAGAAATGGGATGAAGCAGAATATGTGAACATTTAGAGTGAGGAATGAAAGATAAAATGGCTAACAGGTTTCTCTGGGCATAGTTTCTGAGAGATTCCTGTCACAATGCATCACATCACATCAAATATAAGTTTAAATTTACATAAAAAACAGTGACAATGAATTATTTGGATTTTAAAACAAACTGGCAATATTTGATTTGTGGATTGTTTGATCTGAAGGTAGGTCTAAGTGTGTTATTTATTTTAATTTTTTTGAAATAAAAATGTAATTTTTAGTAATCTATTTATATACTGACATTTATTTATGCAACATATTTGTAAGAAATTTATTTTAAGCCAAAAAAATAAATGACTACAATTAGATTTTATTTGAAAATATTTATTTTGAAGAAGATAAGTTGTTAAATCATAATTTCTGATAAAGTGAAAGCTGTTTCTATTGGTTAGCACAAATTGCTTTACTAAACACCAGTAAAGAATTTTTATGACATTTCAATAATAATAAAATTAATTTTGAATTTAAAGACTAAAGACAATTTATCATTTTTTTTTACAATGACTCGACAAAAATTTGTTTTTATTTTGAAAATTGTAATTCAAATAAGAACTGTTTTATTTGATAATTTTTATGAGTAAATAAAATTTTGGTGCAATGTGAGAAGAGTGAATATGACCAAAATTGCCACTAGGATTTTTAAAATAAGATCAGGGGGAGTTGTACTTTATTATTTAGGAAGATAAGCTAACTGATTTTGAGTCATTAAAAATCTGTTGCTAAAACATCAAGTATATTTAGGATTATCAAAATTTAGCTATATTTATTATTAGATATATAATAAAAATGTCAGGGACTTTATAACAAAAGCCATTTCTAGCTAACAATTTTTCATGTTATTTACAGAGTTTATTACTCAACATTCAGAAATATATCTTGATTTGAAAAGTTTCATGATTCTGAGTTTGGGTAGCAAATGTTTATTTTCATTGACCAGATACTTTCTAAAATAAAAAAAAAAAAGATAAAATTATACATTCTCCAAATTTCTTCTAAGTTTGTTTTCACATAGTAGAAGCCTATTTCATTTTAAGAAATCAATCATTAATCCCATTATTAATTTTAATTATATATAAAAAATATAATTTATATATATCTAAATAATTATCAAATACTATATAAACACATTTTGAATACTAATGCAATATATGAGATTATTACATTATATGTTAAATTCGACATCAATACTCATTTAATCATGAGGATAAATATGTGGGAGCTTTAATCAGATTACTGGTTTTGGGAATTTAAATGGCTCTGTGATTGCTGTATGTTTGTATCCTTTCTATAATTTTTTAGTATGGGTTATTTACATCTTTCCTTTTTCTGTAACAGTTTTAATGTAATAGTTGAAAAATTCTGAAGATGTCAGCATTAAATGGACAATTTATGATTGACAGTATCTTATTAGAATGATAGATGGACAATTTACATTATTGACATTAACCTATCAGCATGATAAATCCATAAAAATGGTGGTCCAGAAGTCAACAAAAATGAGATTTTCTGATTGGCTGAGTATTTTAGCCTAAGAGAAAATAACTAAATTCTAAAGAAAAATTGTAATTTTCAGCAATTTGTGTACAAATTATTGCTTATGCAATATTTTTGTAAAATATTTAGTTTTATACCAAAAACAATTTATTTTTAAAAAGATAACTCTTAAAAAGTTGATTATGAGAACTAGAAGCAGTTTCTAATGGTTTAAGAATGCTAAATATACTTTAAATTTTTTTAGTAACAGTAAATATTTGACTAGCTTTTACATTTTTTCTTTGATAATAATTAACATTAAATATATCATTCTTTTAATAACATAATATTTAAATATCTAAAATTTTATTCTTCTATGCTTTTTGAATATTCAAATTACAACCAATGATAGTGTAATCCATTATTTAGGTAAGAACTTCATTTAAATATTTTTTTTATAATTTTAAAATGTCAAATATCATTTTTTTAAATGATTATCATTTGAAGCTTGCATTTGTAAATAAATAATGTTAACATTTTCACTATATTATATACAAAAAAGTTTAATTGTAAAAACAAAATATTCAGATATGAATGAATATTTAATGAAAGACTCACAATGTACCATTCACATTGATATGAGGAGTTATCAGCTAAATTGATCAAATTAATTTAGAAATACATAGTTTGGTGGGGTTAAAATATCTTTTTATGATCTTAAAACTCAGAAAACTTCAGATCCTAACAACACAGAAAAAATCAAATAAATATTAGTTTCAGTTCTAATGGTTTTTAATTAAAAAGTATATAGTTCAACCACCATTTAAGAAATTGCTTCTATAGTTTGAGTTTAAAAAAAGAAGAAATCAATGTGATGAAAATATTTAAAAAAATCATTATTATTTACAACCATAAATACATTTTTGACATTTATTTCTCTATGTTGGAACCAGTCATATACAAATTGGTGACAAAGATTAAGAATATTTTTTATAAGTCAAAACATGTTTAATTTGTTTATGAAAAAAATGCATAATGAACAAAGAGTTAAATTATATAATGCTTTCAAAATTATAATCAGATAATTCAAACAGTTAAAATTTTCTGATAACTTATTGATATTTATTCATCAATAAGCAACAGACCCACATCTGAAAAATCTAGATACTAAATTTGCATTTTGCCCTCTATTGAAAAATTTTGCTACTACTTTTTTTACAGTTTTAAATTTCATGTGTAATTCTTTTTTAATATTTTAATTTAAAAAAAAATCAAAAGATGTGAGGATAATCAAATAAACAGAAATTTCAAGGTATCTGAAGTGACATATTGACATCTTGTGTTTGTATATTAGGTGATCTCAAACATGCAAAATTACTTCAAGAGAATATTATGATGGTCCAAAAACTTGATTTTTTGGAAAGTTTATGATTATTTCTGTATCATAATTGTGAAATAATTATTAGAAATCAAAATATATATTATTACATATTTATTTTTACAAAAATGTTTTATTTTTAAATATAAAAGAATTTGTTCTTTTGTATAATGTTATCATAGTGATTATGTTCATGGGAAATACAACTGTCTAGAATTAACATCACTCAACAGACTGCTATAACATTTAGTGACAACCTAAGAATTATATAAATAATATTTTAATTTGACTTTTAAAGCATATATTGATAGATTTACTAGCTATTAAAAATAATTTGTTCATATTTTTAAAACAAACATCAAACAAAGAAGATTTTATTTATTTTGCTCCACCTGAAATTTGATGACACACCAGTACTTTGTTTTGATTAAAATCTAATTTTTAAAATAATTCTAAAAATGTGATTTTTTAAAATTTATTTTATTTCTAAACAAAAATATCTATCAAATGAGGTCAAATTTATTGTGATAAATAATGATGGTTTAATATTAAAGTGAAAGTTGAATGCTTAAATCTAGTAAGAACAAAGAAATCAGTCAAAATGTTAGTTTAGTGCAAGAAGGTTAATGATATATAATAATTTATTATTAGCTGTAGGAAAAAAATGAGCAATTTTTTTTTAAATAAAGTATGTAACAGGCATGCCTATTTGTTATATTGTTTTTTTTATTTAATAAAAGTTCTTTGTGAAATGGTTTATAAAGTAGGTTTTATGAAGGAGAATTAGGATAGAATATAAGTCTAATGATGCCTTTGTATTCAACTTATAGTGAGAACTTTATCCTTATTAATATTTTATCTTTACAATTACATTTTTTTTCTAAATCATATATTGATAATCTTAATATTTTTAATGGAAGCTTTCAAACTATAGACATTTTAAAAATTAATATTTGAACTTTTCAAAATATAATAACAAATTACTAAGTAAATTTCAAGTTATGACATTGGTGTGCGTATTGGATGTAATTTGGTTTATTCAAAAAGATAGTAGAACAAATATTGTTTTGAATTTCATTTTCTTAAATTCAAAAGAAATTTCGAATAGACACCATCCAAGAAAGAAAATATATTTTAAAACTAATAATTAAATGTATTATTATTAGAATTTTAAAATAAATTTATTTACTGATGTTGATAAAATATTCTTGTTAAACCAGGCAAAACTCACTATATGTATTGCCACACACAGGAAGCTAGAGTAATGAATGGATTCCAGAAGGCTTGTGCATAAAATCCGCATCTAGTGCATGTTCATCCAATATCCCCAGACTAGCTTCTAGCTTGTGGCCTTTGCCAGTGAGAAACTAGTCTGGGGATATTGGATGAGTAGGCACTAGATGGGGATTTTATGCACAAGCCTTCTGGCATCCATTGATTACTCTTGCTTGTTGTGTGTGACAGTACATTGCCTGTTTTAAAACAGTTATACCGAAGCATAAGAAGTGGTGGTCATGTAATCATTCATGTTAGTTGGTTAAGCTACTTCTGCTTAGTCTTAACAAACTTTTTACAATTTATCTTCTTAGAGTTAACTGTTTTCAAATAAAATCTAATTGTAACAACAGAGATTTTTGGTTTAAAATAATTATTTTAAAAGTATGCACAAATAACATTAATATGTAAACAAATTACTGAAAATTACAACTTTTATTTACAAAATGATTAATTCAAACATTTGCCCTGAGGTCAGACAATCCAATGATCAGAAATTATCGCTTATATTGGAATCAAAATGAGACAAGTCTGTCTTCTTATATATGAAAATTATATATTTTAATTTTCTAAAGGTCCATATGATACTGACATTTTCAGATTTTTTTAAACTAATAATTTTGAAATTATTTCTATGATAAAATAACTACATATGGCAATTATAAATTTATTTAAATGCACATTGTAAACTTGTCATTAAGACCTGTAGAGGTCTCTATCTTCACATTTTCATGCGCATATTCTTAAGGTTTACAGCCTTAGTAAATATTATTTACATATGGTAATCTAACTTAGATAATCACAAAATAATAAACAAAGCATTTGTTACTGAATTGCTATCCTAATACCAATCCATACCAAAATGATATCATAGTGAACCATTGAGATGTTAAATGATTAAATATTTCTGCTTGATATAACTTCTATTGTAAGAAATTATTCAGTAACACTGCAATTGGACATTGATTTTACATTCATTAGATGATAATAATTACGAATAAAATATATATCTCTTTATTAATTCTAAAAAAATTCTCTAGGTGTCAATATCAAACAAATATCCTAATACAAAGACTGGAAATTAAAAATGTATGTTTTTTTTTTGCATAAGCTCATCTTTTATTCAAATTTTGAAGATAAAAAACATATATGTTGTCATAGTTTGTTTATGTATTCATAATTATATCTGCAATGTATTTGTGAAATATTTATTTCTTGATAATAATATGAATTTAGATTCAGATTTTATTCTAAAATATTTATTTTATAGGAGTGTTATTTTTTGAGATTTTTCAATAGTTATCAATAAAACTAAAATTTTGAAACATAATTTAGTTGTATTATGTCTTTTTTTCTATTAAGTGTCCAAGTCTCAGATCCATAAGTAAGAACTGGCAAAACACATTTATTAAAAATGCAGATACTTCAGACCACTCACAGAAGTATGGAGAGATGCATGTTGGGAGTAACAAGAAGAGATTGAAAATGCAATGTATGGGTAAGAGAACAAATAGGTGTTACTGACCTCATTGAAAAAAATAAAAGACTGAAGTGGAATTGGCTGGACATATTGCTAAAAGAAATGATAATAGATGGACAATTGAAATTTTAAACTGGATTCCAAGAGATTGTAAAAGACCCAGAAAGAGAAAGAAAGTGTGCAGGGGTGATGTGGAGAAGAAAAGCTAAAGATAGGAAAAGATAGATTGAACTTGGAGAGACCTTCATCCTGCAGTGGGATAATAATGGTTGTGGATTATGATGTCTTTTTTTAAACAAAATTTGATTAATGTTAGAAAAAGAGTTGAAAATATGTTAATTTATTAAGCGCACGCAGATTATATAATAATAATGTGAAAGGCTGAAACTTTTGTCAGATGTGGCTTTAAAATGTTTGTATGACAGCCAATCAGATGTAATAATGACTGAAGAGGGAACTCTCAATTCAAAACCCAAGCAGAGATTTTATGAGAAAAATATGGTTCCACCTTCTATTTCAATTTATATATAAATAAGCCAGCCTCAAGCACTTTGACCTAAAAGCATGAAGCTTTAAACACCTTCACATTTAATTCACTAAATATTATATATAAGTAAACAATGTGAAATCTTTCAATTTACTATGAAGTAATTTTCATATCCAATGAATTGACAGAACAAATGTAAATATATTAATTTAAAAAGAATTGAAATAAATTTTATTTAGCACCAAATGCAACAAAAGCCACTGTTTTGATTATAAACTTCTAATTTATTATTTTTTCTAAAAATTTTTAGTTTATTTTTAAACGTTTATTTCTTAGAAATAATTTTAATCTTGTAAAAATATAATCAAGATTAAAACTAAATTGTTAAAATAAAATTTGGAAATTTAATCAAATGGCTACCAGAGATTGTCAAAAGTATAATGATTTACTTAATAAAAAAGGTTAATATGTTATATTTGAAGGTTTAACACTCTTTTTCAGTGTTGTAAAATATAATTACTTCACTACTTTTTGTTTATTTACACACATATATAAATATCATTTTGCCTATTTTACTATTGTAGATCTTTAATAAATATCCATGAATTATACAAGTTCCATTATTATTTATTTTAATATTGCTTTGTTTTTCAAATTTCCAAGTGAATCTTGGAATGAATTACTGTATTATAACATCATCATCAACCATAATCAATCCACTGCAAGATAAAGATCTCTCCAAGTTCAATCCATCTTCTCCGATCTTTAGCTTCTCTTCCCCACATCACCCTGCACATTTTCTTATTTCATCCATCCATCTCACATGTGGTCTTATTCTGGGTCTTTTACAATGTCTTGGAATCCAGTTTAAGATTTTAATTATCCATCTATTATCATCTCTTCTAGCAATATGTCCAGCCCAACTCCACTTCTGTCTTTTAATTTTTTCAATGAGATCAGTAACACTTGTCTTCACCTTTTCTTCTAACTTCACAAAGTCCAATGATGTTCCACTTAATATAAGACAGTTCTTCTTCTATTTCTTGCAATCTTCCTTCACTTGAAAGTGATCTGCAGCTGTAAGTACCTAAATAAAAAGTTGTCATCAAATGACAGACTGGATCCAGAATCAGGAGATTCTTAGTACCTTCCGCATTCGGCCAACAATTGCTGCAATGGTTGGTGACTTTACAGCCTCCTGGGAATAAGAGCCATGATTTATTTTTGTCTCTCATAATTGTATATATTGGAAAAATATTTATCATTTACAAAAACATTCATTATATATATATATATATATATATATATATATATATATATATATATATATATAGTTATAAATGAAGATATAAATAAAATGGAAAATAAATTTGTTGTTAATTTACATAAATAAACTATAAATAATGTAATTCAGTTCCATTTTTATAGAGTGAAAATTATCATATATATTTATTTTAAAAGTGTGGACTGCGAATATTTTAATTAAGGTTTTTATTTATAATTTCTATTATATCTAACAATTTATTAATTGACTGTTGTGTATTTAGCTACTGGAAAACCATTAAAAAATTAAAAAAACAACAACAACAAAACCTACTTGGATTAATTAGCTGGTGATAAACTGCTACTTCTTCACTTTTCTCAATGGAGATATGTGGGTGGGGCTTTTGTCATATGATATCTACCAACCACATATTAGGGTATGCATGTGTTGATTTTGTAGTTGCTGTTATTGATTAGGAAATTTTATACCCAAACAATCATTTTTGTAAAAATAGCCACTACCTGTATTCAGGATTTTATACAAGTACTGTATGTAAGTATCTTTTCCAAAGACTTTATCATGTGTTTGAGGTGTTAGTATTCATTCATTTTATAGTTAAAATCCAAAGCATATGTGCAACAGTTTAATGCTGTTTAAATATTAGAAGTACTGAATGATAAATGTAAGCATTTTTTAAGATTATTTATCTTGTGTAATTATCATGTAGGCTTGTTGAGTTCAATCATCATTTATGGTTATTGTGTGCATTTACTGAAATCATTCATTATGAGTGGCCACTATGTGTGTGCCATGAGGTGCATTTGTTGATAACATATGATGTCCTTATGTGAATTTGTGTACATTATCTATTATGTGTGACCATTATATTCACTTGTTAAGATCATCAATCATATATGGCAATAGGGTGTATTTGTTGAAATCATCTAATCTGCGGTCATTGGGTAAGTTGTTAAGGCCATCTATCATGTGTGGTTATTAAATGTGTTTGCTGAAATCATCATTAAAGTATTATTATGAAAGTGTTCTTTTATTGTGATTTTCTATCACTGGTATTCATAAAATTATTAAAAACAATATCTATAACTTTGTCGTTTTATTTTTTAGGGTCGAAACAAATATTTTACACCTATTAAAGGACAGTCTGAATTATTTTAAATAGTTTAAGAGAATATGATGACCATAGCTGAAGTTTGAGGTCAAAGTGCTAAGAATAAGAGAAAGCAACATAGAATCATAAATCATACCAGCATGAAATTGGTTTGGACTATAGCTTACTGCAACTCAAGTAAAAAAAAAAAATACATTTTGTTTGCTGTTGGGCAAATCTATGCGTTAATTTTGTGTACATTATTGTATTAATTTTGCGACCTATTTAAATTTCCAGTGAAAAAACAACAACTTATAAATTTATTGTTATTTCTTCTTTTTATTATTGTTTAGAATTATTAGAAAGATAAAAAAACTTTTACTTAAAATAAAATGAAAAGAAAAAAAGGGGGAGGGACAAATCTATTTTTTTTTCGTTTTCTAAATGCTGATTTACAGCTGCAACCAGTGACATAAAATTTTCAGTCAATTTAAAAAAAATAAAGCGACTTTTAAAATGGACATCTTCTTTTTCGTTAACTACTGTTCCTCCCTCGTGTTTTGTTAAATTATAAATCTTTTGAGCTTTTCTCATCTGTGAAAAAAAGAAAAAGCAGAAAATAAATCGCAATAAAACTATGAACGTTTACGTTCTTTGTATTTGTTATTGGCAAGCTAGCATAAAGATTTCATTAACTTTTCTGCTGAAGATAATGACGGTTGCATATATATCTCCGTAATAACTATTCCTTTCCTTTTGAATATAATTAATTTTATTTTTAGCTACGTGATTAAATAAGAATCAAGATGGTTAAACGCCTAACCAAACTACTATTGCAAATATTAATGAATAATGCATTTTTTTGTGGTTTCTCAATGTTTAATTAACATTATATTTATTAATTAACAGGCATTTGAACACAGACTTTCAAACTTCATTCAGCTATCTACCTCATCTTATATAACCGATACACATGGCCAAATATATATGGAAAAAAATAAATTATCTCCCATATTGGTATTTCGTGCTGAACCAGCAGCTCTCATCAGTTTACCCAGAGCATCACCTCCCAAGGGCTGCAGAAAGGAGTTTGCAATTAACTGAAAGGATATTTATAAAAATATTCATAAAAATGCAACCGTAACAATTAGATTGCATAAGGATACTGGGAAAGTCAACATTGGGAACGATGTAAGACAGGGTGACTCCATATCTCAAAAACTTTTTACAGCAGTGCTCAAGAAGTATTTTATGGATTAAAATGCAAAGCTAAAGGAGTGAAAGTAAATGGAGATTATTTAAGTCGTTTAGATTTTGCAGATGATGTAGATGTTTTTGCAAATAATGCTTTAGAGCTGCAGGAAATGTTTCAGGAGTTATCAGATGAAAGTAGGACTAAAGATAAATGTTAAAAAGACTAAAGTAATGTTCAATGGGTTTTCTTAAAATATGAAAATAAAGATTGGTTATGATGAGTTAGAAGAAGTTAACAATTACAAATGTCTTGGTCAGATTGTTAATACAGATGGAAAATAATGGATGAAATTAATCATAGAATTAAACTTGGTTGGAGTGCTTTTGGTAAAAATAACTTGATACTGAAATGAAATATGCCTATGTGTTTGGAAAGGATGTTTTACAGTCCTTATTTATGGATCTGAGACTTGGACACTTAATAGAAGAGCAATACAGAGACTTCAGACTACTCAAAAAAGTATTAAAAGATGAATGTTGGGAGTAACAAGAAGAGATTGAAAATGCAATATATGGGTAAGAGAACAAACAGTTGTTACTGACCTCATTGAAAAAATTCAGACTGAGATGGAGGTGAGCTGGACATATTGCTAGAAGAGATGATAATAGATGGACAATAAAATTTTAAACTGAAGGCCATGAGATTGCAAAAGATCCAGAAAGAGACCACGTGAAAGATGGATGGATGAAATAATAAAGTGTGCAGGGGTGATGTGGAGAAGAGAAGCTAAAGATCAGAGAAAATGTTGAACTTGGAGACACTATTATCATGCTGTAGATTAATAATTGTTGATCATGATGATGATATAATAAAGAGCAAATATTTTTGAAAGTCAATATGGGTATGACAACCATATCGGAATCAGTAAGGAATCTGAGCATTCCATTATCAGATTTTCAATAATATGGATGGCTGAAGAGTTGCAGGGTGGAAAAGATTGAATTCTGTATATTAAAGTTTGAAGATTTGTAATCTTAATATAAATCGAGCACTAATTATATATGTGTGTGTGGAAGATAATAATCTGGACCAAATGACGAGTGCTGGTTTACCCTGAAATATGTATATTGGAGATCAATTATATTTTTCATATCTTTGTAGTCATGTATATCGGTTATATAGGATGGAGTGTAGATAGTTGAAGAGAGCTTGAAAGTCTGTGTTTAAATCCCCTTTAATTCCATCTAAAGTTCAGTCTATACATTATATTTGTATCCAGAAATTATATTTGTTATATGTGGATATATTTATATGCACCCAAAAGCTAAAGCAACAGTGGCCCTAGGCATTACAGACGTTCCACCACTACTTCAAAGTGTTATGTTCCAGAAATAAACACTTTAAACCGTCAATATCCGGGTTAAATATAATTTGTACAATTATCTAATTGCATTTCAAGGTTTAATAAGTTAAGCTGTTTATTTATAGTGGTATATAGTCAATTAGCTAGATACTAAAAATTATTTTATCACGGATTGAAACCCAATCAATGAGGCCGGAGATCTATCGATTTAATAACCCCAACATGATATACTTTAATATATATATATATAAATCTTTAGAAATTTACAACATTTTTGTTGCCATTATGCTTGTTTTTGTAAAAAAAAATTAAATCAATTTTTATTTACAATTTCCTTTTTAATGTTTTTTAATATCGACTTCAGACAGTTAATTTTATAAAAGATTTTTTTGTAACTTAAACTTAATGAAAATTAAAACAATTATTTAAATAAAAAAAAATATTAAGAAATAAATTGAAATAAAAAGCAATTATATTAATTTCTGAGTTATCTCCTTTCTAATACTATAACAAACAAATTATTCACTTGGTATTTCTTAAAAATGTATCATACTGTTTTTTGATTCTGTCTAAATGGTGATCATTGTATAAGTAATGTCCAAATGTCTACATATTGGACATGACATATTCTTTTCTGTTTTAATTGATATAGTTTAGTATTTATTGTGTTTGAAAATTTCCCATAGATGTCATATGCATCTCGTGCATGATGTTATATAAAGATGTGGAAGTTGCCTTGTTTATGCTCAGAAAACATCTTTTTAACAAATATTAAAATAACAGAATTTGGCCATATCCAAGTTGAAATTCTTTTAAAATCAATATCAGTAAATGTAACCTCAATACTTGCAACAAAAAGAAAAGCTATGAAGAGGACTAGTAACTTCTAAATATAAATAAAACAAACTAAAAGCCTTGTTAGTTTTTAATAATTAAGATCTTATTGAGCACAAATAGTATCTCATACTGTTCCTAAAAACAGAATTTGTTTCATATCAATCTTTCAATTTTTTTCTTTTAAGCATTACTTACAAAGCATAATAAAATGTTTATATAAAAAAATATAAATATATACCCATAAAATTGTAAAAATTAAGAAATAAACTTAATTTTGTTTAACTGGATTCAATTGAGTACTTTCTTATAATCAGTTACTATAATGAAATAATGTTTTTATTATTATTGCCATCAGTTGCAATTAGTTTTATAATATTGCCTTAAAGAGTAGAAAAAAAGAGTTCATTTGACTAAAATAAAAACTACAGCCACTTACAGTACAAGTGGTATAAGATACTGCTAAATCCAAAAAAGATGAAATATAAGCTAAATTGAAGATGACTGATAGGGATTTCTGTAAAGTTTGAATAATAATATAAAATTATGTTATTTGATAATTGATAGCAATATAAAATATTAATAGTAGCTGTTAAAAGTTAAAGTAACATTATGTTATTATTGTTACTTGTGGTAAAAAAAAATATTTTTGATATCCCTGAAAGTCTCAGTTGTAATAATAATAGCATATAAATTATAGTAATAAATTAATACTTAACATTTGAACTGTTATTTAATTTTTACAAAAAGTATTGGACACTATAATAATGCTTCATATGAAAGTCTGTCGTTAATAAAAAAAAGACTAATGTAATATCATAAAGACTCGAGAAAATAATTTAAATATATTTAAATAACACTTTTTTTAAAATATATAACTATTTTATAACCTAACTATTAATAATCATTTAAAAAAAAATTAATATTGTATTATAGAAACCCAAAATGTAAAGTGCACCATAATGTAATGTTAAGTCAAAGTAAGTCATTTTAATTGAACTTCAGTTTTACCTTCTTGTAAGATTGCTGTGCTTATTAAATCTACAGAAATGCAAAAATATGCATATCCTTAAACTAGTTTCTGGTGTATGCTTTTCAACACCAATGATTTGGAAGTAAGATTGTGTTCATCTAGTTTTTTACTGATTTTATTAGCATTACTCTCCTATATTTTTTAACACTTATATTTCCAATAGTTGACAGCATTCAAATAAAATACAGTTTGCTGTTATAAATATTGTGTGGCAGAGGTTATGTGATATTTATATGATAATTAAAATATAAATCTCACATGACTACCATCTCTTATGCTTGTGTATAACTGTTGTTAAAACAGGCAAAACTCTCTATACATATGCCACACACCAAGCTAGAGTAATCAATGGATGCCAGAAGGCTTGTGCATAAAATCTCAATCTAGTGCCTACTCATCCATTGGAAACATTAAGGTGTTTTCAGTTTAAGACTCATAGTTTTGTAGTTAAATGGAGATAAAAGGTGGTTGCTGGAGGGTTGCATTAGATCCTAAGATCTAGATGCAGTGCTCTCAGATCCAAGGCTCCTCACTTATGAAGGCCACAAGCCAGAAACTAGTCTGGGGATATTGGATGAGTAGGCACTAGATGGGGATTTTATGCACAAGCCTTCTGGCATCCATTGATTACTCTAGCTTGCTGTGTGTGGCATATGTATAGTGAGTTTTGCCTGTTTTAACAATAATTAAAATATGTTGTGTTTACTGGAGAGCATGTTATGATAATATTTGAGAAAGGGTTGTATATTAATCTATTTCCACAATCTTATACTAAGTGTTAAATATCTTTAGAAAAAAATCAATCTTTATTTAAATTTTCACAATACTTTGTCCTATCAATTATTTCACCACAAATTTTAGTATAAGACAATGTTTTGAGTGATATTGGCCACTTTACTACTTTTGGCATTGGTAATCAAACCAATACCATTATTTGAGTGGAAATCAAATCTTGAACTTTTAACTTCATAAATACTGAATGTATAATGAGTTAAGATTATCTTAAAAATTAAATATTCATGAATTTAAAGGTCGGCATTCGATTCCCATTGTAAGTACTGTCACTGGTTAAACTAAAAATTCCGGAATAAGTGAGGAGAATATACCTCTCACAAAGCTATACTACATATTAACCTGTGTGGCCTTAAGAACACTTGAATGTATTTGGAAAGTTTAAATAATGTTTGAATTTTTCTAAAGTCACTTAACAATTAATATTAGATGAAGGAAACAGTTTGATATAACATTAATATAAAAATAAGTCATTTATTATATTTTTAGGAAACAACAAAACAAAAATTTTCCTGCTATCTAACAAGAATCTAATGAAATAAATTATATTAAAAGTAAAATCCAAATCAGGGGTATAAATTAATGATAAAATGCATTTAATTAAAATAAATAAAAGGTAAAACACTGGATTTTTTTTAACTTAATTATTTTAATGATATTATAACTTTGAAATTTTAATAAACTATTTTGAAACTATGTCATTCAAAATAAACACATACAAAACATATATAGATAAAACTTTTATTTAATTCTAACAGCATGGTATGAACAACATGCTTTCAACTAGTCTGTTAGTCATATCCATAGCTCGTCGGACAAATTTTGTTATGAATATGACTAATAGGTAGCCAAAAGCATGCTAAGAAATACTTTTAACATTAAAAAAAAGCTTTTCACTATATACATTACGTATGTATTTATTTTTATTGATATTTGGAAATCTTCAGGTGTAAACATGATTACTTAGATACATTTATATAAAAAACATAAAAAAAAACACGATAATGACATACATATTGTTACTTTTGATATTAAATATGATTTATAAAACTTTATAAGGATTATACTGAACCAATGAAACCAACCTTTAGAAAGTGACACAGTTTTTAGTACCTGATTTACTAAAATATGTTATTACTATATTTAGTATGAAAAATTACTACATAAACATAAAACATGATTATTAAATTGAATCATTTACTTTCAATACATGGTGTCTTAGTAAAAAAAATACTAGGGTCTATCTCAAAATTGTCTGAGATGTAATCTCTAAATTAATGCATGTATTTTGGAAGTGATATAGGTTAGTTATTCACCACAAAATTGTTAAGGTGCCATCATGCATGGATCATGAGTTGGTGCACAAAATGTGATGGTGAGTTTTGTTTCTTTGATCATCTTCAGTACTCTAACATCACAAAATCTTACAAACATTAGAAAAGATGCTTACAATAAATAACTTCATTGCCAAATTTAGTTTCAATCATCTCAAACATTTTAATAGTTCAATGTAAACCAAAATTTAATAACAGTGCATTGTTGTTAAAATAAAATGCATGCGAAAAATCACATATGTATAATTATAATTTTTATTAGTGAAGAGAAAAACAATTTATTAAAATAAATAAAATATATCACATTTTATATCATATCTCATAAGGCAGATTTGTTTGTGTCTTGAAATTTTAGTGGTGAATAACTAAATTATGTCACTACATAAGAGAGTTCATTACTGCAGGCATTGTGGAGAGAGCATATATACCACAGATAGTATGTAATATGTAAATTTTATTAAGAATATACTGATAATTATCAATTATTACGATAATAAATTTTGGTATAAAACAATATTTATTACTTTGTGAAGCCAGGCTTTTGATAGGTTGAGGGATCTTTGTCAAAGCATGGTTAAAGTAAATATTAGCAAATACATTAGCATATTCATGTGCTTATAAACATACATTAAAGTAATATTCTGATTATTATAGATTTGTATATTTCTATCTGTAAATTGACTATGATACTCTGTCATTAATAATAGTATAGAAATACTATAACAGAGAATAAAAATAAATTAAATAAACCAAGTTTACTTTCCATGACTGTGATCATAATATGGTTTTCTATAAATATATTTGTATACATATATGAATTTTCCACTTTATCACATGTGTCAATATATTGTAGTAGAAGTTATTTAAAAGGTTATCATTGAGATATTAAAAATATCAGTATCCTATAAAATTCATCTTATATAGCTGATTTTAAAATTTTCAGGCATATTTACATCTAATACAAAACCTACAAATAATTCAGAAGTAGAGAAAAGTTTAACTGGATTTCAAGCTAGAAATATTCTTCATAAATATATTTTACAAAGCTTTTTTAAATAGAATTTATCTCTATTGTGGCATATATTGAAGCATTCATTTGGAATGTCTCTGCATTGTAGTTGGTGTGATTAAATTAAAATATTACTGCTTTGATATTAACAACAAAACATAACAATAGTCAGGCATTGGTGGTCGAGAGGTCAGCAACAACTCAAGCAGTTGTCCCATATTAGTGGGTTCACTTCCTGGCTGATGCTATGACACATGAGAAAAAAAAAAACATAATATAAAAATATATATGAATACAATAAAATAAGTAAATACAAAATATATGCAGCTGAAATATCTAAGGAATTCTTATTTTCATTTTTATCTTATGAACAATGGTTGTTATAGTAACAGAGATGTCAGAGTTTTAGGCTAATGGATAGTTGCATTATTGGGTGTTGACATGAAGGATGATCTTGTAAAAAAAAAATTAAAATATAAACATTGCTCATTCATATAATGTTTAAACAATTTGTTACAGAAAAAAATGGTGTTTTAAACTTTCTTTTGTTTTATCTGTTGGTATGTCTGGCAAACTGATAAATTAAACACACAACAGGTAGTAGTAGTTAAATACATATATGTTATCTATATTAAACTTAATGTAAATTATAAGGAATCAAACTCAGACATTCAAATTCCCAATAGCCATCCAATCAATCTTATACAACTAATACACATGACAACATAAAGTGAAAAAAATCAATGATCTCCAATGTATGTATTTCATGCTGAAACAGCACTCATCTGTTGGTCAAGATCACCATCTCCCACACATTTATGCAATCACTGCTCAGTTTATATTAAGATAGTAAATCTTCAAACTTCAATGGACAAGTTTAAATCTTATCCACTCTCAACTCTTCAGCAAACAATATCATAGGGAATCTGAGGATGAAACGTTAAATGCCCTTGTTAATGTCAATATTATTGTCATACTCATGTTGACATTAAGGCAATCTGATCCCTCACACACAAGACCTTAATATGTCCATTTAATTATACAGGAGAGGGATGGGCAAAATAAAGGGACAAATAATTTACACAACTGATAGATAAAAATACTTTTAAAATGTAAACATTTTTATAAAAAGATTAATAGGTATTAAATGTGATGTTTTCAATTTTTATTAGTACGCCGCAATTTATATTTCTGGAATTTATTGCAGCACTAAAAAAAGTTTTTACTAATATTTTGAGAATGAATAAAGAAGTTTAAGGAGAAAAATAAACTGTAGTTGCTTGTATTTTTAAACAAGATCTAAATTTCTTTCAAATTGATGTCTCTGGTTACATCTTTTCTCAAGACATTTTTCTAAAGCAAAGCTTGAGAAATTAGTTTCTTCTCTTCTTCGTTGGAGACTGATGTAGAAATAGTATTGTGTAACAAATGGAGAACAAGTTGCTAATAAAGTAGATAAAATGCAGGAGTGCTTTTTTTAAAAAAACTAGAAAATGTGAATATGAAATAATAAAATTAATAAGGTGTATCAGGAGACAAATTGCCCAAATATTACAAAACCGTTAATAATAATAATAATAATAATAATAATAATAATAATAAAAGCTGAGGTTATATTGTTTGAAGGAAACATACTACACAAATAAAAACTACTGTTATAATTATAAACATGTCGCTGCAAGTATAAATTATTTCTCCCAAAATTGGTATATTATTTACTAAATGCTCCCCTTCACCATCTTAATAAAAATTGTGCTACATAAGATTAATACAATAGAAAGGTGTGGCTGATTACAAGTGAATTCGAACTTTAAATTCAATTGTTCTTATGGTATATATATATATACATTGTAATGGTTCAGTCTTTTTCAAGAGAGAGAGAGAGAGAAAAGACACATCTTACTATGGTCAGACCTAGGATATTCTGGTAGAATGCAGTCGATAGTGCGATGAAATACCTAACCTATTATTATATCTACTTCCAATGGGCTAGTTCTATATTCACTCATTAAATCTAAATATAATCTGGTTAGTTCATCCAGATTTCATCTCCCCTTCTTGCATCATTATGCCTCACTATTCAAACTCGGGGAATAATCACCTTTGACTCTCTTCAGGGATGAAATTACACCAGTGAGTGACTATTGCATCTTTATATAGATGATGATTGATTATCATACTCTCCAAATGCCTTCTAATATCACTATATTTGTGTGAGCACATATATTCCAAATTACATATTAATTGGTATGAATGCGTATTTATTATAACAATAATGAGCTAGACACCAGATTAAAGTGAACAAACTTTGTAACATTTATTGAATAGCAAAATATTAAAATGATCTAGCATAGAAAATTTAATCAAAATATTAATTCTATATTTTAGTAAGACAGTTGTATATATGCATCATTTGACATTGCAAAATATAGTAAAATAATATACTGACTTATTTGTAATTAAGATTAAAGCAAGGGGATAAATTTTGTGATTCATTTCACACTTAATGCAATAAAACATGTTTTATAATATAATTGCTATGTATATAACTTGTGTATATCTATTTAAATGTGTGTGATTATTACAATTATTGTAATGCTGTGCAATTTGATGCAGTTGATTAAGAGCTTGACTTATTTCTGATACTCACAGTTCAGTTTACTCAAATTTCTTATGAACTCCTAAGCAATAGAACCATATGTGTTTTTTTTTACAATCATAATACATAGATATATTATTATAATTAATATTTATACTTAAATGGTCTGTTAAAGTAATCTCTACTGAAACAAAAAAATATATAAAACAATGCATAATGTAAATAACAAGTACATTTAATAAGTATCTATCTATCTATCTATCTATCTATCTATCTATCTATCTATCTATCTATCTATCTATCTATCTATCTATCTATCTATCTATCTATCTATCTATCTATCTATCTATCTATCTATCTATCTATCTATCTCTCTATCTATCTATCTATCTATCTATCTATCTATCTATCTATCTATCTATCTATCTATCTATCTATCTGTCTGTCTGTCTTTCTGTCTGTCAGTCCATCAATCAATCAATCAATCTATCTATCTATCTATCTATCTGTCTGTCTGTCTGTCTTTCTGTCTGTCAATCAATCAATCAATCTATCTATCTATCTATCTATCTATCTCTCTATCTATCTATCTATCTATCTATCTATCTATCTATCTATCTATCTATCTATCTATCTATCTATCTATCTATCTATCTATCTATCTATCTATCTATCTATCTATCTATCTATCTATCTATCTATCTATCTATCTATCTATCTATCTATCTATCTATCTATCTATCTATCTATCTATCTATCTATCTATCTATCTATCTATCTATCTATCTATCTATCTATCTATCTATCTATCTATCTATCTATCTATCTATCTATCTATCTATCTATCTATCTATCTATCTATCTATCTATCTATCTATCTATCTATCTATCTATCTATCTATCTATCTATCTATCTATCTATCTATCTATCTATCTATCTATCTATCTATCTATCTATCTATCTATCTATCTATCTATCTATCTATCTATCTATCTATCTATCTATCTATCTATCTATCTATCTATCTATCTATCTATCTATCTATCTATCTATCTATCTATCTATCTATCTATCTATCTATCTATCTATCTATCTATCTATCTATCTATCTATCTATCTATCTATCTATCTATCTATCTATCTATCTATCTATCTATCTATCTATCTATCTATCTATCTATCTATCTATCTATCTATCTATCTATCTATCTATCTATCTATCTATCTATCTATCTATCTATCTATCTATCTATCTATCTATCTATCTATCTATCTATCTATCTATCTATCTATCTATCTATCTATCTATCTATCTATCTATCTATCTATCTATCTATCTATCTATCTATCTATCTATCTATCTATCTATCTATCTATCTATCTATCTATCTATCTATCTATCTATCTATCTATCTATCTATCTATCTATCTATCTATCTATCTATCTATCTATCTATCTATCTATCTATCTATCTATCTATCTATCTATCTATCTATCTATCTATCTATCTATCTATCTATCTATCTATCTATCTATCTATCTATCTATCTATCTATCTATCTATCTATCTATCTATCTATCTATCTATCTATCTATCTATATGTTGAATTAAATATTCTCATGGATTGTTATTATAATAAAGAATAGAAATGAGAAGATAATTTCCATGTAAAGAGAATACCTTTAACATTAAATGTTCCAAGAAAATATAAATTACTATGAACTGATAATTGCTGAGGTCAAAGCTTCTTTATGTTCATCTCAATATTATCTCTTCATTGCTAACTTTTACTATATATATATATATTCTAACCTATATCTATATATATATATATATATATAAAGTTCATTGCTAAGGTTTACAGCCTTGTTAAAACTATTACTGAAATAATAGTGAGCATTTAATAAAATTTATAATTATAAAATATTTATATATTTATACTAAAATAAATTTATTTGCAAAAGTTTGATGAAAACACAACTATATGATGAGTTGTTTAACATCAATGATTTGTAATCCAAATTTGAATAGGATCTTATTCTAATATAATCATGATGACTAAACTGAAAAGAGTTCAGATATTTATTTTTAGGAGTGGAATCTATTGTGGCATGTTAATTAGAAATAATGTTTAAGCTATGAGAGAGCACAACTAATATAGCATGTTGATTGCCAAGTTTTGGTATGGTGTTCCTGAGAAAAAAATTGAAAGAGTATAGGTATGAGTTATTTATCATCCAAATATGAGCAGTGGTGCACATCTTTCAATATTCCCAATACATATTTATTAATTGTCATATATATTTTTAATATTCCAGTAATTTTCTTTACTACATCATCCAAATGGAAAATAGATCTTTGGACACCATCCGTGCAAGGATTTTTTTCTAGGAGTCTGCAAACTTTTGAGGTGGAAGAGTCATATCTGACACTTGCAACAATTTAAAAATTATTCAAGAGCCACGAATATATTGTGTACAAATAAAGAAATTTAAAGAAATACTATAACAAGTTACAATATTAATTACATCTTTATTAAATGTAGATTAAATCACATGGAAAATTGCTAGCATTGGTTTTAAACAGTGGAAATAATGAGCTTGCATTTCTTTAGAAAGTTTCTGTATGTCTGGTTGGTAACTAGTGGTTTTTAATTTGAGGCATGATCCCAAGTTGGCATCAGTAATTTGATTCCTCAATTTACATTTAATAAAATTCATGTTAGAAAATGTTTGTTCACATAAGTATGTAGATCCAAAGGTACTGAGAATACCAAATGCAAATTTTTTCAACTCATGATATGAATATGGAAGACTATTCCAAGTAGTAAAAAATCATAGAGCCTGCCTTCTGTACATTTGTTATAACACTCTGCTGGTTCTGTGAAAGCAGATTACATTTTTACATTTCCAGTTCTTCTATTTCAATACCAAGGTGAACAAATTTGGAGCTCTATAAATCCATGCTTGCCAAATCCAGCAATTGTACTTCAAAATTACCTACATTAATATCAAATGGGGAAATTTTTAATTCTATCATACTGGTATTAAGACAATTTATAATAAATGCTAGAGTTGCTTTATCATCCTAAAACTTTTGAAGAAAAGATTCTCTTATGTTTAAAATTGTTGTCTTAAAATAATCTTTGTCGATGAGGGCATTGTTTTCTCGATGATATTGAGCCAAGTTTGGAAAATGATCTAAAGTTTCCTCCTCTAAATCTTCAGCAAATAGAATCAATATAATTTATTCTACCATTTACAAGTGAGTTCATTTACTTGTAATGTAACATCCACCATGAAATACAATTTCTGCAAACACTGATTTTCTGTAGATTCTAACTATTGAACACCCTTGTTGTCGAGAAATAGTTTGATTTTATTTATACAAAATGCAAAACATTTTAACATGTTGCCTGTGGAAAGCCATCAAACCCTGTTATATTAGAGAGGATCTGAGTACTCACTTTCTATTTTACATAGCAACTCTTTAGATTGTTGATGGTTAAGTCCTCTTGCTGCAATAAAATTGGTTACCAAGTCCATAACTTTACCGATTTCTTCTGGAAATGTTTGTGCACAAAGTGCTTCCTGGTGAAGTATATAATGGAAAGTAATCATTTCATGATTAATGTTTTCTTTTAAAATTAAAACAAACCCCTTTTTTGAACCCATCAAAGTTTTTGCCCCATTATTTGCAGTTGACCCAATTTTATCAAGTATGATATAGGTTTTTTTCCATGCATTAAATGGCAGCATTTGCTATTTCCCTTTGGCTGTTTATCATTCAATTTGAGACATGCCTCCTTTATACATATGAATTAGAGCCAACTCGAGGATATTTGTTGTGTTTGGTTAGGCTTACAGCTTCTTTCCAAGCCAACAGACACAAAAAGAATAACTACTCAGCAATTAATATGTACAATTTATTAGTCCAAAAAATATACACATGTTAGTAAAACAAACAAATAATTTCAGCTGATACAATTGAATGCTGAAATAGTTGAGCCGAGTAGGAACTTACTTCTTGCTAAATGATTAGCCTACCTCATGCACTCTGGTAAGATGCTGCCAGCTAGGTATTTAGATTGCCTCGAGTCAAGTGCAGACATGGCAGTTTCCAGTCTGTAGGTGGACTTGCCTCACTGCATGGATATTAAGATAATGAGAAGATACTACCCTAGCTAACAGCAGAGGGTTTAATGGAGAGCACATTCAGTCATTCAGGTTGATAGAAGTAACTGCTCTCTGCCTTGCCTCCAAAAGGCTGACTATTTAAAGGCAGATCCCCTACCTTACTGTAAACATGCAGATTTGGTGTGTGAACCCCAGTGAAGGATTTAATCCCTTTGGGTAGTAACTGGATGCTAGACAATCAGGTAAGAAATGTGTAATAGTTCACTTCTGAAGACAGGATCAGATATGACACCCTTGAATGGCAATAGTTCTAAAAGTTCTTCTCTTGGACCCTAAAATAATATATACCACACATAAAGGGAAGTCTGGTTGTGTCCTTGATGTCACAAGACTCATTCATTGCAATTGATAAAGGTGTAGATAATTTAATGTCCTCGATTTGTTGGTTGGACACATTTCAGGCCATTTTAATTGTCTTATCTGCAATTGTTTTGGCAGATAATGGCATGTTTTTAATTTTATTTAAAATTTGTTTTATTTTTAAAATTATGAAAAAGTTTTTCAGATGCTTTAACAAACCAACATTTTACATACTCACCATCTGTGAATGGTTTCCTCTCTTAGCGATTTCCTGAGTTACTATGAAGCTTGCAACAGTAATGTTATTGGCAGACTGTCTCCAATAATAAATACAGAACTTGATTTTTCCAATATTGTTCTTCAATTGCTTTTCTTCTCGTGTCACTGACTGGATATTTTATGGCAAATGAGGCATGTTTTTTCGTGAAGTGTCTCTCCAAATTACACTTCTTGTTTTGTGCCAATGTTTCTTGGCAAATAAAACAGGTTGGAAGGCCTACCAACTTTGCGATAACCGCGTGAAAGATTCAGTCCATTCAGTTTAAAATCACGATGCTCATCTAATGTTTTTCTGTCTTTTTTTTTTGTAGTCATGTTGAAAATCACTTTAAATATTGTATTTTATATTGTATTTTATTTAATACATTATATCCACGTTTGCATAACTACACAAAAAATGATGCATTCCTCTTCTAGATAATGTGAATTCACATTGCACCATTGTTAACATGATTGTCCACTAGAGGGCAACCATATGCTCACTTATTAATTCTGAAGTTTTGCTAGACTTATAAATCATATAAAATGACGATTAAGTTAATAAAATCTTTTAAAATTATTATAAATTGAAACTATGATAGTTTTATTTTCAATTTTACTCCAAAGGAGACGGTCTATATGTCTCGAATTTGTTCCGATTTTATCTTTTTCTTTTTTATGATTCGCATTGCAATGTTCCGATTAGGCCCTGTGGGGAAATATAGACATTACTGAAGAGTCACATAGGTTTCATGAGTCATAGTTTGCCAATCCCTGTTCTAGACCAATGAGTATATTTCATTTTAGCTAAGCAACATCCTGATGTTATATATGTCCGCTATCTTTTTAGCATAATGGTAAAGTGATGGACTTAAAAAAAAAAAACCAAATATTTTGGGGAATTATCCTTTGTCTAATAAAGAAAAAAAATACTTAGAGCAATTTAATGACTCTGTTTGGCTCAGCCTGAGTACTGAGTAATCACATGTCGCATATACTCGAGATCAAATAAGCATGTAATAATAATTACATCAATAATATTGGTTTGAGATCGCACCCATTTCACTCCTTTTCTATCTTTTCTTGCTTTTTTCCTAAAAAGACTTTTATATCTTTTTTAAAAACATTACCTTTATTTTATTATAGAATTAAATATCCATGTTTCACAATCATCAAACAAACAATCTCATTAAATACATTTTCTTTAATATGAGAATATAAAAAAAAAAGAATTTGCCTCGTTATATGCGCTTGCGTGTTTCGGTATTCGTAATACATTAAATATTTATACATTTGGTAACAAAAGGACTCATAATTTCATTGATTTATTTTTAAAAACATAAAATTTAATAGAGTCATTTGGCTTTTTAATAAAGTAATTGTTATGTTTATAAATAATTCAATTATCTCAAACTTTGTAGTTTAACAATGTTTTATTAAATATAATTTCTTTTCCTATTTCTTTAAAAAAAATCCAGAAAATATATACAATTTAATAAAAACAGTTTTTTGTTTTTTTTTTAAAAAAAAGAGTACAATAAAAGAAGAAAAAGCATGCATACTGTATATACAGAAGGCAAAAGAAAATCGATTAAAGAAAGTAAAATTATTTTTCTAACCATAATATTTTATTTTATAAATATCTAATGAAATTTAAATTTTATACTTCGGAGAATATTCTGATAAAGAGTGCAATGGTGATTTAGTTGGAATGAAACATTGATCTCTGGGAAAATAAACTTTTTATACACTGCTTATATACCATAATCTGAACAACCATTCCTATTTTGAAAATTACTAAGCTACCGCATTTTACGTAATTGTTAAAAAAGGATATACAATTATTTGATCTCATACTTCTAACATATGGATGCAAAACCTGTCCAAACTATAACTGATTTTTAAAATGCATTATGGCTATACTGATTTCCTCAATTATCCGACAAAAATGCATCTCTTTATTTGTATCATTCTGTGTATAACTAACGTGCTGAACAATTAGTTAACCTGTCATGCATTGCACTTTTGCATGCATTCAATGACAATTAGCAAATTTTAATAAATAATTAGTAGCCATCCATTATCATAGCAGAATTTATTATATTGTTTTTTTAACGTTAGATATAGTCTACTTTTATGAAAATAAAATGTAACTTTTTATATTTTTTTTTATTTAAAAAAATGTGATATTGAAATAAAATCATAATGTATATCCTTAACATAGACATAATTAAAAAGGATTTGAAATTTAAACTTTCAAACTCCTTATAGTCATCCACTCTATCCAGTATAACCGATACACATGGCTACATAGTGTGGAAAAAATGATCTCCAATACAAGTATTCCCTGCAAAAGCAGCACTCATCAGTTGGCCTGGATTATCATCTCTCACACACATATAATTTGTGCTCAGTTTTATGTTAAGATAGCAAATCTACAAACTCTAACGGTCAGACCTCAATCCCCCCTCCCCCAATTTCTCAAACCTCTACCTGAAAAGATGGTGATGGAATGTTCAAAGATTTTGATAATGTCAATATTATAGTCATAGCATGCTATACTAAGGGAGTCTGACACCACATTTTGTAGAATATTAATATGCACTTTAAATGCACAGACGAGGAATGGGCAGGATACAATAATATGTAATATTGAAATACAATTATAATGTATATACTTAACTTAGATGTAATTAAAGAGAATTTGACTGTAGTTTACTGGCAGTGTAGCATCAGATTTAATTTCCCATTACACTTAATCTTACATAAAATTTATATAATATTGTTGAGATCAGACACAAAATTATTAATACAAAGTTTGATTCTTCCTTGGATCTTTACATTAATAAGTTTTGGTCAACGTCTCTCAATTTACATTAGCTATAAATAATCTTGAGGATAACAGGTATTAGCCCTTGAATTATGAAACATCAGATATGGATATATTTGCTGTTTTTGTTTATAGTCTTAACTTGAGAAAGTTTATTTACCTCAAAGATCAAAGGGTGAGATGGAAAAAAAATGAAAATTTTTATCGCACCATTATTTTAATGATTATTTAATTATGTGGTGATTATGTTTATCAGTATATTATTGTGCGTTAATCTCTCTCTCTAAATATATATATATATATATTGTTATTTTATAGCATTTAGTAAAAAAATAGAGCACTTTGGACAATTACAGAAAGAAAAACCAAAAGCCACTGAGTGGAGAAAAATGAATATGAGAGCATGAATGGGGTAAAGATATAATTTGCAAACATATACTAATATCTAACATGTAGGCTATATATATATATACCTGCACAAACAATATAATTTATAGGGTATTTTGAGCTCAGTCTTTCACACGACCCTCAACTCTCCACACTATCTAATACCACTGATACACTTGACCACATGTATATCGAAAAGATAAATAATCACCAATATATGTATTTCGTGTTAAACCAACACTCATCAGTTGGTCCAGATTATCATCTCTACACATATATGCAATCAGTGCTCAGATTTATATTAAGATAGCCAATCCTCATACTTTAATGGACAGGCATCAATCCACTCCACTTTCCAACTTTTCAGCTGCCCATCCTATTGAAAATCTGATGATGGAACGCTCAAAGCCCGCATTGTTTCAGCTTAAATAATTTCAGTTTAAGTATAACTTATTTCCTTTGGTTATCTATTTATCATTCTTGTTTAAACAATTTAATATTTTTAGGTAAATTAAAGATATATTTTCATATTTCCAAGATAACTTTTAGTTTAAAAAAAGTTAGAAAAAAAGATGCCCTAGGAGATAATACTAACCTTCTTTTGATAAATAAAGACCTCAACATAGAGGAAAAATAAACAAAACATATTACCATATGTATACTTGCTCTCAGTGTTTATTCCTTGCAATTAATTCATAAGTACAGAACATATTTTTGTAAAACAGTTTTGATTTTGTAATTTATTTATTTTTTTTTTTGTAAATGATACTGAAATCGGATAATAAAATTAGAGATATCAGAAAATGTAATAGATGAGATAGAAAATATGTCACTCTTCTCAAGTTATAAAATTAGTCAAGAAAATGTAAAAAGAACATTGTGGCAGCATCCCAAAGCAAAACATATTGAAAAATCAATGGGGAAGATCTAACAATGGAGAAAATAACTTAAATAGCTTCTCACTGATGATTATATCTCACTCACTATAAAATAACATATTTAAGTTAAACATTAGCCACAATTCCACTTCCTATACACCCTTAATATTAAAAGAACTTTTAAATAAGTTAATTGCTTCAAAATCATAATTTTTTAATACTAAACATTCTTTAATTCTTTTTTTTATTTCATTTCTTTCAAAGATGACAACCTTAGCTTCATCAAAATTAATAGCATAGCCTGTATATATATATATATATATATATATATATATATATATATATATATATATATATATATATATATATAAAGCAAAACTAAGATATTTATTTTTCAGCCTACTTTCATGTACTTTTATTCTTTCATGTATCTTTAATCTAGAAATTATCCAATTACAACTGGGTCTCTTTTTATGTTGTAGATAGCTTCTGCAAAAAACCCACATAAAAGAACTCACACTAAAATAGATTTAACTTACATTGGAAAATGTGGGATACATTCCATACTTTTCAAAAATCGCATAAAAGCAAAACAACAATGTAAAATTACTTTAAAATTTGCATTAAAAAAATTAGGAAATAAAGTATGACCAATAAAAAATTTCAAATATTTGAAAAAAATTGATACAAGACAAGTTTTTTTTTTTACTTTTTTTATTAACTATTTAATTTTATTCAAAACAATATGTTTACATTTTTTCATATATATTTTAATCATTATTGCTATTTGACAATAAGCGAGTACATTTGTGAACTGATAAGAAATCAGATTCATCACAAGAGGAAATAAAATTCACACCAACTTCAATCTCATGCTGTGTTTAATAAGGTGCATCAACTGAAAATTTTTGTTTATGGCTTCAAGTCACTCTAAAACCATCAATTTTTTGTGTTATCATAGCAAATTTATGGTCTTTTTAAAGCTTAAAATGAAACCATAAAGTGCAGATTTATTGTTGCTCATTTTGAACCAAAGGGAATGCTTGACAACAATTTTAATACTCCAAGTTATTTTGATATTCAAAATGAAAATGTATATTTTACAGTATTTTTTACATATTTTTTTACATATTATAAATTATTTTGATAAAGTATGGTGGAAATATAATTATTTTAAATATATAGTTAAGATTTTAGTAAAGATTCTTCACATTTATGCAAACATAATAGGTTACACACATTCTTTTTAGTTTCTCTACTATAAAATATTTTTATAATTATAAATAGAAATTTATTTTTGAAAGAACTTTTATTCACTTTCATAATCTGACAAATTATTAATATATTTTTTACAAACGAAACTAAAATAAATATAATATTAAAAGATGAATATATTTTACTGCTGATTCTGTCATTGACCAATCAAAAGTTTTAAACTTTAATTCACTCAGCCAATAAAAAAATTTTCAGTCTAAAAGTAATTGTTTATGAAGCTCATGATATCCAAACATATAGCTATTTAGCTCACATTGAAATTTAAGAGCTCATTCATAATTTGTGTCATTAACAAGAAAATGAGTGTCCAATTGATTAGAAAGTTGAAAACATTCTCAAATCATTTTTGCTGTGAAATGAACAGGTTCCACTTCTGTTTCATTATTTTTTTCTAAATCTTTTACAGTACCTAAATTTATTGCCAAACCTTGTCCCAACAGGCATTTGAAGTATGTAAAATATAATGTCTGTATATAAAATGGGGAAATCCCAATTTTATGTGAAATATGAACTTCTTTATCGCATAAAAGAAAAATGCATAAAAAAACATTAAGAAAAAACATGAATCGCATAACTTCAAAATTGCATTAAAAAATCTACATAAACAGAGACCCAGGTATACTGAATAATATTTACATGATGTAATTTTTATTGCACCATTTCATCCAAGTTGGAGACTAGTTTCTATCCACTTTTAACACCTTATGAAAGAATGTAACCATAGACATAAGAACACCAACATGTTAAAAATGATATGTGATCCCCAAGATGCATATTTTGTGAGAGTGGTGTAGTGGAAATTACACTTCAGAAATATAATTTATTAAGTATACAACCACTGTGTTTCATAAATAAATTGTAAGCAAATGCCACCATTAGGAGAAAATTAAGTTATTTTATTTAACAGTTAAACTAAATAACTTTAATACATTGCACAGGCTTAAAACTGCATTTATATATGTAATATAGGTGGGATTCGAACTCAGACTTACACACAACCCACTACTCTCAGTGCTATCTTATATTACTGATCCACCTGATCACACACATGTTGAAAAGATAAATAATCTCCAATATACGTATTTCATGCTAAACCAGCAATCATCAGTTGGTCTAGATTACTATCCTCACACATATATATAGTCAGTGCTCAGCTTTATATTAAGTTAGCCAGTCTTCACACTTTAATGGATAGGCTTCAAACTATTCCAACTCACAACTCGTCAGCCTTCCATTTCATTGAAAATTTGATGATGGAACTTTCAAAGCCCTTATTAGTGATCCCTGCTGCCACAACTATTAATACAAATGAAAATATGTAATATTTTTTGATAATTTAGATGAATAAACTTAAAGATTATAATAAAAGTACCAGAATATTGACTACTCCAAAAACTCTGTGAACATCTACCATGTAAATTGTTAATCCCATATAGAAGATAGTCAAAATATGCTACTTAATAGTCAAAGAAGCAAACACTTTTTATAAAAATTATATATTAAATAATAATTATAATAATGTTTATGGCTAAATGGATTTGTAAATAATCATTAAAAACCAGTTACTTAGATAAAAAAAAATCTATTAATACTTAAGACTAGATAAATTTTCAATGTAAATACATAAAAGCAGTCAATACTTAAACAATATTAATATCATTAATAATTAACAATCTCAGTCTATTATCAAAGCAACTTCTTTTAATCAATAAAGCTTGAAAAATATTTTTATCTACGGTCTAATATATTTAGATTCTAATATAAAATCTTTAATCCCTCATCAATCTAGGACTAAGATAATGAATGGAAATAATTGTATTACTTATAGAATTTTAGGCAGTTTAATCTAAATATGTTTTAATTTATTGCTGTCTAGCCAAAAACTATTTACCGTTCCTAGATGAGTGGATTTTCATACATTATCTGAGTATTTCCTTGACAACAGATTGATATTTTATTGCTCTATTTTAAACATTGACTGAAGTCACGTGACTTATGTATACTAAGCAATTTACTTATTTGCATTTAGGTTTTTTCTACTTATACAAAAATATTTATTAGGAAAATAAATTTCTTTTGTTCTATAGCTAGAGATATGTATTGTATGCTTGGATTATCAATGACTACTAGACGAAACATATTGGTGAAGTCTAAAGGCCAAAGAAATTAGTCTGAAGATTTGAACACAATATTTTTGATTGTCCATAATTACAATAAATAATTTTTGGAGTCTACATAATGATTATTGTAACTTAATCTATTTTTTAATTCTTTCCTTATTTATTTGTAATTCAACGCTATGCAGGAAAGACTATAAAATTGTAAGTACATTACAGATTTACAGCTTTGCACTGCTTTCCACAAGACCAATCACATTCGTTGAACTATGATAGGTATATAGGAGAAATAACTTATAGGTTAATTAGTATACAAGTTTGTAAATTTACATATACCACTGCATGATAATGCAGTGCATCAGTTCTTTTTATTTATGCATGAGAGCAATGACCGAAAGTGAAAATACAACGAACTAGTTAATCACAAACAGCACCCATGTGATAAATAGAAAAGACTCATATACTGCCTTATCACACATGTGGTACATGTAAATTTGGGAACTTACATACTAATTAGCCTATAAGTTCTTTTTCCTACATGCCTATCTTAGGGTCACGAATATGACCAGCCTGGTCGGAAAAAAAAAGATCTTTCCTATATAACAGACTCTTCTAATCAAATATCCCAAGCAGTTTCTCATGCCCAACCAATGGATGTAGAGCAGCATATTATGGAGAGATGCGTGCCAACATTACAACAAGAACATCTCAACATCATTATTTATACAGGAGAGCTATAAATGATAATGAAAACAAATCCATATTCTTCGAGCACCAAAAAACAACAGGCCATGTGTTCAAATCCACTATAGCAAGGGCTCTATACACTGAATGTAATGATGTGAAATGAAAGATTAAGGAGACATGCTTTATTGCAAATGACAACTGTGCAATAAACTGAAAAGAATTGTGCTTTGCGATCTCCAGAAAATGGTCTTTATGAAAGTAAACTTTGCATAAATTTTGCATAAATCACTGCTAAACTTCAATTATAGTAGGCTAAGAATATGAAGACTTAAGTTTTCTGAAAGCGCTTAGCCATATAACTCTTTAATAATATTTTAGACAAGCTTCACTTTTTTGCGTAAAGCGCAATTTAAATTACTTATTTTTTGAATTGTTATTATTGCTTTTAATGCATAATTTTTTTGTAAATGTATAATTTTTATTCAAATTTTGCATTTTATCTTCCTATAATTTAAGTTTTCCCAGAATTATTTTCTTAATTAGTTACAACGAAGAATATTGTATTTTGTTAAAGTGTGTTATGATTTATAACAATGAAAATTATTTTGCAGCTACAAAAAAAAAGAACAAACAATTTTGTAATTTATTTATTTATTTTTTAAAGATATTTTTTCTTAATTATAAATTTTAAATAAATTTCCTGCTTCAATTATTAATGATGCTAAATAATAAGATAGTTTCAAAATCTGTCACAATTCATCTCAAATGTTAATTTACAATTTTACTGATTAATTAATATAAATTACTCATTAGATGACTAATCTATTTTAGTAATTTATAATTATTAATTAATTTTTATATCAATTATTTTTTGTCAAAAATATATTAGAACAAATTACATTTCTTAATAAAAATTCAGAGCGAAATGAAATATTTAAAATTATAGTTTTTTTTTGTTAAAATTATCTTAAATTATTATTTTACTCTTCTCTACTTACTTTTTTCTCTTCATCTTCATTAAAGGTATTTATGCCTTTAAATATATATATATTCATTATTTATCCATATTTCCATTCTTTTATTTAATATTTGTCTATTTATCTCTTTATACACATAATCACTTGCCAACTTATTTGTCTCATACTTCCATCACTAAAATCTGTCTGTGCATTCATATATTTATTTGTTTGTCTGTTATATATCTATATAGTTATTTTTTCTTTCTATGTATGTTTTTGTATTTATTTGCTCAACAATTGATAAGACACTTATAAAAAGAAACTTAAATTGGAAAATAAAATAAAAAGCTTTTGTAAACTTAGATTAATTTATAGGATGAATTTAATTTACATATAGTCAATGAAATGGACGGCTGAAGAATTGTGGGTTGGAGTAGTTTGAAGCCTGGCTGTCTTCATATAAAGCTGAGCACTGATTATATATATATATGTGTGGAGATAGTAATCTGGATCAACTGATGATTGCTGGTTTAGCATAAAATACGTATATTGGTGATTATTTATCTTTTCAACATGTGTGTTATCAGGTGGGTCAGCAATATGAGATGGCATGGAGAGTTGAGGGTCGTGTGAAAGTCTGAGTTCAAATCCCTTATATATTTATAGTAAAAATGTGATATTGATATTGATACTGGTATTGTTTAAGTGTTGACTGTCTTCATATATATATATATTATAACGATAATTAATGTCGGGAGCTAGCTCTTAAAATATTCCATGTATTTGAGTAGCAAAACCCTATTTATTAAGATAATGGTAAGTGAGATTGGCTTTTCTTATTTAACATTTCCTACGAAATGAATAAGTCAAAACTGTAACTAGAAATAATACATCGATAATAATAAATCTCTCACTTCTGGCTAACTAAACTTATAAATGATAAAACCTATTTATATCTAAGACTATTCTTTTACATATATATGCCGATTTCAATGAAATATACATCAAAATCAAAGGAACATTTTGTTGATATTGAAATACATTTGGAATAAGTAAACAAATAATTCTAAAGTTTCTAGCAATGTATACATCATTTTTTTCCTTTTTATATTACAATGTTATGTTATCTAATAGTAACTTAATGTAGCTAGCCAATAGAAAATATTAATATATATATATATATGTATTTAATATCTCAGGATAAATATCAACATGTCATAGCGAATACAATACGTGTGATCATAAATCAATGATAAATGTCGATCTTATAAATATGAAAACCAGATTTTAAAAAAATATACATTTATTGACATTTAAGCGAATTAATATTATTATTATTAATAATCATATTTATGAAGTTATTTCAACTTTTCAAATTATTAAATAAAGAGAAATTGTGCTATTTATATTCAGTGCTGTTGTCTATAAGCTGAAAAAAATCGTCAAGCGTTGGTGGTCGTGGTCGAGAGGTCAGCACAGCCGCCTTACATCCACTTGTCCCGGGTTAGCGGGTTCGCTTCCTGGCCGATGCTATAACACATGAAAAAAAAAATTATAATTATTTAATAATAATTAAATATGTAACTAATTCAGAATATAATTGTTTAAGCATATTTCACCGGTAAAACGTTCTTTTTTAACACCTGACCTCATCTACTTATATGAAATAAATAAATGAGGTTTCTGAATAAAATAACTTAGGATCACAAGTAGTGGCATATTTAATAAAGTGGCAAAGGTAACATAAACATATTACTATGTGTTTTCATATACATTTCTATTTAACATATAATAAGAGGAATTTTATCATCTCTTACATAAAATACAAAAGAGCTACACAATTTGCATCTCTTAGATAAACCAAATTTATAATAAGAGCAATTTACCATCTCCTATATAAGTATATGAAGGCTACTATTCAAATTATTCATGTAACGAACTAAGTTTACCAATGCCCTATTTTCTATTACTTGTATCTCTAACGATTCACTAAACATCAACACAATTCCTTTTCCTGGATTGATGTATTTATAAGATTTAATGTTTATAATGATGTCTGCCTATCCCTTGTATACATATTTAATGGATTATGTCCTGTACATAAGGGGTCAGATTGACCTTTAGGTCAACATGGGTGTGACAATAATCTTGGCCTAAGGGTGGCCTTTGAGCGTTCCATCATCAGATTTTCAATTGGATGGACAGTTGAAGAGTTGGAGTATGGAGTACATTGAAGCCTATCCATTAAAGTAGGAGGATTTGCTATCTTAATATATATCTGAGCCCTTGTAGCATATATATGTAGAGATGGTAATCTGGACCAACTGATGATTGCTGGTTTAGCATGAAATACGTATATTGGTGATTATTTATCTTTTCGACATATGTGTGTTCAGGTGTATCAGTGTTATGAGATAGTGTGGAGAGTGGTGGGTCATGTGAAAGTCTGTGCTCATACCCTGTCTATTATATATAACCCTTAATAAGCATATCCATTCACAATAAAATTATTATATGGGATGTTTGCAAACATGTATTACATATAATGCAAAAAAATATTTTCAATATTACCATTGCTATCTTAAAAGAATGTTTCTTTGGCCAATCTAAGAAAAAAAAATGTGAAGCAACAATTTATAATAAAATTATTATTAATAGAAATAATGTCTTCAATTATTTTTTTAACCTAAATTCAAAGTTCATTTTCAAATACTTTATGTTTAATTTAATCTGATTCTTCAGCAGGTCTTTTTGGTGATAATTGTTGTCAAAAAAAATAAAGTGTAGTCAAGCTTTGGTGGCTGAGTGGTCAGCAAAGCCTCCTTATAAGCAGTTGTACTGGGTTAGTGGGTTTGCTTCCCGGCGTATGCTATGACACATGAAAAAAAAATAAGAAAGTGAAGATTACCAAATGAAAGTTCATTCTTGTTAAATCTTAAAAATTCTATATAAAAAGTTTATTATTGCTGAAACAGTTTACATGGTTACGGACATGCAAAATTTACATATTCTTAGAAATGTTGATAAACTATTACTTGGTCCATGCAGTACCATTCTCTTTCTGGATATCTGTAAAATATATCTTGTCCAATGTTGAAGTTTAGAAAAGGTAAAATTCATTTTGGTTAGATAGGCTTTTATTTTATTTTAGGCTTTGGTTTTTTTTTAACATTATGCCATAGAGACTTGGCAGTAATGGGGCAACTAGAATAGAGATTTCATAAGCCCTATTGGATTATCTTTATCTAAACAATTATCATGATTAATAACATTACTATTATTGCCCTTTTTCAAAACTATATTAATAAAAGATGAACTAATTGGATCAAATGTTTCTTATCAAGTACCCAGTTTTTTTATTAAGAGTAAATAACTCCCCATATCACAAAAATCATAATGTCCAAAATTACTATGGTTATCTCCTAAAAATCACACAATGCTAAAATATTCCATGGTCTGCTTTGTGCATCTGCACACACACACACACACACACACACACACACACACCTTTAACATTTGTTTTTGAATGTTTTGCAGTCAACTATTTTCAAAATTAACTTCAATATTAAAAAAATATATAAATAATTAACTTTTTTTTAATTGTATTAAATTTAAATTTTATATCTGCCTTCTTTTTTTAACCCAATGATCGATTGGGATGAATTATTTCGTCTTTTGGCCAATTCACCCCCTGGTAAATATTTCCATAAATATTATACATTAAAATGTGTGTAAAACAATATTTTTTATTATATAAAAAATTGCCTGAAAAAAAGCGAGAAAAAAGTGCAAAATTCAAAATTCCTGCTCTTACAATAGACATAAGCATCACCCTGACATGATCAGCCATTGTCTGTTGATAAGGCTGTTATGACATTGAAGTTTCTAATGATGCAAAAATGTATTTATTTGCGAATTTATTGTGGTTTTAGATATTTTTTAAAAATAATTTACGCTATATTTATTAGATATCAAGCAATATAAATTATTTAATAATTTATTTTGACTTGAAATACTCTATTTTTAAAAATATAATGTTATATTAGCAGCTAATGTAAATATGACCTGAAGCAAATTAGAAGACAACTATGATGTAAGTAATCTACACCTGGGTCTCGTTTTACGCGGATTTATTTAAAACGATTTTGAAGTTATGCGATTCATGTTTCTTCTTAATATTTTTGTATGCAGTTTTCTTTTATGTGTTAACACTGTATTAGATCGGAAGTTGAACTCCGATAATGCGTTATTACTTTAAATAATAAATTTTGCGCATTTATGTCATATTTAAAGTAATAGCACATTATTGGAATTCGACTTTCATCTTAATAATTTCAATATTTTCAGTGCTTTATAATAGTAAGATTTTATGCAATAATGAAATTAAAATCATGATTTCCCCATTTTATGTACACACATTAAATTTTACAAGATTATAATATAAAATTTGTTCAAACATTGTGCGTTGCATTTTAAATCACATTCTGTTTTTGCTTTTTAAAAAAGAACATAATCAATTATTAATCATTTAGTGTCCACAAGTTTATTTTTAAAAGGTGAGTAATAGCAGTGGGCACAATTAAATTTGACAATTAAAAATTAAAATCTGATTTTTAATTGTAATTAAAAATTTAAAAATTACTTAAGGTGACCTGAAATTAATGTGATGTGAAATGAAATTTGAGTTTTAAACGGAATTGAAAATTAAAAAATTAAAAACAAAAATAAGAATTTAATTTTTAGTTGTTAGTTATAATTAAATTTTTCCCAGCAGTGTAGAAAAAGATAATGAAACAGAAGTGAAACCTGTTCTTTTCACTGCAAAAATGATTCGAGAAGGTCTTCAACTTTCTAATCAGTTGGCAAATTATTTTCTTATTAATGACACTAATCACGAACGTGCTCTTAAATTCCAATGAGAGCTAAATGGCTGTATGTCTGGATATTGTGAGCTTCATAAACAATTAATAAAATCATCATTTCAAAGATTAATTACTAATTACATTGTCATCAGAAAACCATTAACACAACATGAGAATGAAGTTGGCGATAGTTGTATTTCCTCTTGTGAAGAATCTAATTTTTTACGAGTTTGCAAATGAACCTGTTTATCGGCAAATAGCAATAATAATTAAAACACGTATAAAAAATGTAAATTACTGTACTGTAAATTATGCATAAAAATATATTGTTCTGAATATAATTAACAATTATAGTTAATAAAAGTTTGTCTTGTATCAATTTTTTTCAAATTTGAAATTTTTTATTAGTCATATTTTATTTCCTTATTTTTTTGCATGCGAATTTTAAAGTAATTTTACATTGGTGCTTTGCTTTTATGTGATTTTTGAAAAATCACAGTCCATATTCCCCCCTTTTCAAGGTAAGTTATGTCTATTTTTGTGCAATTTCTTTTGCGCATGTTTTCTGAGGAACCTATCTATCGCGTAAAATGAGACCCAGGTGTATTTTGTTTATGAGTAAAAAAAATATCATAATTTTGCAATAAATATTGAAAAAATTTAAACATTTAAAGCATAATTTGTTAGATATAAAAGAAATAAATAATTATACATTTTAAATGTTTAAAAATAATAAAAATTAAGAAATATTTTATTGATTTTATAAATTGACAATAATCTTTCTAGAAATGTGATGTATTACATCTTTGTTTTGATTATGGTCTAACTTTTTTTAATATTTACAGAAACAAAATGTGAACATTTAAAATTTATTTCAATAATAAACACAAATATCTATCAAATAATGTCAAATTTGTTATTTTCTGATAAGTAATAAACATTTATCATATATTTTATGCTGATTTGTGAGACAAAGAAAATGTCTGAAAATGCTGAGAAGTATGGGGCATTAGAATGCTTACTGGAAATATTAACTATATATCAGCCCATAAATATGCTTGGATGAATATTAAAACTAAAATAATTGTGTATATTATTTCAATTATTATTTTGTTATAGTTAAAATAACTTATTTACTTAAATGGAAATAAAAGCTTTTTTAACTCATTTTTTGCTAGTCATGGTTAAAAATGTGACAATTTGGCATCGGCTTCTGACTGTCCAAATCCCATCACTTTTAATGGTATGGTTATATTTTTACCGTCATTTGAAAATTTAGAAAAAGTTCCATAAGATGCTGCCCTCTCTTGAATTATTTTACAAGTAAAAAATCAGTAAAACGGTATTCATAACTTTAACAAAAGAAGAAGGTGGGATCTTCTTAAATCTTATTGGCTGTTACATTTCAGCAACAAAGAAATGGCTATAAATCAATGAAAAGTTTATGATTTGTTTTTGTTTAATTACAAAAATGATAATAAATGTTTTAGACCATTTTAAAAATATTTTTGACAAATTATAAATTATTTTGATAAAATATGCTAAAAATAAAATTATTTTAGAAAAATAGTTAAGATTTTAACAAAAATTAACAACAATTATTTACTTTTTCTGCAATGTAAAACTGTCAAGAAAATCATTTCATCATGAAAAACATTTTGGTTGGTTTAGTAATGTTTGTTTACATTTTACCACTTGTAAATATTTTTATAACTATAAAGAGAAATTTATTTTTGAAAAAACTTTCGTTCACTTTCATAATCTGACAAATTATTAATATACTTTTTACAAATGAAACTAAAGTAAATAATTTTGACTGCAACTATATATAATAAAAAATGAAAAGAAATTGTTTTAAAGATTATGTATATATTTTTTAAATTGATGTTCTAATCAAAGATCAAAATTATTTTGTAAATTGGCTAATCAGGAACAGATTGTTTCTCTGAAAATCAGTCATATTTCCAACTGCTTAGATAATCAATACTTTAATCAAATTATAATTAAATAAATATATAGTAAAAAATATTAACTAATTAGAAGAAATTGAAAAACTAATTAATGAAATGAGTGAGCCCAAACAATGATTTTGTTAATGATATAAACGCTATTATATTTTCATTATATTCAGATTTTCCACTCAATAGATAACTTTTAGTTAAATGCTGGCTTTGGGTTGGTATTTTTAGATCTAGTGTCTGAACTTATCCTAGGACCTCTCTGAAGAGTGCCAGAGCATGAAACCATGGTCAGAGGTTTGAACAGGGGGTCCTGACAGAGATATTTTAAATACTTTCTCTAGATAAGCATTTATCACAAAGCTTGTTAAGGAATTGGCAATCCTCATTGTTTATACCTTACAAGTTTAAGAAAATAGGGTCATGTGATCTGTGACTCTTATTTTGACTATTTATATTCTCTGACTTAAGTGTTATGCAATGTTATATTGCTAAGACTACTAATATATGGTATGGGTGAAGATCTTTCAGCCCCATATAGCTATGTGCTTTTTCAAGACTTCATTGAGATTTTTGGAATAGCAAAAAAGTTCACTTTTTGCATAATTTTTTAAATGATAATGATTATTTTAACACAATATTATAGTAATAATCAGAATCTGGAAGGATACATATACACATTTTGTTTTTATTCATATATGTTTTATTTTTAAAAATAGATGTGACTAAATTTGACTCTATTTCTAACATAGAAAATTAGAATTAACATTATCACATCTTTTGAAAGCAATTAGTAAACACAGTTATGAACATGATATTATAAACTATTGAGATATCTTAAAAAATATGAATTTTTATGACTTACTAGTTTGCTTGCACACCTGCACACTATCAGATAAGCAGAAATTTTTTTAATATTTATTATGTACTCAATTCATTATGAATTTACCAATATTTTTAAATTTCAAATATCATTTCTGAATGTATTTCATTTGTAAACTTCACTCTTTAATGTAAAAACTCTTTTTTTATTTTGAGTGGAATTTCCATGATATTCTTTAATATTTTTCCATATTTGAACATTTTATTATTACAATTAATTTTTTTTATATAATATATTACTAATTTTAACACTATCTATTATAAATGTAAGCTTTCAAGTGATAGATATTTTAAAAGTCAATATTTGACATTTTAAATATATAGACATCAATAGCTTATGGTATATTGGATAAATTTATCTATTCAATAAGTTACTATAATAAAATATTAGACAGTCATTGGACAAATTGTACTATTCAAAACATTAATAAAATGAAATATTAGATATTTTAATCTTATGTTATTAAAATAAAGATACATTTAGGGTTGTTTCTCTTCAAATAAAAGAAAAACTAAATATATTATTTAGGTTTCTTTTAATTTTAAAAACTAGTCATATTAACAGTTGGTAAAAGTGATTTTATATTTGGAAAGTAGAAATTGCTCTGACTAAACCATAACATACTTTTTAATAATTGTCTTTATTTTTGTGATATTTTTTGGTGTAAAATAAGTTTTTTGCAAAAATATTGCATAAATGATCTTTAATTTGTAAACAAATTACTGATAATTGATATTTTTCATTATTTATCCTTGAGCTAAAACACTGACCCAATTATAAATTTTTATTACTATTCATATCTAGGTCACTTTTCCCATGGTTCATCATTCAAATACGTTGTTGTCAGTCATGAAAAATGTTGCTGTCATTGATTAAAACATCCTTATAATATCAAGCTCTTCCATTTTTTTTTAAATTAATACTTTTAAAATTGATGCTGGAAAACAAGACACTGCAGAGTGCAATATAAACAAAATAAAGAAATTATTTTTGTTAATTTTTTTATATGCAAAGAAAATGTATATGGATTTATGATATATCTATCAAATTCCATTTTAAAATTTAATATTTGCTTTATAGTTATTATAATATTTGAAATGATTTTAGTGCAATGCTAATTCTGACATTTAATGATATGATATTTGTGATGATTTTCTTTGCTTAAATTATGGACAAGATTATTAACTTCAATTTAAAAAAATAAAATGTACATGAATGCAGTGAAGGTGTATATGTGTATTCTTTCCATTTTAAATAATTATTAACCAATAAGTGTGTAAAAATAATCAAAAATATTTAATAAACTAGCAGAAAGGCATATCTTTTTATTCTCAAAAATTTGGGTGAAAACTTGAGCAAAAAGAAATGAAAGTCTTTTATGCATTTTTTCCTGTCTTAAAGATCATAGGAAAGATGTTAGATTTTAACTTACTGCCCACAATATACTGACTTTTCAGATTTCTTAACTTAATAAATCAATGAAAGCAGCCCACAAAAACTACATTATAACATTTTTTACATTAATATTTATTTTGAAATAAGAATTTTTTCTACAGTACTGGTTTTTTTCATACCTGCACTTTACATGTAATATATAGGGGTTTGAACACTCACTTTTACATGACCTTCTACCATATTTATTATAAATGTCAATAAACCAACAATCTAGACCAGAAGAACTATGATGCTATTTTAAATAAAGAAGCCATACTTTGTAAGTTGTAGCCTGTGTTTGCTGAAAATTTTTATGCTATGCTTTAAGCCAACAAATTTTTACATTATTTTGCCAATGTTATGGTTATTTTATCAAGAAAAACATCACATGATGTTGCTGTCTTTATAATTATTTTACAACTAATAAATCAATAATATTTAAATTTGAAGTTATAACAATGAAATAAGGTCTGCCTTACAAGGCACTGATTGGTTCTTTCTCATTCTCTATGCCAGAAAGTGCTTGTCAATAATTTTGACAGTTGTAAGTTCTTTGATTTGATTTTCAAAATAAAAATATATGTTTTAGAGTATTTTTTTACATATTTATTATTATTTTAATAAAATATGTGTGAAAATATAATTATTTTAGAAAAATAGTTCAGATTTTAGTAAAAAATATTTACTTTACTTTTAGATGAGAGTAAATTGAAAAAGAAATCAATAACATAGGCTGCATTTTCTAATAGGTCACAAAAATTACATTTTATGTTGTCTTCTATAAATTATTTTTATCAATTATAAATAAAAATTTATTTTTTAAAAAAAAATTATTTACTTTAATAATCGGATAAATTATTAATTTGCTTTTTAGAAACTAAACTAAAACAAAATATATAAAATGCACTAACACGCACAAGTACACAAAGCTAAAAACAAATAAAGAAAAATAAATATTATTTTTATTTTAATATATATATATTTAATCAAATGGCTAAGCACTTTCAAGGGTCAAAGCCCTCATATTCATAGCCATTTTGTAAAAATATAAGAAATTGATTAAATTTATAAATTTGTAAATTTATGCAAATAAAATGATTACGCATTCCATTTCTTAGATATTTTGTAGCAAGAGTTTTTATGGCATCGCCATCTGTAAAGATAAAGTAAGCCTCTTTTATATATTTTGATTTAGAACAATTAGCCACAAAGTGTAAACTGTTTGCTTATTTAAACTAAAACAAGTATAATTTTAAAAGACAAATATATTTTTACCACTGATCCTCTAATTAACCAATGAAAAGTTTAGAATTTTAATTTATTTATCCAATAGGAATGTTGAATTATTAATCAGTTAATGTTTGTATGTGCTATTATTGTTCACATTTTTAACACATAGTATTTTTTATTTAGAAATAATGCACTGTAAAAATAATTTTATCACATTTTAAATTTTAGAAAATTTTATTATAACATTATTAAGAAAAATGTTGAACTTAGAAATAAAAAATAAACAGTAATTATATTATTAATAATTTTTTTTATTTCATGTTGGCCATCTTGAAAGTTTTTATATGCTTAAAAATAACATGTTCTAAAAAATTATATGTAAACATCAAATACTTATTGAATATAAATATTTAATAATTTGACATAAAATAATCATGATTTATAAAGCCTTACCTTTATTGAAATTATTAAAAGTTTTATAAAAAGTATTATTGTTCTATAAATTTAGATCATAGTATTAACATTATCCTAAATGATAATGGTCTGTGTTTTTTTTAAAAAGTACATTTTAATGTAATGGATTTATTAGTATTAAAGTTGAAAAAAATCTGCAGAGATCAGAACCTTATGGACTATGGCTAACATTAAATGCTTTTTTTTATCCTTTTGACAGAAGATAACACCCAAAGATGTTCACATTCTTCCAATCAAGTTTTCACATGAATATTTTGAAGTGTAATTTGTAATGATTTTTTATTCGTTTATAAAATATTTTCAATTACCTTTCCATACTGATGAGCTGACTATTATAAAAAAATATACAGGTAAACTTTCATATCATTCATTTATTCACTAAATATCAGTCTTTTACAGCTACTGTACATGTGCTTTAACGAGTGTTAAATAATAAATGAATACTTTTCAGTGCCCATACAAGATATAGCATTTAAGAAAGAATAAAATGAATCCACTTATCCTTTCCGAACCCAAATGTCTATATATGGGCAAATCTTAAGTACTGGCAAAGAAAACGTGAAGGTAGATCATTCACTTTAAATTACGGTTCGCATTGTCTGACTGAATGACGTCGACAAAATTACTTAGAATTTACTAAACGTCACTCTCAAATGAAACTCAAACATATGTAAACAAGCATCTATTTATATAGCGTGATGTGTATAATTGTAATTCACTAAATATGAGCCTTTTACAGCTAGTGTACATGCGCTTTAATGAGTGTTAAATAATAAATGAATACTTTTCAGTGCCCATACAAGATATAGCATTTAAGAAAGAATAAAATGAATCCACTTATCCTTTCCGAACCCAAATGTTTATATATGGGCAAATCTTAAGTACTGGCAAAGAAAGCGTGAAGGTAGATCATTCACTTTAAATTACGGTTTGCGTTGTCTGACTGAATGACGTCGACGATAGAAGTTAATAAACTTGATCATAATATATATATATATATATATAGCTTCTATTACATCATTATCTGTCAAAATTGACTTGTTAACATATTTTAAAATACTATATTTTTTTAAAAAATTAGCACATTTTAAAGCAAAATTTGATGGAGTCATAATAAATCTCCTTTCATTTATTCATATTAAAAAAAAAAAAACTTAAAATGATAATGAATAGGTTTTTTTAGTTTTAATGTTTATACTTATAATGTGCTTTAAACGTATATAGGGGAAGTTAATAAAAATTTTCACAAATAACAACATTTAGCTTAACGCTTTTGGAATATGTTTACTCCATATTCATAGCCATTATTATGCGTAAACATAATGAATGCAAATTTATGCAAATCATTATCCTACCCATTTTATCAATATTGTAAAGCAGAATTCCCTTCAATTGATGGTGTTTGCTGCTTATGATATATTGTTATATTTGCAGGTCAGTTTTTAAATATTTAAAATGATGAAGTATGAGTTTTAGATAATATTTTTCACTTATAAAATTAAATTACAAGGAAATCAAGTCCAATTTATCAAGTTTTAGTATAAGCATTTTTTTTTATAAAAACAGAAAGCTTTAGTATTTGTGAAAACTCCCACCAGAAGAAACAATAGAAATTGTCGGAATACATCAGGGTTAAGCAATAATATATTTTTCTGCTAATATGAATATAAAGAAAATTACTAATAATATCTGCTTTCTATTGCACCATAAAATTCTATTTTCTTTTGAATTTGAACTATTTATTTTCTTCCATGTTTACTGACTATAACTAACAGCACAAAAAAATCAGTTTTTAAAATATACATTATATTGAGTTATTAATCTTCATATCTTAATCACAGAGGATTTAAACCCAGACTTTCAAGATCTCTTCAGTCATCCACTTTATCTTCTACATTTGACACACATGACCACACACATATAAAAAGGATAAATATTAATGTTCATATGGTAAAAATCATGATGAAATTATAAACTCAAGTGTTGCTACAATTGAGAAAGAGAAATATGTATGTAGACCCATTGTCCGATCACAAACATAAATGCAATTGTAATGATTAATTCATTTTTCTTACACTTTCTCCTTTTCTATATATATATGTGTGTGTGTGTGTGTAAAAGATTATATTGTTATGTTTATTCATGTATTTTTAACATTTATATTGCAAATGAATATAACAATCTATCATAAATGAAATATCAATCCAGTCAAATAATATTTGATTTTAACCTGTCTTCAGGTCAGCACTTTTATGTTTCTTCCTTTAATAATCATCAACATCATTATCATTTTTAACTATTATCGATTCATTACAGGATGAGTTCAATTGATTTTGTTTTTCTAAAAATATAAGTTTACAAACAAGATACAATCTTTAAAAAATAATATTCTTCTCTTTTCAAATATGTAAAAAAAATATAGCAAAATACATAATAAGCATAATAACTTTTCTTATTGGACAATTACAGCAAAGCCAATAAAAAAAATAAATTAACAAAATTTTTGTTGATTGAGTTTCATTTTTTAATCATAAACAAATTATTATTATGTCATCACAAAGCCATGAAATTCTGTTTCAAAATTTAATATTGCATTTATAATTACAAAAATATCACAAAAGGTTTGTACTATGTTGGGTTGATACAGCATAACAATTGTAGTTTTCTTGTTCTCATTGCTTTGAATTTAACTTGAATTTTTAAAAATAAATATATTTTGCATAAACATATTTGTAAAAAATCTGTGTAACATAATTACATTTTTTTTTAGTAATTACTATACAAATATTTTGTAAAAATAATCAAAAATATTTATGTGTAATAAGAAATGTGGACTTAATTAGTGAAGTATTGAATAGCTTCACACTCTCAGATCAAACCGCTTCAGCTTCACCTATTTAAATAGAAAGTAGGTTGAAGTAAAGAAGGGTTTCCCTCTTTTCTTCCAAAGAGTAAGCTTGTAGTTTAAGACCTGTAGAGGTCCCTGTTATCGCATTTTTATACACATATGCTTGAGGCTACAGCCTTAATCAATATGCGTTTAAATAAATTTATAATTACAACTTTAAATTATCATAATAGATTTTGCACTACAAAATCTTTCTATTGACTCATTGTAAATCGAAAGATTTCACAGTATTAATGTGTAATAAGAAATGTGGACTTAATTAGTAAAGTATTGAATAGCTTCACTCAGATCGAACCACTTCAGCTTCACCTATTTAAATAGATAGTAGGTTGAAGTAAAGAAGGGTTCCCCTCTTTTCTTCCAAAGAGTAAGCTTGTAATTTAAGACCTGTAGAGGTCCCTGTTATTGCATTTTTATACACATGTGCTTGAGGCTACAGCCTTAATGAATATTACTTAAATAAACTATGGAAAATATACAATCATTTTGATCATTTTTATTTAGTAATAATTAAAAATTTTACATGTTTGTTTATGGATAGAAGACCAAACATTGACCATTTGGTAATGCTCTAAGCTTTTATTGGATCATTTGTAGTTTTTCTTTGCAGATTACTTATTCTTAAGTTGTTGTTTTTTTTTTTTAGCTAATAAAGCAATATGTCCTTTTCTATCTAATGAATGTGAAAATGGCAAAATAGTGCTAAAGATAGCCACTAAACTGTAATTTAAAGCTGAAACACGGTAGCATGACCACATTAACACACAAAGATTTGGAGATCAGACATTGAATTAAAATTGTCAATTGTAGTGATAGTAAGTAATTAATCTGTGACACAATTGTTTTCATAAAATGAACTTTAATTTTTTTTTCCATATGTTAAGTAACATATTAAAATTCTTGCTTGATACAGTTATCTACATTACGAATATCAAAGATTCACTGATTATTCTTTGGTGGTGATTGTCAAATAATGATAAAAATCTGGTATTAAAAATATTTATTCATTGTGGCCAGCTAGTCTCCATAACACCGAGGAAGAATACTGAAAAATGATAAGTGCCTGCTTTGTATTATTGTGTTCTGATCTTTTTTAGAAATTTGGTAATGATTGTTCCTACCTATCTAAAGCCACACAAATTCCACGCTGTGCTTTGAAGAGGGTTCGAATCATTAGATCTGAGCAGAAGGTTGCTGCAATTTAAACAACTAATATAGTTTTGAGTACATATGTACTCTGTGTATGTGCGAGTGTGAAGCTAATTCCAAAATGTGTATTTTAAGATAATAAAAGACCAATCTATTTAGTAAGCTTGCTAGATTTTAGAAATCACATTTGTCCAAAAACCACACACATTTTTGCTTTTTATTTAGAAAAGGACGTGCAATAATTCGACAAATTGCCGTTGAAAAATCTCTGTTAAACGAATTAAGGAATGGTACCGACTCAGTTTGTCTAATTATTTTTTTTTGCTTTCGTTTTCCGAGCAGAAGAAAAAGTACATTAACTCCCATGCGTGATTGAGTTTGATTTGTATTTCTGAATTAAAAAAAAAAAGTAATGAATAATTAAATTTTAATTTCACAAGGTGATATGTTTTATAAGATTGTCTTTATACGTTTGTTGCTTTTGTAGCTTGTCATTTACGGTTGGAAATCTGATTAAATGGGGAAAAAAGCGAAAAAAAAAATCATGCTGTTTTCCTTAATCTATATACATATATAAAGATTAATGTTATATATATATATATAGCCTATGTACATATAACACTGGTTTTATAGGTATACGTCGAAATATCTTATGGCATAATTGTTGACGCAACTATTTAACATCCCCATGTTAAGAGGTTCGAATTTGGACTAAACATTTTTTATCTTTAGAAAAGTTATATATTTTTTCGTGCTGTTTTTATTAGTCTATATATATGTACAATATTGCTTTTTGTATATATAACTTATGTGTAATTGTTAGCGCAACTGTTTGATATACCTACAATCAGAAGTTCGGCTAATTAAATTTATTTTTTCTTTAATAAATATTATATGATTATTTTTAAGCACTCTCGTCAAATGTAGGAGTAACACGTATTAATTCGTCATTTCTTAATTATTTCTTATTAGCTAAAAAGCAAAACAAGCCAAACATCACATGATCTCGCTATTTACGTTTCATTGTAATCGAAATTACGTAGCCTTTTCTTTGAATGAATTAACTAAGATTCGTTTGTGATTCACAAGCTGGAGAATATGACGTTGATTGACTACAAGACATTTGGTTTGAAATGTAAAAGATTCAGTTTAAATCTTTAAAAATTTCAATATTTGGCGAATCAGAAGAAAGAAGCAGAACCTACCATTTTTTTGAGACTGGATTCGGACATTGTGTAACGGGAGGAATGTTTAGAAGCACTTTTGAAATTAAACGAGTAAGACAGATTTACTAACAATTTTTTCTTGATCTTTAGGCAACAAAATTTCTAATTAAATTGTCCTAATATATATATATTCTATCGAAAGAATGAAGTAAAGCGATTCTGACTTGATCTCAATCATAGATAATTTTTAATTTATTTTTATTTTGAAAAGTTTTTTCAGCTAAAACTTCATTAATTTGTGCTATTACATAATTTGACAGATTATTGACAAATCTGGATAAGCATCAGAAAGTCCTTTTTAACTATGTATTTTAAGATATTAAGGTATCAAAACTAGAAAATGTTCTGAAGTTATCGACCTCAACATTTTGATTGCTTTAAATATATCTGGACCATCTAAATATCCACACAAATAAAGATGTAAATGTATGGAACATTTGAGAGGATATTCTTTGTCAAAAACCCAAAGAACATTTTTTTATTTTTTTCAATCCACTGAAATCACTTTTGAAATGATACTAAGACAGTATTTATTATTTTCAAATTATATTTTTCATCCTCCTATTCATAGTAACTTTTCCCGACCTTTGTAATTAAAAATTATTTTTATTTCTAAATGAAGATATGAAATTTGGTGTTTGTCTAATGTTTTTACAATTTGCTTTGCTGTAATGGTAATATTTTTGAATCCTTCGTTTCTGTAGTTTTCTTAAAGTACATTCTTTTTTTTTTAATATATTGTGACCACATGTATGCACAGTTTCTGACATTATAAAATTAATTTACAGATGTTGATTTTTAATAAAATTTCGTCAAACAAATAACTAACATGTATTTTTATATTGGACTATTTCCATCATCTAATATGTGTGTTGAATGTCTTTAGAAAAGTTTAAATTTTAGTTAAATATTCCAAATGCATTCAACTGTTAGTAATATCACAGCAAACAGGTTAGTGTATGCACCAACTGTTAGTGCATATACTAACCTGTTTGCTGTGATATTATTAACAGTTGAATGCATTTGGAATATTTAACTAAAAATTAAACTTTTCTAAAGACATTCAACACACATATTAGATGATGGAAATAGTCCAATATAAAAATACAGCTAGAACACCATCATCACAAACCTTCAGAAAAACAACAAATAACTAACATGATAAAGTTTAATTTCATTAACTTTTCGGTTGCATGGCTAAAAGTTAACTTTTCTCTGAGTGATCAGAATTGTTATTGGAAATTTTATTTAAGATATTTTTAAAATGAAGAATTTTAAAACATTTTTCAAACTTTCCAAACACATTTCTACATTGCTTCAAATAAAAATTTAGAAATAATATTTTCACACTTTTTTTTTGTAAAATACAAGCCAGCTATGATACAGATTAAGTAAATATGAAGCATAATTTTTGTAAATAACAAAAAAAATCACTTGAATTTGAATTGAAGATTGTGCTATATTTTCCAGTAATAAATTGAAATTGTAGTTTCTTCATACTATATTAATATTTTCTATTTTTTAAATAATATCCAAGTTTGTACTCTTTATATTATTACCTTCATTTTGTTTCCTTTATCATAATCTTGCCTACAACTATTTGATAAATTTAACACAAATCGATTAAAATAGCTTTGATATTTTTTACTGTACTTTTCCTATTGGTTAATGAACTTCAAATTTAGTAAATTTTTATTTTTATTTCAGAATAATCCCTTTTATACTAACAAAGAAAAAACAACTGAAGGTTATTTTTAATGGCTTATATCTGGATTACAATCCAATAAAGTGGAATATGACTTAGACTTTTCTATTGCACCATTAATGATTGTAATTTGCTTGTTATTTTAATTATCTGTCTGCCTTTAACTGATGACGGTGATAGTACTGGTTGTCATTCCCCAGATCAGTGAATGTTGTTGTATAAAATTAAGATCTGACCCAATATTTTGGAATATGACTGCTTTCAGAAGCATAATTAGTTGTTCTGTTCATCAAATTCTGGATCATTGAATTCTGGATTACAAATATAGTGATATATGTACTACCTTAGAAAATGTACAACTTTGGTTAGACATATTAGATCTCTAAGTTATACCAGCTTACAGTGTAATAGTTGACTCATGACTTTGACTCCTGATAAGATTAGAATGTCATAATTGGTGGTTTAGGTCACAAGCTTTTAAACCAGAAAAATTCATATTAAATGCTTAATGTGGATTTAGTTTTGAACAGTAAGTAGTAGAATTTGGCATTAAGCTGAAAAAACATCCAGAAAAGCATACTCATAAATAGCTTCTAGAGTATACCACAAATACTATTGATATCTCCAATGGATAATTGATTATTTAACTCTTCAGTCCTCTCTCTCTGGTGAGACATTTTATAAATTATCACCATTTGATTTTAGTATAACAAAAATGTACTTTCATAATTGAGCACTTGATAGAGCAATAATTTCAGAAAATGAACAAAATCTTTTTTAATTGCAATTTACATTCAAAATACAAATGAATAATGGTCAATCTTTGATAAATCTATCAATTTCTCTTTTAAAATATTAAAAATGTTTATTAATTTTTAGAATATCTCAAATTATCAGAATATAGTATTGACTGTAAGTCATGTCAAGATAACAATATTAGAAGTAATTATGAAGGTGAAACAGAGAATTCAATTTATACAAGATTAATCCAATACAAATAAGATAAAAGATCCCATTTCTTTACATCAATTGGGACAGAGCATTAATTTGTATAAGACAATATAAAGATGATTAATTGTATTAATAATAAAAAGATAGAAAAAAAGAAGTCACATTCATTAAAAATATTAGGCCACCTTTGAATAAGGATTTAGGTTTAAAGACATTGATTTTATAAAAAAAAAATTTTTATTAAATAAATAAGTAAGTATGTATAAGTTAATAAAAATGAATGTATTTTTAAATGATGTTCATAGAAGAAATTAGGATACTAATATAAGAAATTTAAAATTGTTTCAGTTAAAACCTGTTTAATAATTGGTAAGAGTTTAAAAGAGGTAATGTTATTTTTAAAAAAATATATAAAATGAAAAAATAGTATTATATAAAAATATTGTGTACTTATTATTATTATTAAAATTATAGAAATAAACTATTAAACAGTTTAAAAGTAATACATTTGTAGAAAAGGATAAATTAAAATTAAAACAAATTATGAAAAAAAAATCAATTAATATTAAAAATAAGATAAAAAGTAATAATAATTAATAATTAATTAGAATATATTATTATAGCATTCATTGAAAAATTATATTATTTTAAAGTTCATATTGTTTATATTGTTTATATTGTTGATAAGTATGTATGCATACATGAGTATTAATTGTGTGGTTACATATATTTGAATAATATAGTTCTGATGATTACTGCTGGACAATTGAAAATATAAACAAGATGAAATAAATTCTATTAGATTAAATTGCATTGAAAAAGGTGTGCATGGCATTTTATTTAGAGCTATCTACAATGATATATTAAATATACTTTTTAGAAGGTGTGTCAATCAGACTGTGATGGTTAAGCTATAAGTTATGTTCTGTGTTTAAAAATAAAGCATATATTTATAAAATAACTAATAATGCATAGTTTTGATTTTTAATATTTATTACAATTATAGTGTAAACATGAGTTATAGATCACATGACCCTATTCTCTTAAGCATGTAAGTTATAAACAATGAGGATTGCCAAATCCTCAACAAGCTTTGTGATAAATGCTTAGCTAGAGAAAGCATTTAAAATATCTCTGTCTCAGGACCCCCCTCCAAACCTCTGACCATGGTTTCATGCTCTGGCACTTTTCAGAGAGGTGCTAAGATAGGTTCAGACACTAGATCTAAAAACACCAACTTTATTGACTTTTAGTATAAAATAAAGATTTTATACAAAAGTGAAAGGTTGAACATTTTCAGAAACTCTCACCAGGGGATACAAAAGAAAATTGCAGCTTTCCTAATAATAAGAAATTGAGTGTGGAAAACAGAAAAATCAACAGAAAAATAGCTACAAAAATAATATTTAAATAATAATATTAAAGATAATGATAAAAAAATAATCTAAAAATATATCCTTATTTTTTATTATAATTAACTTTTTCAAGAGCCCTTTGGTAACAGTTCTAAGGTTAGTTCCAAATGAAGCAATTTTTTTAAAAATGTGAATAAAAACTGCTAAATAAATACAATTATTAGTAAATGCTATATCTATAGACAAATGATAGCCTATTAAAATTGTCATAATTATATAGCCGTAATCAAACAATCTATAATTTATAACTTATTTTTATGAACAGAGGATGAGATAGTAAACAACACTTAGAATTTTTATTAGAGAACAAAATTACGTATTGGAAATCATGATAGATTTAGATAAATTTTGTTATTTTAAAATACTTGATATTTATTAAATTATAAACTTGTCCCGATGAAATAAAGTCATATAAATAATAGAAATAATAATAGAAACATATATAACTTAAAATCTTGTTCCAGATTTTCACTAAAAAGAAAACCTGTATTGATAAAGATGCATAATATAAACTCATGACGGAAACGTAAATAAAAGAAATTTTTACGTCATCAGAAATGTTCAATTATAAGGAAGATATTGTTATTCTGTCATATCATGTTTCAAATTATCAAATCCATCTCATACATTATAAAGATGTAATTTGACTGTTGCTAAGCAATTATAAATAGTGGCATTGTACTTTAATACTCCTTATTAAATAAATATATAACAATTTAAAGAAAGCTCCGAATTATTTAATAATTATTTATAAATTAAGTAAATATTAGTCTAAAGAAATGTTATTAAAATCATAAGAATGAATGAAATGAAAAGAAAAATGTCAAATAATGTATTGATTAAATACTTTTAATTATTTCTTTGGTTTTTTTTTTTTGTAAGTGTGAAAAACTCATTTAATTTCCTTTTTTTTTCTGTCTCTTTCATTTTTTTATCTTTTAAGTGGTTTTATTATATATTGATAGATTTTTATTCCTATTATTTTTAAATTAGATAATGGTTTTGAAAAGCAACTTTTAATTGGATTTCTGATTTCACTTTCTAAAATTTATATTCCCTTTTTTTAACCATATGTTTGAAAATTGATTTTGGCTTGTTTGATTTTTTTTAATAACATAAAAAATAAATTATAGATTTTTATAGCGTTTTATATGTTACACACGAAAGTATTTATAGATAAATGAATTCAGGTTATGTAAGTTGTTTTAAAATGTCTGCAAATTGAAAATTAATAACCTGATGTCTGCTTATTTCTTAGAATAAATATAAAAAAAAGTCTAATAGTTTTAAACAATTTATCTGGATGCAGTCTTACAACTGTTGTTTAATTCTCGCAATGGACTAAATAATTTTTTTTTAAAAATCAGATGAATCGTTTGAAAAGTACTTAGATTTTTTTTTCTTATTGCCCATCTCACTACGCAGTACATAGATAATCATATATATAATACAGTATTGTTTCTGTATATAATATTTTTGTTTCTGTGATCGTTGGTGGTCGAGAGGTCAGCGACAGCAACTTTACAAGGTGTCCCGGGTTGAGGGTTCGCTTCCTGGTTGTTGCTATGACACATGAGAAAAAAAAAATCCTTGTTATATAAACAAATCTTAATTCTGTTTTCAATATACATGGCTCTTGAAAATTACATTCATTCTTTAAATTAAACAAAAAAAAAAAAAAATAGAATAAATTTAAAAAAAAAAAAGATAATTACTCTTACAAATGACAATACATACATCCATATTTCTTATGCGTTATAAATGTAATACTTTTTAAATAAATACAAATCTGCACTCCTTAACTTAAACTCCTTTTAGCAAAAAAAAAAAATATTGTAGATAATGTAATATTTTGACTGTCTTGCAATCCTCCTTAGAGTACTCTATTTTAAGAAATTGATATAGGAGTGGGTTGTGATTGGTCTGTTTTACAGACCCAACCTACAGAAATTAATACTAATATCAGTATTACAATTAATATAATATTTATTATTCACAAATATATACAATAAATTATACAGTATACATACAATAAATAACAGTTATAAGGTGAACTCTTGAATCTGAGTCTTGTGATTCTACTGCTTCCAGCTACACCTGATAGCTTGTCTCATATGTAGGGAGAATGATTCTTCTGGCTGTACAAGACAGCATCCAGTCTCTCTGTGGACTTGCCTAACTGTGTAGACAAGTAACAGATTGCTATTAGTGAGAATGCTGACTGCTGTTCAGGTTAGCATGGCTTCCCTGGGAGAATGCATACAGTCTTTTCAAGTTGGACAGATGTTCTTCCCTGATTCTCACAAAAGGCTGATGATGTATAGCCAGATCCCTGACCTTACTGAAAACACTTGGATTCAGCAAGCATCATTGCTTATTGGCCTGTAATATTCATTGGATGTATTTTAGTTATACATCAGCCTATTGGCCTGTGGCAAACAATGCTTAATCCGATCAGATAAGAAAAAATCTGGAATAGTCCACTTCTGAGAGAAGGGAGGACTATAACAGAGTGTCTTTGGGCAAAATCGCAGTACAGCCAAAATGTCAAATTATCTACAATATTTTTTTTTGTTGCTAAAAAGTGTTTAAAGTAAGGAATGCAGATATGTAGTTGTATAAAACATTTTGACAAAATAAAGAGAGTGGTAGAATTAGTGAAATTTGATACAGTTTGCATTTATTAAAACAATATTTAATGATTAAACAATTATTTCTTTTACTTTCCTTTGTATGCAAACAAATTAATTAATAATTCCAAAAATCTTATTCCAAAATAAAAACAAAAAAGGAATATTATTGATCAAATTATATGTAGCCTCAAAAACCCATACGTTAGTGAATCTAGGTGTGCTTTAGAAAAAGAGATTAAATGAACACTAGATACTGTATATAAACATATAAAAATGCTACAAATAATCAGGCAAATACTGTTTCAGTTTTCTTTGATTTGTGAAAATTTTTTAAGGATAAACCGCCTAAATAAAGTATTGATTTTATAAAATTTACACTCCATATTTGATTTTTTTTACTATAAGCATTATTTATAATAAGTATTGTCATAAATGGAATTTGAATATGGACCTTCAAGCTGCCTTAGGATATCCACTCTAAACTCCCACTATATAAATTATACTTGTATTCAGATAATAAATATTGTAATTATAACCACAAAATTTTAAAAATAAAAAATAAAAATACTTTTGCTCACAATAGTTTCTAACTGGAATTAGTTGTTTGCTTACTACAATCAGTTATTATAATGAAATAAATTGGCTTCTTATTGATGTAGGTAATATTTAAACAAATACTATAATATAGTTCTAAAAACTAGAAAAATTACTACTATTTGCATAACATGGAGAGAAGTTTTTCATGTTTACACTACAAGTGATAAAAAATACCACTAATCCTAAAAAAAGAGTGTAGAAAATATATCATCCAAGATAAATTTAAACATATTTGATTTTTTCAAATAGAAACAAATTAAAGAAGATAATGAGATGGGACACCTGTCAAATTGAAAGACTACATTAAATGAAACCATTTTTAAATTTTTACCATTATTATGTACCTGTTTTACCTGTTGCAAACATAAACATATTAGAGGAGGAAAAGACATAAAAAATAGGCAAATCTTATGAACCAATTTTAAGATTATATAACAAATAGGCAATCTAATAATACTGACATACATAGGTTTTAAAAAATCATGTGACATCTGCATATTACAGGTGTAAATTCAGTTGATAATGGAAACACTATAACAGAAAATACTTCTGTTTTTATTTATTTTTATTACTTGCTATTGCTATAATTTAAAACTGATATATACAATATTATAAAGGGCTTAAACTCAGCTTTCAAACTTCCCATAGCTATTTAATCCATCTTATACTACTGATACACATGACCACATACATGAGAAAGAAGTAAATGATTTTCAATAAAGATATTTTACACTGAACTATCACTCATCATTTGCTGCAGATCACCAGTTCCAACACATATATACAATCAGAGCTCAGTTTATATTGAGATAGCAATTCTTCAAATTTAATGGACAAATTTCAATCATCTCCACTCTCCAACTCTTCAGCAATCCACATCATCCAGATTTCTGATGATATGAATGGCAGAAGAATTGGAGAGTGGAGGACATTGAAGCTTGTTCATCAAAGTTTGAAGATTTGCTATCTTAATATAAATTAAGCAATGATTGTATACATGTGTTGAAGATAGTGATCTGGACCAAATGATGATTGCTGGTTCAGCATGAAATATGAATATTGGAGATCACTTATCTTTTTCATATATTTGTGGTCATGGGTATTAGGTGAACTAAATAGCTGTTGGGAGTTTGAAAGTCTGAGTTCAACTTCCTTATAATGACATTAAGTTTAGTATAGACAATATACTTTTATCTAAATATTATATATATTATCATCAAACATTATCAATCCACTGCAGGATAAAGGTCTCTCCAAGTTGAATCCATCTTTTTCTATCTTTAGATTCTTTTCTCCACAACACCCCTACACACTTTCTTATTTCATCCATCTATTTCACATGTGGTCTCTTTTACAATCTCATGGAATCCCATCTAAGATTTCAATTGTCCATCTATTATCATCTTTTCTAGAAATATGTCCAACCCAACTCCACTTGTCTTTTATTTTTTTCGATGAAGTCAATAACAACTGTTTGTTCTCTTATTCATATATTGTGTTTTCGATCTCTTCCTGTTATTCCCAACATGCATCTTTCCATACTTCTTTGAGTGGTCTGAAGTGTCTATATTGCTCTTCTATTAAGTGTCCAAGTCTCAGATCCATAAGTAAAAACTTATATATATATATGAGTACAATACTGCTTTCCATAAAACAATATTATTAAAGTATTAACTATATGTCTGACTATTTTCACCATCTAATATTAAATATTGAATGTCTTCAGAAAGTGTTAAACTTCACTTAATCTTTCCAAATGTATTCAATTGAATGTATTTTCAAAATTTAAATAAAGTTTAATTTTTTTTCTAAAGACATTCAATATTTCATATTAGATAGTGGAAATAGTTCAACATATAATTAATACTAAAAAGTCATCGTGACAAAATTTCAGATCAATAATATTATTAAAGTATTGATTTTATGTGCTGCTTTTTAAAAAAATCTATTGCAGTAATATATTTTAGCAGTTATAGTTTTAATGTCCATAATAACTATAAAAAAAATCAATGTCTTATCTCAGCTGGCAAATAAAGTAAGAAAATTGTACTATAATTAAAGTATTTTTGGCATAATTATTATTAAATTAATTTAAAATACAAGCATTGGTGGTCGAGAGGTCGCGACAGCCGCTTTACAAGCAGTTGTCCCGGGTTAGCGGGTTCGCTTTCCGGCTGATGCTATGACACATGAGGAAAAAATATATAGAACTGATATAAAATAATATCAAATCCAACAAAATTATTTTTTTTTAAAAAACAAAATTGTATTTTTTTTATTCTGATCTTATTTAATCAATATGTGCAAAGTTCAAATATGATTTTTTGAATTTACTTCATTTGGAAAAGGAAATTTTTACAAAGAAAACCCAATTTATTATATTCTGATATAGAATAATGATTTGTCAGTTTACAGTTCTAACTTTTTCTCTAAATAAATAAGATTTAAAGTACAGGATAAAGTAGTCCATTGGTTTGTTTTCTAACTTTTAAAAGTTATTGAACATGGCGGCCGGCAGTTCAATAATTATTGAAAATAGTCTTAATAAAATTCATATGTCATTATATTTATTCTATATATATATAAAAATTAAAAATTAAAAATAGATGTTCGCACAAAACACTCCCACACATATATAATAAAACCAAGAAAGGCACAATTAAATAACGTTAAATATATCATTCAGGTTCGTTTATACATGATATTGCTTGCTTTTATTGGCATTTAAATACTTTTAATCAAATAAATAGACTATAGTAAAAAAGGGAAAAACATAAAATTCACATCAACAGAACCATCCTTTTTATATATTTCAGAGAATTGCATCGATTGTTCTCATCACTGTTCCAGTATATATATATATACACTGTCCCCTATATATATATTATTGCAATTAAATTTATAATTTCTATACTTCTTGCCTTCATTCAATAATGCTATTTATAAATAAATACCACTATTAATTACTAAAAATAATATATCAGTCCACATTCTACTATATGACTTATTTTCCAATACATAGACCTTAAATCACATTAAAATACAATAAAAACTAATAGAATGGATTTTATTTCTTGATGGTTCATAAAAAGATTGAACACTAGGTGTGTCAGAACTGAATTCAATCCAATGACATTGTATTCCAGATATTAGCATAAACATATTCATAACCATTATTTCTTTTTCTCCTAACAGAGCTATTGTAAAGAAATCTCTTCATCAAGGTAAATTACAGTAAAACTGAGAATTCTATGGGTAAACCATGTTAAACATATATATGAGTTTGTTCATCTACAAAGTTACCAATCTTGTTTTATATCTCCACTCAGATGGAAGTCTACCATCAATAATCTTCTGAAATATAACTTTCTAGTTATTCTAAGTAAAATAAATAACCTCTAAATTGATAATTGACTGATGATTACATAATTTGAAAATCTTGACATGTTTTTGAAGAAAATTTAGCCAAATAAATCATAATGTAATAACAAAACTTAAGAATTATATTGGTTAAACAATGTTATATGTAAACTTGGGCTTATCCATATACACTTTTGTCAGTTGTTTTTTTATATATCCATTTAGATGATTTCTAAAACCTTGATGAAATGTCACCTGCAGTCATTTTTAAGAAATGCCAGTGATTCTAAGTAAAATAAAACAAAATAAATCATGTGGCCACTGATTAGCCTAATTTGTTAAAATCTGACATGTCTATTTGAGTTTGATTAATAAGTTACAATATATTAAACCACTGAACATCACATGATCACTATTTCTTATGCTAGCACATAACTGTTATTAAATCAGGCAAAACTCTCCATAGAGTACTGCCACTCAGTGCCAACCAAAGTAATCAATGAATGCCAGAAGGCTTGTGCATAAAATTACCATCTAGTACCTACTCATCTAATATCCCCAGATTAGTTTCTGGCTTGTGGTTTTCATCAGTGAGGAGCTTTGGATCTGAGAGCACTGCACCTAGATCTTAGGATCTAATTCAACCCTCCAGCAGCCACATTATATCTCTATGTAACTACAAAATCATGAGAATATAATTGAAAACACAATAATATTTTCAATCTAAGCTTAATAGCTTATATAGTCATAGTCACCACTATCCTATTAGGCAAGATTGGTGTTAAACAACTAAACATCACATGATGACTATTTCTTATGCTAGTACATAACTGTTATTAAAACAGGAAAAACTCTCCATACAGTAGTGCCACTCATTGCTAACCAGAGTAATTCAATGGATGCCAGAAGGCTGTGTATAAATCTTGATCTAGTGTCTACTCATCCAATATCCCCAGACTAGTTTTTGGCTATATAAGCTATTGAGATTAGATTGAAAATGTTATTGGGTTTCCAATTATATTCTCATAGTTTTCTAGTTAAGTAGAGATAAAAGGTGGCTGCTGGAGGGTTGCATTAGATCCCAAGATCTAGGTTCAGTGCTCTCAGATCCAAATCTCCTCACTGACAAAGGCCACAAGCCAGAAACTAATCTGGTGATATTGGCTGAGTAGGCACTAGATGGGGATTTTATGAACAAGCCTTCTGGCATCCATTGATTACTCTGGTTGGCATTGAGTGACACTATTATATGAAGAGTTTTGCCTGTTGTAATAACAGTTATGTGCTAGCATAAGAAATAGTGATCATGTGATGTTTAGTGGTTTAACACCAATCCTGCCTAATAAGATAGTGGTAGATATGGTTGTTAAAGAGCCAAAGACATCAAAATGTAAGGGTACTGAATTGATTTCAGACCCATATGACTATATAAGCTATTGAACTTTGATTGAAAATATTTTGTTTTCAATTATATTCTCATGAAGTAGAGATAAAAAGTGGCTGCTGAAGGGTTGCATTAGATCCTAAGATCTAGGTGCAGTGCTCTCAGATCCAAAGCTCCTCACTGACAAAGGCCACAACCCAGAAACTAGTCTGGTGATATTGGATGAGTAGGGACTAGATAGGGCTTTTATGCATAAGCCTTCTAGAATCCATTGATTACTCTGCTTGGCACTGAGTAGCATTACTGTATGGAGAGTTTTGCCTGTTTTAAGCTACAATGTAATGAAACATATTTAATATGACACATTTTCTCAGCAAATCTTTATCGGCAATCACTATAATTTGAAACCATAACTGATTCACTGCAGGATTACCAAGTTTAATCCAGTTTAGCATAGCTTCTCTTCTTCACATCATTCCAGAGCATTTTCTTATTTCATCCATCCATCTCCCACATGGTCTCTTTCTAAGTCTTTTACAATCTCTTAGAATCCAATTTAAGTTTCAACTGACCATCTATTATTTTTTCCCAATAATATCATTAGCACTGTTTATTTTCTCACTCATTTATTTCGTTTTCGATCTTTTTTTGTAACTCCTAACATACATCTCTCCATGCTTCGTTGATTGTCTTAAGTTTCTGTACGGCCTTCGGTTAAGTGTCCAAGTCTCAGATTCATAAGTAAGAAACTGGTTTGTTAAAACAAAAGTATTAAAAATATATAGACATAGTTTTTTATTATTATTAGCAATAACGCTCATACCAGCTCATTAATTATTTTAAAATCCATTAATATTAAAAAATTAAAAATTAAATAGTTTTAAGATAAATAGAAAACTAACTAATACTAACATTTACGTTTTGTTAAATATGTGTATACTCCAATAAAATGAGTGCATTAAACACATAGCGACATCTAGGAATTATTAATCTAAAATATTTAAAAAGCAAAGAAGCGCACTCCGTATCGATAAAAATGTTAGTTAATGACATTTTTCCGACGTTAGAAGATTGATTAACAATCGCTAGAAAAAAAAATTCTGTCGGCAAAGAACCAAAGTTGTGCTCCGGTAGCTTAATATATAAATATTCAATGATGTCTTACTATCAATTCAAAATTTTCTTTAGTAGCAAAAAAATTCAAATCTGATAGAAATGTTAAGTGTGCTGAGACGTTAATTCGCGAGTAATTAGGGTGGAAAATCAGTCGCTCTTTTTACTAAAAAAGTCATTATTCCGTTTGAAGTTGATTTTGAAATCAAAATACCAAAACATTTAAAATCACATACAAGTGGTAATTGCTCGTTCAAATTCAGTCTATTTTTAAAATAAATGCTTTATTTTCATTTTTAAAATAAAATGCATTAAATTATATATACATTTATTTGTGTTATATCTACGAATAGCTGCTATTATATATATATAATGAAATACATATTTAACATTTCATGTGGAGAATTAACTTTTGTGTACTGGTTAATAGTATTAAAGCATTTACGTACGCATTTTATAGAATTATATTCAGATCCGGACCCAATTTTATCAACGAGCTGAAGTTTCCAACTAAGATGATGATATTTAAAGTAGAACGCATCCTATCAAATCTGCTGTCATCTTCTTTCAAGTTTTATCCACATCCTCTCCTCCGCATCACACTATCATCAATCTTACATTTAATCTGTTTCTAGGTCGTTTAAAATTATTTGGAATCCAGTTGAAGACTTCAAAAGTTTTATTAGCAACTGTTTTATCAATGTATCTCCATTATGACCACTTAATCATTTCAACAGCTTCAGTACTTTCACTTTCTATCTCTCTTTGTTACTTCAAACATACTGTGTACTTCATTTTGAATTTCTGATGGTTCTGTAATATTTTCTTGTTTATTATACAATTTTCAATTTTTTATGTAATAGATGGTGGAGTGGCTTTATTAAAACTATTTAAATATAAATTTATTTTTATCAAAAGCTTTTTGTCAAGTATTGGTGGCATAGTAGTTAACATAGCTGCCATCTAAGCAGCTGGCCTGGGTTCAATTTCTGGTCAACGCTTTGACATATAAAAAAAAACCCACTCTATTTATTTATTAAAAAAAAAACCCCACTCTATTTAAATTTAAATCTGTAATTATTTTTTATTCAATATTAAGTATATCTGTATTAACCAGTTAACAATGAGATTTTTCGAAAATGCTGAATATTTATTACTGTACTAAATCTTTATTTTATACTACAGCAAGCTTCGTATGTTAATAGGACTAGCCTTAGCCCCCCCCCCCATAGGATAACAAAAGTTCTATCCCTTGGACCGAGATTCATAGGAGGCCAATGGAAACAACCCAAACTAGAACTTATCGCTGATGTCGAAGCAAATCTAATTAATAACCCGCATAGAGATAGCATCATATCTGATATAGCTAAATCTATTAAACAGAAACAGTAAAGATAATAGCTGGAATAGCGACATCAGAATTACAAAACAGTTTCTAGATCGTAATAATTTAATCTGCCTTAAAGAAGACAAGGGCAACAGATTTGTGCTTTTACATTCTCAGGATTATAAGATAAAAATAAACGAACAAATTGCAAATCTACAACTCACTTCTGTCGCACAATTCAACAACAAGCTTAACCGCGATAAATTTGTTTCTCCCATTCTCCATCCACATAACAACAAAGGCATTTCAATTGCAGAATACTACCGAGTCTATCCCTCCTCCACTAAAGCTCCAAGAATATTTGCCAATATTAAACTCCATAAGCCTGGAGAACTGCTGCGTTTAATGATGGATTTTGGGGGAGTCCATTATTTTCAAACTGCAAAAATGGTCAATCAAATACTAATAGTTAGCTTGGGCTTTGGAAATTATTCTATTAATTCGTCTTTTCAATTTGTGGAGAAAATCAAAAAGGTCACGATCGAGAACAACTTCTACATGACCACCAATCCATCCAAATCATCCTACAAGAACTGACCAATATGCTCTCAGCTGAATGCATTAATTTTATCGTTACATTTTTAACATGGATGGACAAACACATCTATACCACATTTGAATACGGTTGGTACAACATGAAAAGTGGATGGCCCATGGGTCTCCCTCTCAGTGGAATTATAAACAGCATATTCCTTAATCACTACGAAAATCTAATCATATCAAAATATCAAGCTGACTGTCCTTACACTATATACATGCAGTATGTAGATGATATATTCATCTTAGCCAACCAACACATTACAAATAGTATCATACAAGATTTATCACAAAACACTAATCTAACTTTCAATTCCACAACAGAAGATGCTTTCCAGTCTAAATTACCTCGACCTTCGGCTACAATAAATCACTCAGTGATAATAAAGCCCTTTGAAATCAGAGGTTTTATACAACCACACTCCAATACACCAAGCTCTCATAAATTTGCAGGCCTTCAAGCATTTTTATACAGAAATATGCAACTGTGCAAGTTTGAAGCGGATAGAAAAAATAACATACATCTCTACACCAAAGACCTACTACAATCAAGCTACAAAACTCAACACTATTAACAATAAAATTAAACAATTTTATAAAAAAATTGTAGACAATAAAAATGATATCACTCTTGCACACATACCTAAAATCTCCTACCAATTAATTAAGGTTTTCTCCAATAAATTTAAAATTAGTTTTCATACACCCCCATGCACTAATCATCTAATCAATAACTCTAAGGATAAAATCGAACCTTCTCAGACCCCCATGTTGTTTACAGCATATCATGCCCACAATCTGGTTGCCAGGCCATTTATTTTGAGGAAACCAAAGCAGGATAATCAACAGGACAGCACAACCTAGATACACCTATAATAGAACAAAGAAAAATAAAGATAATTCATCAACATTCTTAGAACATTCCAAGAAGACAGGACATGTGTTTGAACCCTCCAACCCCAAAATAGTCGGCATTGAGAAAAACGACATCAAGTGGAAAATCAGAGAAGCATACTTCATTAATGACAATAATAATACTATCAATAGATGGATTACCTGCTTGGACATCTACAAATGTTGGACTATCTAGCTCCTTTGCATACGTTTTGCATACCGCTTTGTTTCCTTGCCCTATTTCCTCATTCTGCATCTTGCATTACTGCTGTAAATATGAGGCAAATTACCTTGAAAGCACTTAGTGTATAATAATTTTTGGAATCTTTATGGCTTCTCGTTCAAGTGTTTCATACGCTTTTTAATTTGTATACTAAAACTCAATAAGTTGGATTTCATTTTTGAAATTTGATGTTGTAAGAAACAATATTTAAACCTGACTTGCAATCCAAACATTGTACTATACATATCATCAACTAAGTTAATGTAAACACTCTTTCAGAAAGTGAATAAAATACTTTTTATTTGAAATTGTTATTTTAATGTGATAAAATATAGTTAGATTTTTGAAAATTTGAGTTCTGCTTCAAAGTTTGATATTTTCTTTAAAATAATTACAATCTTTGAAAAGTTTTTAACACCATTATGATTTGACAGATAATGATATGATATCACATATGTCATGCATTTTATTGTTTATATTATGGTAAATTTTATTAACTTCTATTTTTAAAAATAAAATATAGATATATAAATTGAAAATGTACATGTATATTCTTTTTGTTTTAAATAATATGTGACCAATTAGTGTGTAAAAATAATCAAAAATATATTATAAACAAGCAAAAAAACATGTTTGTTTATTTAAAAATCTTTCTATAAAAACGAGATCAGAAATAACAAAATACCCAGAATGCATTTCCTTTTGCATCAGTGAATAATGGTATCCCTTATATCTAAGTCAACTGTCCCTTAGATTTAAGTCAACTGTCTATAATATATTGACTTCTTCAGATTTTGTTTCATCCATAACAACAATGATTTTTTATATTATAAAAGAAACCATATTTCATTATCACTTACAATAACAGCAATGCAGTGTTTTAAAATTGTGAAACAACCACACTTTTCTGAACTAAACAATGTATCTTTTGTGATGACAGGAAAAGAAAAAGTTTAATAGTCTGAAGTATCACCCAGAATGTCATGTTTGTTATAAGAACTGTGGAATCCATCTTTGAAAAATCTTTTAATATATGCTATTTTTACTAAAAACATTCTATGAAGTTTAAATCTATGATTAATATCAGGTTACATGCTTTCAGACACACATTTAGTTTCTAATTTGTCTCTTATAATCTTTCCAGGAGCTGAAGCATTATTTGCAAGAACAAGCACACCATCTGGAAAATATAGATGCCTTTTATAATCTTTATTAATTTTATTTACTTAGAATCTTATTTTAACTTATAAAAAAGCCTCTGGTGAAATGCTATAAATATTTTTGAGCATTTATAATATCTTTGCCATTTACCAATTATCACTACCAATATTATTTGTTTCACTATGTAATTTAATCATTATATTTTGATAATTTATCAGAATTAAAAAAATATTTATCTTATCAGAGCCAGTGCTTATTGTAAAGAGGTGATTTGGACCAACTGATGAGTGCTGTTTCAATGTGAACTATGTATATTGGAGATCATTTATTTTTCACATATATATATATATATATATATATATATATATATATATATATATATATATATATATATATATATATATATATATATATATATATATATATATATCAATTGTATAAGATGAATAAATGTAGGAAGATTGAAAATCTGAGTTCATATTGGTTCTAATTATATTTAGTTCAGTATAAGCAATATAATTGGCACTTATTAGCCATTCAAAACCTTGCAGCTGACACAATGTCAGGATTAAAATTGTTTCACAATAAAATCTGGGAATAAAATAATAAGAAAATAATTTTACAATTGGACAAAATATAAATTGAATCAACTATAGAAATATTAACCACTTTTCTACTTTTGTGGTGCTTTATTCATTTTGGCTTTAATTATATTTTCCTGCTGGCTGAAACATTCATTTAGGGGTTTTTCATTCATTTGTTAGTATAAATTGAAACTAAAATATTTATTGATTTATTAATTAGATTGAAGCATTTGGAGGCATGAATTAAAAAGTTTGAAACTTATTTACTGAAAAGTGAGATATAGAAATTTCTTCAGGATAGATTTTTTACACACATAATGTAATCCATAAAACATCCTTTCAATATCTTGTAAGTGATGCCATAATCATACTGATGCATATGTGAAGTCTTGAGAAGAGGTGTAATAGAAAAGTTTCAAAATTCTAGTACTATATAAAAAACATAAGAAAAGATAGCTGATTGGTTGTGTCATTGTTCTCAAAGTAGTAACTGTGTTTGTGAAAACTTTTATAAAAAGTATCTTTTTTTTAGTATTGAAAATAAAAATTATATATTTTTTCAGATTTGTTTATATATATATTTATTATTATTTTTGCAACATATTTGTGAAATATTTATTTTTAATCAAAATAATGTGATTAGACTCAGTGAAGAGACAAATATGATAATATAAAGCAATGTTGTAATGGGCAGAATAAAAGGAAAATGTAAATAAATTTTTAAAACATTATTTTTTGTGTGTAATTTTTTTAATAATTACCAATAAAAATTTAAATTTTAAATATAATTTATTGTTTTACATATTTTAACTTATTGATTAATACAAGAAAATTTCTTTATTTGGAAATTATTGGAGAGGGTGCTGGAGGTTTCTCAATTTTGTTTTGCTGACACATAGCTAGCTGTAACACTAATTTACTGGTCTTGTATTCATTTGATGGAAGAATATGAAGGGCAAATAATTTTGGTTTATTTGTTTTAAATTTTTTTGAAAATAAATATTATTTGACAGAGAAACGTTTAATGATAGATGTTGAAGATTTGTTTCAAAGTAATTATTGATTGATTCTGAGAAAAAACAGTTACAAGACTATTTGTAAATCTTCTATCTTATTTAAATATTTGTACTTATTTTTAAAAAATATTTGTTTAGTAATTATTAAATAAAAAAAGTTTCATGATTCTCTATGGCTTTCTTTCCTGCTGATGTTTATTTTTTAAAAATACAACTTGAGAAATTTGTGATATTTATAAAATGAAAGTATAGCCAGAAACAGACTGCAAAACATAGTAGGACAGAACTTTTATAATATTTAAATAATTATAAAAATATTTCATTTTAATATTAAGCTATTTTTACCAAAAGCCTCTAACAAAGTTTAATTCTATAAAATTAATCACAAAATTAAACTTGGTAGAAGCACGTCTAGAAGAAATAATTTAATATTGAAAGGAAATATGTCTGTGTGTTTAAAAAGCAGATTTTTAATAATGTGTATTATCAGTTCTTACTTACAGATCTGAGATTTGAAGACTTAACAGAAGAGCAATAAATGGAGAGATGTATGTTAATGGTAACAATAAGAGATCAAAAACAAAATTTATGGATGAGAGAACAAACAGATGTTACTGACATTATTGAAAAAATTAAGAGATTAAAGTGGGGTTGATCTGGACATATTGCTAGAAGAGATGATAATAGATGGTCAATTGAAATTTTAAACTGGATTTCAAGAGATTGTAAAAGACTCAGAAAGACACCATATGTTAGATAGATGGATGAAATAAGAAAGTATGCAGAGGTGATGTGGAGAAGAGAGACTAAGCATCAGAAAACAGGATAGAACTTGGAAAGACCTTTAATCTGCAGTGGATTCATAATGGTTAAAATGAAGATGATGATAAAATACAATTTTGAATTGTAGGGCAGATTTTTATAGCTTTATAATGACTTAACAAAAACTCATTCAGGTTTTACAAATAAAGTTGATTCAACATGGATTTTTTTTCAATTTAGTTTTTTTAATAAGGTTATGATAATAAGCCAATTAGAAAAAATAATTGCTTTTACTATGTATTTTACTTTATACTTTTTTTTAAATTTTAAATATGATTTTTTATAATGTTTTTTTATTTATAAACTTATATTTTTAATAAATCAAACCCAACTTATTAAATTGTAATATAGGATAAAGGATTAAACACTAAAGAAATATTTGAACATTTACAATAATCATTACTAAAGGTTAAGAAAAATTCATTCAGGTTTTAAACATTTTATTTTATTTCAAAATATATTTTTATTGGCATTCCTAAAATAATAAAATCTATTGTTGTGATTAACATATTTCAGTTTATTACTTTTTTATATTAAAATTTTAAAATATTATTTTTAAGAATAATTTTCATTTGTAAAGTTCTATTTGTAACAAATAATTAAAAAAAAATAGAATTTAATAAAAAATAAATTTAATCCATTAATATTTAGACTGTATTCAATAAAAATTTTTGTAAGCAGCTTTAATTTGCTCTACAAGTGCTATTTTTTTACATTAACATTCCTTGCACTTGCAGGCAGTTGCCCAGGTTGCAGGTTTGCATCCCGGCTGATGCTATGACACTTTAAAAAAATAAAAATAATAAAAAAAAAACATAGCAAATTTATGGTCATTTTATTGAGATGTGATGTGATGTATTATGGCTTCTCCTTAAACGAAGTCAAGAATATCTCAGCAATTATGCCCAGATAAATCTGTCAGCCACTTTCTTTTACATTCCCCACTCTAAATTTACCCATAATCTGCTCTATCCCATTTCCACAACATAATTTTTGTCAACTCTATAACCTTTATATCTAAACCCCCCTTATCTTTTCCCAAACCCAGCATAAAAATGAATAATTCACTTTCTGTATAATCACTCTTTTCATATTTATTTTTCCACAACTTCATTATATGTACCCTTTCTGTTTTCAAACATTTACATTCAATTAACAAATGCCTAATATTTTCAATTCCTTCCTTACATAATTTACAAAATAAATCACCCATATTTTTTCATTTACATGTATATTCTTTTGTAGCTAAAGATCTCGTTCGAGCCTTAAACAATAAACTATTTTCCTTACTATTATCATATATTAACTCACACCTAATATTCTGTTTATTTCTATATATATTTAAACTCTTTTTACTCTCCATACTATTTCTCCATCTCTCTAACTCCCTAGTCTTTATTAATAAATTTATTCTTTTATCCCATTCCTTACTACTATAACACTCAATAATCCTCTTAACACAATCAACCCATCTTTTGTACAAATATACTGATATAAATTCTTTATCCAAAACTTTTGCATACCGCATTACCTTTCTCACCCATCTTGTTACCTGCCCTTTACTCATAACCCAATTAAATACTATTTTAGCTATTCTTTTATTATCCATAAACTGCAATCTACCAAACATTTTCATTTTACTTTTTGCATCTCTCATATGAAAACTTGACCATCCCATTTCTCCTTGAATTGCCTCCCTTGCTGTCCATACTTCTGCATCCAATGCATGTCTTCCTACTTCCCTTTGAGCTTTTTCTAAATAATCTAATATTTTTTTACTAACATATAATGCATCATTACCATATGTTAACCCTGCTACTGCAACTCCTTTCCATATAATTTTAGTTACATCATATTTATTATATGAAAATACTGTTAATTTCTTTATCAATCCCTTTCTTTTCTTTGCTTCATTTATCAATTTTTTCTCCCATTCATCCAAATAATTTTTCTGATTACTTAAAATAATTCCCAAATAACTATATCTATTCACCACACTTAACTTAATATCTCCCAATAAAAATTCTACATCCTCTCTTTCCTCAGTTTTAACCATCATTATATTTGATTTTTCTTCACTAAATTTAATCCCCATCTCTTTACCCACCCTTGCACATGTCCTCAACCTAACTTCCATATCTTCTCTTTTTTCTGCACACAAAAATATATCATCCGCAAAAAAAGACCTGACAAAATATATACTCCCTTACTACCTATTAACTGTATCTCTATCCCTCTTCCTAATCTTTCTATTGCTCTTTCCATTTCACTCAAATACAACACAAACAAAATAGGTGACATAGGGCATCCTCACCTTAGTCCCACACCATTTTTAACTTTAATTGATTCTATAATCTCTAATTGATATATATAATAATTATTTTCATATAATTTCTTAATAATATCTATTAAAGCTTCATCCATTCCCAAATTTGCTAAACTTATCCATAATCTACTTCTATTTACTCTATCATATGCCTTCTCTATATCTATAAAACTCATATATAACTGTTTATCTGCATTCCTACTCATATCCATAAGTTGTGTAACTACAAATAAACTATCTCCTATATGCCTATCTAATCTAAAACCTCCTTGCATTTCACCCACTACATTATTCCCTTCCATCCATTTTACAACTTTACTAGCCACCATATACGAGAAAACTTTATATAAAACATGTTACTGCTATCGGTCTATAATTATTCAACTTTCTATGATCCTTACCCTTTCCTTTAAATAATAACCTTACTCTTGTATTACTCCAACTACTTGGGAAAACTCTATTCTGTGCCATTTTATTAAAACAGGATAATAACTTTACTTTTGCCCTATATCCTAAATTCATTACCATCTCTGCTGCCCATTCATCTAAACCTCTTGCCTTCCCACTTTTCAATTTCTTCTCTACCTCATTTAGTTCATTTTCTGAAAAGCTAATATTTCCATTACTATATTCTTTCATATTTTCTAACATTCTATCATTCACATCTAACATCTTTTCTATATTCATTACATAACTATTTAAGATTCTCTCTAAATCTTCTCTAGAACTACACTCAGTTCCCTCATCATCTAGTAATACTAACTCTCTCTCCCCTATATTTCTCCTTTTAATATAATTCAAAAATTTTTTACTTCCATCTCTTCCACTTTTATTAATATCCTCCAGCAATTTACTATTCAATTTCATTCTCTCTCTATAAATATCTATTTTAGCCAACTTCTTTTTTTCTAAGTACTTTTCCCATTTAGCATTAATATCTTTTTCACTTTCCTTATTCTTAATAGCACACTTATATTCTCTACATGCTTCTTTCCTTTCTTTTACACTTTTACAAAATTTTAATTTTTTTTATTACTTTTATTCTTTTCAATATTCTCACCTAAAACCCTATTTGCAACTTTTTCTACTTCCTTACACCAATCCTTATACTCATCCCCAACCCACTCTTCCATTATTTCTTCAACTTGTATTTTATACTCTTCCAACTTATTCTTATCATTCACTCTCCATCCACATCTTTCACTATTATTTCTACTTTTATTTCTATTCTCCATCACATTACTAACCATTTCAATTCCAATGAAATTATGATCACTAGTGCATACTTTTTCTTCATTATCAAATACCTTAATTTAAATATACTATATAATGCTGCCATCTCTAGAATTATTTTACAAGTAAAAAATCAATAATATTTTAATTTAAAGCTGTAACAATGACAGAAGGTGGGATTTCCAAGGTGCTGATTGGTTGTTTCTCATTTTCAACAAAAGGAAGTACTTGCCAAGAATTTTGACAGTTCTAAGTTGTTTGTTTTGATTTTCAAAATGAAAATCTGTCTCAGATTTTTTTTTTTTACATATTAATGATTATTTTCATAAAATAGATGTGAAAATATAAATATTTTAGAAGATTTGTACAGATTTTAGTAATTTGTTTTTACTTTTACAGGAAAATAAATTGAAAAAGAAATCAATGACGTAGGCTGCATTTTGTAATAGGTTATAAAATGTTTGTTTTATATTTTCCACTACAGATTATTTTTATCAAATATAAATATAAATTTATTTTTGAAAAATCTTTCATTTACTTTAATAATCTGACAAATTATTAATTTGCTTTCTAGAAAGTAAACTAAAATGAATATAATATTAAAAGACAAATATATTTTTACTGCTGAGTCTGTAAGTGAGCGATCAAAAATTTTGAACTTTAATTCACTCAGCCAATAGATATTTTGAATGAGGTAAAGATTAAAATACAAAGTTGTTATTGTAATCTAAATGGCCAATATGTTATAAAGAAGTGAAAGGTAGTAAAGGAGTTAAAAATATTAACCATATTCAAACATCATCCAAGTTTAATGAATTATCAATGAAATATGAATGGAATGGTTCATGTCTATCAATATTATATTCATTGTTAAAGAATGTCCTGCATAAACAGTAATGAGTAACTTTTGTTTAATGGTTCTGGAAAAATATTATATTGCTTGACTTATTTACTTATTATTAAACCTTAAGGACCTTAATTTCATAGAACTATAAAAATTCACCTGATATTCCTCTTAACATCATTCTAGAGGTAACTGTATTTTGTGAAAGTCAAATTAGTTTCAAATTTTTTATAGTGATAAAATTAAAGAAAATAAAAGTTATAGGATACACTTTTTCAGTTATAATATTTTCTGTAAAATATATGGGGTCGGGTAACATTTGGTTAAACAGAATAAAGTATAGTCAGAAAAAAAACATTAAAGGGTGAACAGTGAAATGTGGTGGAATTCATATATAAGTATTGATGGAAACTTTTCTGGCTGACAAATATTGGATCAATTATTCTAAATTTTTCAATATTTATGATTACTCTTTGAAAATGTGAGAATGAATGTGTTCAATCCAATTAATATTCTCAAGACATAATTCAAAATCATAAAGGAATATTTTTCCTCAGCTTGTTTAAAGAATTATAAGATTTCATCATGCTACTTGATTTTTTTGTGCAACAACTAACCTTGCTGTCAAAAACAATGCTAAAATGTTTAGACAAAAAATAAGTATAATCAGATGCCATCTTCTAGTGAATATTTGTATGTTTTTTTTCTAATATTTTTTTTTACTTTTGTTGTGTTTGTATTTTTAATAATTCTACATTGAAATTAAAAGCTTCTTGTAATAACATTATTTTATCCCTTTTAAAGTCCACTTTACATGTCTTAGCTTATCTTAATCTTTCTAGCATTGCTGCAGACCATTAATCTTGAAATTTATATGACTGCATTGCCAATGAGATGTCTCATTTGCCGAAAAGTTATTCGAGTATTCTTCACTACTTTTGTCAATTTTTGTGTTGGGCAATTATCATAGCTAATCTTTCATCCCCATCTTCTCTTTGTATATGAATATCTATTAACTTTATAACATACCATTTTCTTTAGCAATGTAAACTATTTTGTTATGGAAAAATTAAGAAAAAGAACAGAAGACAACTTGTTTGTACCACCATATATTGACATGTTTTGATATTTTTTAGATCCAACAATTCAAGTATATTTTATTCTGATATTTTAATTCCAAAAATAATTAAAGATCTTGGGATAATCAAAATGCAATGTCTTCAAAGTACTTAGCTATGCCTTGATATTTCCTTTTTTATCAGATGTTGTACATGCATTGCAAGAATTCAAGATAATTTTTAAAATAACTAACAACTTGATTTTTTGCAATGTCTATTAAGAGTCACAACTATTTTTGCATAATAACTATGTAATAATAATTATTTTTTTAAGTGTCATAGCATCGGCCAGGACACAAACCTGGGCAACTGCCTACAAGTGCAAAGCAGTCACGCTGACCTCTCGTCCACCAATGCAAGACATGTAATAATCATTAAAAGTGAAAAGTGCACATAATTACATGTTTATTTTATACATATATGCTTTATTCTTTAAAATAGAAAGGAATAAATTGTAGAATAATGCTAACACATGTATTTTATGCTTATATGCTTTATTTTTAAAAAATAAAATATAATAAGGTCTAGCAGAATGCTAACTAAATTATGAAATCCAATAACTACATTTCAAATTGATCACTAATACATCATCATCAACACTGTTTGATTAAAATGCAATCTTGTAGAATTATATTTAAAAAATACTAATAATACTTTAAGGTACAGAAAACTCTTCATGTAGTAGTACCTTATAGTGCATCATAGTAATCAAGAGATGCAAGACAGTTTATGTATTGACTACTATGACTTGCACTGGGTTGTTAAGTATAGAAAATGGTCATCATGTGATGTTTAGTATGTTAAACATAATTTGATGGACTCATTAGAAATTAACATTTCTTCATTCACGTTTTAAAAACAAATTCCAATAAAAATATTTTTTTTTATTTCATAAAATTAATCTGCTCTTCCCCACCATCAATGATAAAAATGGTATTTGATTTGATTATGATCTAATTTTTTAAAAATTTCCAATGTTCAAATATATATTTTTTAAATATATTTTGATTGTAATGTAAATTTATATCAGGTTAAGTCTATTTTATTATTGTGTGATATGGAATAATGGATTAATACTAAAATAAAAAGTTGAAAGCATATAAAAAATCTCACCTGGAAGAACAATTACACCTATCACAGGACATGAAGATAAATTTGCTGTCATAGGTTTTATGATATTAACAAACTGAATTTAAACACACACTTTGTAAGCATGTGAAGTTCACCAACTTTCTCTTCTATTAGAAGTGCTGTTCTCATTGGCCATTTTTTGTTGCATTAAAAATCACATCTACTATAAGTTCGAGCATGTAGTACAAAATTTTAATTAATGTAAATTATAGTATTTTATGTCAAGTAATATTATATAGTAAAATACAGCAATTTAAACAGTTAACTCCCATGATATACAAAACATGATATGTTTAAATTTGATTTTATATTTTAAAAAATGTTTGAATCCCACCATTTTGGATTGATAAAATCGACTATCATTAATGTTTAATAAGATTTTACAATTAGGCACAATCTTTTGACCATCTGCTTAATACTAAACAAATGTAAAAATAATATTAGAGAGATGTATAGAAAGAAAAAGAAAATAAATCTCTGATGAATGATCTATTAAAAGAATCTTAAATATAAACAATTCAGAGAAATAATGGTTACTATATGGGGATCGTTATAAGATTACATGTTATATGTTTCTTTAAGCATATATATGAAGTTGAAATCGTTTCAATTTTATATACGTTAAATTATTTATATTTACATTTAGACATAAATATAAACAAATTCTTCACATGATTTAACATACGTTGATACAATTTAAATTAAATTACGAAAACAATGTTTCTTGATTTTTTACTTTAGTTTCTTTATTTACAACTTTTAAATAACGTTATTTCATGTTAATTTTATTTAAATTAAACAGGAAAGATTTAATCGGAAACATCACTGTGGACACAAGAATCAAAATCTTATTATTGTTTGTTTATTTATTTATTTTTTTAAATTTCAATCAGGATTTTTATTTTTCTAACTTTCATTTATTTCAAGAGAGAAAAATTGGATTATTCATTTATTTTTTATTTTTTCTTTTCTTTTATAAAACATTTTAAAATATTAATTTTTAGTTATAAACAAAAAAAATAAAATATTGTCAATTATTACGTAATTATCACTTTTAATTTATATTAAATGTAAATAGAATTTTAATTAATTATCACTTAAATGACTTAATTCATCATCTTCTATTTTTTTTCTTTTTTAAATTTTTTAAATGAGTTAAATAAATATTAAAAGCAATTAAACATGTAAAATGCAAATGCGCAATTATGCAATTAGTTGGTATTTGAAAAGATATATATATTGATTAAAATAGTTAAACAAATATTAATTATCACAAATATTAAATATATTCATGACATTTATTGAGAGAGTTATATTAGAAATAAGTAAGTAAAATGATTAGACACTAAAAATTCATATGCTATAAACCACTTTATCTTAAGGCAATGCATTAAAAATCTAAAGGGATTCAATAGTTACAAACATTTATCAGCAAGCTTTGTTATAAATGCTTAGCCAGAGAAAGCATTTAAAATATCTTTGTCAAGAACCTCTCCTCCCAACCTCTGACCAATGGTTTCATGCTTTGGCACTCCTCAGATCTAGTGTCTGAAACTATCCTTAGCATTTCTCTGAGGAGTGCCAAAGCATGAAACCATTGGTCAGAGGTTGGGAGGGGGGAGGTTCCTGGCAGAGATATTTTAAATGCTTTCTCTGGATAAGCATTTATCACAAAGCTTATTGAGAAATTAGCAATGCTCATCGTTTATATCTTACAAGCTTAAACATTTATCAGGACAAATTGCCTAATTGTTACATGTTATCACTTTTTACACAAACATATTGCTAATCCAAAGGATGTTATGATTGATAAGTTAATTATTGTTGCCCATTAGAAAATTTCAATATTAAAAATTGATGATTTAAATATATATATATGCACTTAACTTCTTCGGAGATGTTGATTGACGTACTAGCTTCATTTAACATCTTTTTGTATAGTTTTTTTTTGACTTTATAACCAGAAGAGGATGACTCATGAATAGTATGTTGGGTAAGTTATATCTACATTTTTATTTATATGTTTATCCTTTCCCTATATAGTTACAGTGACATTTTATTATTTGTTTTCAATCATATTGAAGCAATCATTTGATTTTACATGTCAGGTACAGTATTACTAAATATTTTTACAATGGGAAAAGTAAAACAGATAATGAAAAGTGTGTTAATAGTATTAATATTCTATATTGTGCTAGCTCTAAAGCTTTTGTTTTCTGCTTAGTTACATTTTATATAGAATGTAAATCATTTCCAGGGTGAAGAACATTTACTCTAATTTATTCATCTTTGTTGTTTTCTCTTCATTCAATATATGCAGACTCTTTTAAAAACATTTCTTATGGGGTTTCTTGGAAAAATGAAAGATATAAATATATGGGTAAGAGAACAAACAGGTGTTACTGACCTCATTGAAAAAATGAAAAGACTGAAGTGGAGTTGGGCTGGATATATTGTTAGAAAAGATGATAATAGATGGACAAGTGAAATTTTAAACTGGATTCCAAGAGATTGTAAAAGACCTAGAAAGAGTCCACATGTGAGATGGATGGATGAAATAAGAAAATGTGCAGGGGTGATGTGAAGAAGAGAAGCTAAAGATAGGAAAAGATGGATTGAACTTGGAGAGACCTTCATCCTGCAGTGAATTGATAATGGTTGTTGATGATGATGATGATTTTCTAATATTTCGAAGTAATAGATAGTCATAGGGTAAGTCATGTTATACACCTGGGTCTCGTTTTACGCGATAGATAGGTTCCTCAGAAAACACGAAAATCGCGCAAAAATAGACGTAACTTACATTGAAAAAGGGGGGATGCGGTCTGTGATTTTTCAAAATTCATGTAAAAGCAAAGCACCAATGTAAAATTACTTTAAAATTCGCGCAAAAAAAAATAAGGAAATAAAATATGACTAATAAAAAATTTCAAATTTGAAAAAAATTGAAACAAGACAAACTTTTTTTAACTATAATATTTAATTTTATTCAAAATAATATATTTTTATGCATAATTTACATTTTTTTAATACACGTTTTAATTATTATTGATATTTACTGAAAACACGTTCGTTTGCAAACTGAGGAAATACAACTAGCGCTAACTTCATACTCATGTTAGGTCAATGGATTTCTGGTGACAATGTAATTAATCTTTGAGATGATGATTTTATTAATTGTTTATGAACTTAGACTTACGATAATAAAAAGACATTTATTCACCACTGCTGGGAAAAATTTAATTAAAACTAACAACTAAAAATTAAATTCTTATTTTTGTCTTTAATTTTCAATTCCATTTAAAAATCAAATTTCATTTCACTGCTATTACTCACCTTTTAAAAATAAACTTGTGGACACTAAATGATTAATAATTGATTACGTTCTTTTTTAAAAAGCAAAAACAGAATGTGATTTAAAATGCAAAATTAACACGCATAATGTTTGAACAAATTTACATCATAATCTTGTAAAATTTAATATGTGTATACATAAAATGTGGAAATCATGATTTTAATTTTATTATTGCATAAAATCTTACTATTATAAAGCACTGAAAATATTAAAATTACTAAGATGAAAGTCGAATTCCGATAATGAGCTATTACTTTCAATATAACGTAAGTGCACGAAATTTATTATTTAAAGTAATAGCACCTTATCGGAGTTTGACTTCCGGTGAACTTCAAAATCGCGTTAAATAAGTCTACATAAAAAGAGACCCACGTGTATATCATTTTATTGGAACTTTTATAAGGAATGTAATGAAGCTGTTAATAAAAAAAATGAGTTAAAGTTGAGAAATTTTGAAAAAATATAAAATAGTAGTTTTAAACAATGTTTTTTTTTTTTAATTTCAAAAGTGTAATGGTTATATTTTTTCAGCTTCATTGTATTCTTTGATATTTTATCTTTCTGATAAGTTAATTTAGATGATCTTTTTTCACAACATAAATTGAAATGATCTTAAAAAATATGTTATATACCAATTCTCCTGAAATTCAATATACTTTTTTTTATCTAAGCAGGTTAAACATCCAAGCTGCACAATCAAGTTAGAAATACAAATAAAAAGCTCTAACCAATATTTAACAGTAGATGTTTAGATATTTTTAAACTGTAGTATATCTAATAAGTCTGAGTATAGTAAGAGAGAATGATCTAGAAGATAGTTTATCGAGCAATGTTTCAGGAAGAAGTGTGTATAACGCATAATTAAGATTTGATTTGTTACAAATATTAACAGACAAAAAGTATTATTTCTTATCCAAACTTAATAACAGTTTCTCCAGACAACAATTATTTTCCTCCATTGGATCTCTATAATTTTTTATCGCATCCATCATTTTCCCTATAATATTTTTCCAAACTGCTTACACTATTATAGGATTAAGTTTAAAATATGCTACAGTTGTTTTTCTGATTCTGTATTATTATGCAGAGTTATTATCCCAACTTAATTTTAGACTTTTAACATTTTTTAGAATGTCAATTATATCTATTTACTTCAATTTCTTTTTTTATTCTTGTTTCTTTCTATCAATTTTTTCCTATATTCATACTTCACTGCAGAATATAAGGATTGTATATTATTCATTTATTAATCATACAAATATAAATACTAGATGTATTTTTATATTGTACTATTTCCATCATCTAATATGTGTGTTGAATGGCTCAATTGGTTAGAACGTTACCTTAAAATTCAATAATCAAGAATCTAAGGACCCAGGTTTGAATCCCATGCTAGTACTGTTACTGGTCAGGCCAGCAACACCTGAAGAAAAGGGGAAAAAAATATCTATCAAAACGTTGAGCATATACTAATCTGTTTGCTGTGATATTACTAACAGTTGGTGCATATACCAACATATTTGCTGTGATATTACTAACAGTTAAATGCATTGGGAATATTTAAATGAAATTAAACTTTTCTAAAGACATTCAACACACATATTAGATGATGGAAATAGTCCAATATAAAAATACAGCTAGAACACCATCATCACAAACCTTCAGGAAAACAATAAATATCAGATGTCTTTATTGGGTTTTTATTTGGACTGCAATTAGATTTTTAAAGTTAGTTGTGGTTGTTCTACAATATTTTCTTAATGGTTAGGTGTTCAATTGACAGGAAAAACATGAATTAAATTGTATATTAATTGCTATTAGTTCTACAGAAAATTTCTATTTGTTAGCACCATTGAAAATTTAAAAAAATTGAAAAGATAGTTTTCTAGTTTAAAAATATGTTTCATTGTATTCACAAGTATTCACTATGCTTGTATAAATTTGCCATCAATAAAATTTCAAAATTGGAAAATTATCTAAGTTTATACATAGTTTATTTAGTTATTTATGTACATGTTTATAAAATTATCCCACAGTGCTTATGACATCATTTGTTTGACATAATGGTCGCAATGGTAAGTTACAGGAAAGACTAATTTATGATATAATTATGGTAACAAATTTTAATTTTTAAATTATAAGTATTACTTGAATAGGTATTATATTTGTATTAAAAAAGTCTAAAGAAAAAAAACACAAATTGCAAAAATATAGAGAAAAGAAATTACTTTTATTTATGCAACTTCTAACAGGATCATGTTGCTTTCTTCTAGAAAAATTATTATCTATTTTAAAAAAAAATAAAATTGATTTATTTACTGCAAGAATTACTTATAAAATATTATAACATTTGCATAATACATTTATATATGTTAACATTTTTTAATGGATTGTTATTATGTTAAATAATGTAAATAAGAGATAATATCCAAGTAAATAAAAGTTAACCTTTCTTGTTACCAAGAAATTATCAATTACTTTAATAAAAACTCAAACAAAAGACAATTATAGATTTAATGAAAAAAACAGATTTGGCCTCAGAAATTGTCACTTCCTAGTAATTAATAAATTTCTTGGTAACAACAAAGGTTAGAAGTTGTTTTCTGTTTACATGGATATTATCTCTCATTTACATTTTTATTATATATATTACCATAGATCACACAAAATGGGGAACTAAAATTATATTTGTTTATACTACTGCTAATTGGGAAAAATTGATTGCTAGCTTTTAATAAAATTACAATTCAATACATTAATGAAAATATTTTTTTTAATTGTAAACATTACCTAGAAAGAATATTACAATATTTGCACAGAAAGTAAAATCAAAATAATCATAAATCATAGAAAATAAATAAATAAACTTTCTTATGTTTATATCACCAAATTCTCAAAAAAGTGGTATAAATATTATACTATAGGAGAAACATTAAAACTAATTTATTTTTTTACAAAACACAGATAATCATATAAAGACACTAAGAAAGTCACTAGTTCAATTTATAAATTTCTTTAAAATTAAGGCATGTAAATATCAGTAGTGGTAATTATTGTCCATAGCTTTTGAGGGTTAAATAAAATATTTGTTTTTGGTAAGTATATAATGTTCCCTTTCAGACTTTATTTTTAATATATTTGTTTTTTATCATCAATGACAGTGTAATAATATCAAAGAAAAAGTGATTAATTGTAAAGAAAAAATGAAGTGTTTCTTAAAAAGATCAGATCTGGGAGGTTTGTCCTTTTTTGTATTATAAATTAAATTTTTAGAGTTCCAAAATTGTATATATTACTTGAACATATTCTTTTTTTTTTTTTTTTTTCATATGTCATAGCATCTGCCGGGACGCGAACCCCATGGCGGCTGCGATACCTCTCGGCTAACAACGCAAGACAAACTTGAACATATTCTTTACTTAGAAATAATACTAATATGTATTTGTACAAATAGAGAGACAGAGATTTCCAGATGGGTAATTATACAGATAGGCAGAAGAAGTCATATAAATAGATAAATAAATGAACATTATTTTTGATCATTATCAATTTACTATAAGATGAAGTTCTCTCCACGTTTAATCCTATTCTGCAATCTCTAATCTCTCTTCTTTACATCACACCAACAAACCTCCGTCTTTTATTCATCCATCTAACAGATGGTCTTTTTCTTTTTTTTTTAAATCACTTAGAATTCAGTTTAAGATTTCAACTATCCATCTATTATCAACTTTTCTAGCAGTATTTCAAGTCCAGATATATGTCCATCTCTTAATTCTTTTAATGCTGTCAGTAATACATCTTCCACCCATAAATTTTATTTTAGCATCATCTTGCTACTATTAAAAAAATCTGTCCATGTTCCACTGAATGATCTGAAGTTGTTTATTGCTATTATTCTATGTATCCAACTATCAGATCCATAACTAAGAACTGGTAAAACACATTTATTACAAATCTTTTTCAAATGCTTGGGTATACTTTCTTTTAATATTATCAAAGGTGTTCCATCCAAATTTAATCCTATAAACATCACATGACCACCTCCTCTAATGCTTGTGTATAACTTTTGTTATTGCAGAACCAAAGACACCAAAATGTATGGGTATTGAACTGGGTTCAGACCCATATGATTATATAAGCTGATGGGCTTGGATTGAAAACATTAAGGTGTTTTCAGTTTAAGACTCATAGTTTTGTTGTTAAATGGAGATAAAAGTTCGTTGCTGGAGGGCTGCATTAGATCCTAAGATCTAGATGCAGTGCTCTCAAATCCAAGGCTCCTCACTGACGAAGACCATGTTGCATGAGTAGGCACTAGATAGAGATTTTGTGCACAAGCCTTCTGGCATCCACTGATTAGTCTAGCTTGCTGTGTGTGGCAATATATATATATATATATATATATATATATATATATATATATATATATATATATAGTGAGTTTTGCCTGTTTTAAATTTAATCCTATGATTAATATTATTGATTATGTTTAGATGTGTATTATTAATCAGACCAAGATACTTGTAACTGTTAACTATTTCTAATTCATCATTGACATTCTTTATTTTTCTCTTTTGAAAAAATCCATTGAACATTATTTGAGCCTTTTTTTAACATTTACCTTTAGTTCTATGGTTTTAATTTTATCTAATAGCTTTAGCATCATTTCGTGAAGTTCTGAAGCATTATTTGCAAAAACAACTATACCATATGTAAATCTAAATAACATTACTAATTTGCATTTCCTTATATTACCTTATCTTTTATTTTATCCCATAAAATAATTCTTGTAAAACTGCTGTAAAAAATTTCAGAGATACAAATTCACTCTGCCATACTTCTTTCTTAATATTTATCTTCTTAGTATCAGTACATTATGTAATCATTATGATTACAAGTTGATAAAAAATGCTTTAGTATATGACAAAGGTAGGTCTATAGTTTGATTGATCCAAAGCATTAATCATGGAAGAAAAACTTATAAAATCAATTGTATAATCTATCATTTCAAAGCTCAATTTCAATTCATATTCATTGGTCTTTCTATTGATTCTTTCAATATGGAAAAGGGATTCACAGAGCTAAACACAATTTTAATGCAGTACAAATGTGGCTAAAGATGAGTTGGAATTATCTTGGTAAAATTTTGCATAGAAATGATGAAAATCTAATTAATGTCTAATTTCTAATATCTTTTATATCACTTTTTTTTTAAAATTTCAATATTATCACATCATTCTTCCAATCACCTCGTATACCTCTATCATTTAGACATTTGGTATCTAGCATTGCCAACAATTTTTCTATTTCTTCACCCTAAAATAACTATTGTAATTTCTTTATTATCTGAAATATTTCCCTTCTTCACAAATGTCTATGACTTTCTCAATTTTTTCATTTAAAAGATATAGTTGTAGGATATATGTTTCCTTGTTTTTTTATTGCTATATAATTTTTGATAAAATTCTTCTACACATTTTATGATGTCATCTCTCTTTTTAATAATTGTTTCAACTTTTCTTTTTATTGCAGAAATGTGTTTACAAATACCATGATGTTATTCTGCACTTTGATACTTTTAATCTAGTCTATAGCTTTTTGTGCTAATTCATAACGATGTTTTGTTATATCATTATTAACTATCATTCATACCATTTTATAAACCTGCAGATATTCAATTCTTCTCAATGGATTGTTTTTCTATACTTTTATATTCTTTATTTTCCTCTTACATTGTTCTGACTCTGTAAAAAATACTGTAATTGTGGCTTTTTGTAGCAGATATCTTTGATTTGATTTTTAATATTGGATCAGTTATCATCTCATTTATTTATTTCATATCTAAACCACCTCTAAAATCAGTCAGTACTGTAAAATGATTTTCAAATTCTAATTTAAATTCACTGAAATGTTGCTGAATATTAGGAATATCAACTGCGAATATTGTTTTACTTAACAATTTTTTATCTCGTGTTTTTTTTAAAAAAAAACAAACAATTTTTATTAGGAAATTATAAATTATAAAAGGTACATTTTTAATATATTATTTTTCTACAATACAGGCTTTTTCATATCAGCACTCCAATATGTAATATATAAGGGGTTTGAACTCAGACTTTCATGCGACCCTCAACTATCCCACTATCTCATACTGCTGACACACTGTCTAACCCCCCTATATATTTCATATTGGAGTGCAGATATGAAAACACCTGTACTGTAGAAAAATAATATATTAAAAATAGTGTTGTAAGGTCTACCCATCCCTTGTATATGTATGTAAATGGATTACGTTGTGCATGGGTAGAATGAGAAGGTTGGCAACAATGTGAGCTTTGAACATTCCATCAGCAGATTTTCAATAAAAGGAATGGCAGAAGAGTTGTGGGGTGGGGTGGATTGAAGCCTGTCCATTAAAGTATGAAGATTGGCTATCTTAATATAAGCTGAGCATTGATTGGGTATATGTGTGGAGTTGATAATTTGGACCAACTGACAAGTGCAGGTTTAGCATAAAATATGTATATTGGTGATTATTTATCTTTTTGACATGTGTGTTATCAAGGGTGTCAGCAGTATGAGATATTGTGGGTAGTTGAGGTCCATGTGAAGTCTGAGTTTGAAGGTACATTTTGTAAATACATAGCAAGGGCATAAAAAAAATTTTAAAAAGGGAAATACAAGAAACTATCCACTTATAATATCAAAAGAGAGACCAGGATTTATGCAACATCAATAATATATGGAAGAGTAAGTGTCCTCTGTTTATAAGTTTGAAATTTTAAACAGTGGTTATAATTTTGTAAATGCTAGGTGAAGCAGAAATGGCTTCCTAGGACCCAAGAGTAAACATAAAAAATAGTAATCTTAATTGAAGGGAAAATATCATGTTTCATGTTGTCAATGACAGTATAAATAGATAAAGAGAGCAATTTAGTAATTAATTAAATGCTACTTCTATAGGTAAAAAGAGCAGTGCACTGAAACAGAAAATGATGTATTATTACTTCAGACTTATGAAAAAAACAACAAACGGATCCATTGTTAGTATGCACTATTCTCTGTGATAACATTTTCATAAGGAAATTGAGATATTTTAGTTCCAAATATCAGAATTATTTTTTTTGGTTATCTGTTTATTGAAGATAGTAAGGAGAAACAGGGATGGTTAAAGTTGGCCAGTACTATGAGTCATGTTATCAGCCTCTCAAAAAAGTATTCTTCTAGAGAATGCATAATGATTAAATATAAGCAAGAATAGATTTGATTAATGATTGAAATAAATAACATTACTGGAAGGAGTAGCATCAGTAGAGGAGACTATAGCAAATTTCATAGCTTTAGAATGATGAAAGACAAACTTAAAAACAACATTGTGATCTCTAAAAATAAAAAAAATAGGGATTGAGTGAAGAAAGAGGCCATTGTTTTTGATATGTTGCTAGTTAATTTTCACTATACATAACAATAATCAATGATTACTTCTTGTATCGAATTTATTACAAGCATTCCAATCTTGAAATACACAAATTTTGGTCAAAGTACAATCCAATTCTACTGGAGATTTATTTGGATGCTTCTATGTTTATTTCCATTTAGTATTGTTCTCATAAAAAATCATAATACAAAGGTTTGTTTTCCTTTCAAAAATGACAAATTGATGTCCTTTCTCATATCATCACCATATCCAAATTTACTGACAGCACTTTCATCTTTCACTCATTTGCCAATTCTAACATTGAATCTCCAAATTTTAAAATATGATTTGGTCTTGTCAAAATTATTTTATTCCATCTATACAAAAATCCTCCACGTCATTATAAGGAGAAATTTGTTGAAGACATATACCTGTATTATCTACATTTGGTATGTTTCATAATCTGTTCAAGGTCCATTTCATCTCTCTCTTTATTTGCAAGACTGGTGACAACTTCGTACATATTTCCAACATTTTACTTTTATAATGAAACCGTTTTTCTGTATCATAAAGTGATAAGCTTTACATTATTTATTACAAATGTAAACTTTCAAATATAAATAAACTAAGAGTTAAAATTTGAATTTTTTAAAATAGAAAAATAAAGTATGAAATAGAATTATTAATTATGATAGTGATTTTCATTATTGGATCATATTCTTGTCTATTCATATGTTTCTTATTTGAATTCCATCTTAAAAATAGAAAGTAGTTGAGTCATCATAAAAGAATGAAAGTATGTCCTAAAATTTACATATTAAATTTATTATTATTAAAATTTTAGAAAAAAAAGTCTTTACTGAGTGTAATCCAGAAAAATGGTTTCCATTTTGTGATAACTATTTTTGTGACTTGTCTTTTTAAAAAGACATATTTTTTCAAATAAAATGTAATTGTAATCATGCATATTTTAGATTTAAAATGAATATTTTACAAATATAGATGTAATAAACTAAATATTAGCCTTTCAAGCTAACATACATGTGCTTTTTATGAATGTTTCTAATAATAAATGAATACTTTCATTTCCAACACAAGATAAAGTCTTTGCGAACAAATAAGTGAATCACTTATTCATTCAACCCAAATGCTTATATATGGGCAAATCTTAAGTACTGGATATGAAAGCATGAAAATAAATCAATCACTTTAAATTACTGTTTACTATGTCTGAATGAATGATGTCAACAAAATTATCTAGAATTTATGAAATGTCACTCTTAAATGAAACTAAACATATGTAAATGAAACATTTATTTATATAAATAAATGTCTCATAAATATAGATGCAAAAATAGACTTGAATATGTAACTAAATTATAAAAATAGCATTTCTAAAAACAAATAGAAAACACAGACAAAACTCTCCATACAGAGCATGGTGCTACTGTATGGAAAGATTTGCCTCTATGTGAACAGCTTGTGAAAGCATAAAGAATCGTGAGCATGTATTATTTAATGGTTTAATACCAATCAAGCCCAATAGAATTTTGATGACTTTGGTTATTAAAGAATTCAGATCTATCTGATTATACAAGCAAATGAGATTGAATTGAAAACATTATTGTGTTTACATTTTGGACTCAAAGATTTATAGTTAATTAAAAAAGGAATAGGTAACTGTAAATCCTAAGATTCAGATGCAGTGCTGTCAGATCCATAACTGCTCCCTGATAAAAGCCACAAGCAAGAAACTAATCTGGGGATAAGGGTGAGTAGATCTTAGAAGGGGGATTTTTATTCACAAATCTTGAATCCATTGATGACCCTGGATTGCTGTGAGTGGTGATAATGTATGGAGAGCTTTGCCTCTGTGTTAACAGCTTAGGTAAGCATAAAGAATGGTGGCCATGTGATGTTTAGTGGTTTAATATAAAACACAGACTCAGAATTGTTTTCTGGCCAAATAATGTACAATTAGGCATTGTCTCCATTTAAATCTGATGTGATGTATTGTGATTTCTCTTTATACAGAGTCAAGAATCTCTCAGCAATTATGCCCAAAGAAACCTGTTAGTCACTTTATCTTTCATTTCCATTCTCCACTCTAAGACTTTCATATATTCTGCTCCATCTCATTTACACAACATAATCTTTGTCTAACTCCTTGGCTTTTATATTTAAACCCCCCTTATCTTTTCCCAAACCCAGCATAAAAATCAATAATCCACTTTCTGTATAATCACTTTCCTTATATTTATTCTTCCACAACTTTATTATTTGTATCCTTTGTACTTTCATGCATTTACATTTAATTAAAAAATGCCTAATATCTTTTATGCCTTCCATACACAAGTTGTAGACTAAATCACCCTTTTTTTTTCCATTTATGTCTTATGAAGATCGATATGGTACTGACATCTTCAGATATTTTTTTAAATCAATAGCTTTAATTTACTATTATTATGTAAAAAAACTGCATACAGTACAGTAACATTATAGACAAAATTGTGAACAAAAATCAAAGCAATAATAGCACCAATATATCCTTAAAACATTTCAAAATAAATAAATTTGGAGAAACTGCTGCAATGACAAGAACATATGGGGATGGTATTAGGAATTTGTCCTGCTCATTTTATTTAAGGCCTCCGAGAAGAATCACATCATCTTTTATTCAATTTACTGCAAACTTTTTTATGAAGCCAGATAGAAGGTAGATTGAAATAAAATGATATATATAAACAAGTATATAGATAGATAGATAGATAGATAGATAGATAGATAGATAGATAGATAGATAGATAGATAGATAGATAGATAGATAGATAGATAGATAGATAGATAGATAGATAGATAGATAGATAGATAGATAGATAGATAGATAGATAGATAGATAGATAGATAGATAGATAGATAGATAGATAGATAGATAGATAGATAGATAGATAGATAGATAGATAGATAGATAGATAGATAGATAGATAGATAGATAGATAGATAGATAGATAGATAGATAGATAGATAGATAGATAGATAGATAGATAGATAGATAGATAGATAGATAGATAGATAGATAGATAGATAGATAGATAGATAGATAGATAGATAGATAGATAGATAGATAGATAGATAGATAGATAGATAGATAGATAGATAGATAGATAGATAGATAGATAGATAGATAGATAGATAGATAGATAGATAGATAGATAGATAGATAGATAGATAGATAGATAGATAGATAGATAGATAGATAGATAGATAGATAGATAGATAGATAGATAGATAGATAGATAGATAGATAGATAGATAGATAGATAGATAGATAGATAGATAGATAGATAGATAGATAGATAGATAGATAGATAGATAGATAGATAGATAGATAGATAGATAGATAGATAGATAGATAGATAGATAGATAGATAGATAGATAGATAGATAGATAGATAGATAGATAGATAGATAGATAGATAGATAGATAGATAGATAGATAGATAGATAGATAGATAGATAGATAGATAGATAGATAGATAGATAGATAGATAGATAGATAGATAGATAGATAGATAGATAGATAGATAGATAGATAGATAGATAGATAGATAGATAGATAGATAGATAGATAGATAGATAGATAGATAGATAGATAGATAGATAGATAGATAGATAGATAGATAGATAGATAGATAGATAGATAGATAGATAGATAGATAGATAGATAGATAGATAGATAGATAGATAGATAGATAGATAGATAGATAGATAGATAGATAGATAGATAGATAGATAGATAGATAGATAGATAGATAGATAGATAGATAGATAGATAGATAGATAGATAGATAGATAGATAGATAGATAGATAGATAGATAGATAGATAGATAGATAGATAGATAGATAGATAGATAGATAGATAGATAGATAGATAGATAGATAGATAGATAGATAGATAGATAGATAGATAGATAGATAGATAGATAGATAGATAGATAGATAGATAGATAAAGTTAGACAGACAGATAAATACATACAAAATGAACATGCAAGATAGAGATAAAAATAAACACATTGATAACTAGATAAAAATAAATTGATAGATAGGTACTTAGTGGATAAATAGAAATAAATAGATAGATAAACAAACTGTCAATAATACATATAAGACAGATAGATCAATATTTAGATATATAGATACTGACTTATAGACAGGTAGATAAATAAATGGATAGATAGATTTACAGAAAAATCGATGGCTTGTTATGTAGATAAACCGACAGTCGTACATAGAAATATAAGTATAAATAGATTTATATAAAGAGGCAGTCAGACAAACCAGATAGCTATAAATATAAAATGATACATAGATTGACAAACTGTTATATAGATATAAAACGCAGTTGCTTAATCTCTTTGCTCAAAGTTTGTCAAAAATTGAGGCAATAGAGTATTAAACAATGAAAGTCAATTTATATCAATCCTTTAATACAATCTACTTCAGAATATTATTAGAATAACATTACATCTCGAAAATTATAACGTTGGATTCAAACGCGTTTATTATTTTATTGTTTAAGTTGCAAATATATATATATATATGTTTATAAATTTAATCATTTTCTGTAGAAAATTATTATATACGAGTAATGGCTTATTTATATTTCCAGAATAAATAAATATTGGCAGCAATAAATGTAAAACATTAACAAAATCGTTTCTTTAAACTATTCTTTTAACAATGTTATCCATAAACATTGGAACATTGCTGAATGAATCGATTTTACATTATTAGTAAAAGTTGATTTTATCAAGGTCATTTGATACACTTTCACCGTTAGAATACAAACGAATGTCAAGGCATTGTGTTCTTTGAACAATTGACTGCATAACGAGGGTCAAAACTCTTTATTGACGCTTTTATATTATCTTATGCATTTACATGTAACGACTCATATTGACATTATCTTAAAGATAATAAATGCATAGCTCTGTTCTCTCGTTTTACAAACACCATAATTACTATTGATTCTTAATGGAGATTTTTTAAATTCTTTCACTAATGTATTTGTTATGTCTGTGTATAAATATTTTTTTTGAAGCATGGTTAACCATATAAGGTTAGAGTAATGATTTTGATTTCAAACCATAAAATATGTGATCATCATCAAAAATGTATAGTTATTAGCCACGTGCCTGCCTAATAAATAGCCAAAAATATTCGTAAATATATTGTAAATGCTATGAAAATGTAGAAAAAAACACAATCTCCAACAATTAATGTTTACCATTAAGCATCACATAATCACCATCTTTTATACTAGCGAAGAAACTACTCTGGGGATATTGGATGAGTAGGCATTGGATAGGGATTTTATGCACAAGCCTTCTGGCTTCCATTGATTACTCTGTTTGGCACAGGATGGCACTACTGTTTGGAGAGTTTTGCCTTGATGTTATTAACGTTTACATTTGTCTACAACTTAAAAAAGTATCTGTAACTGTGAACTTAACTCTATAATAATACCCCACCCCTAAAATAAAGATTTTTCATTAATTAATCGTATTAATCACTTTTACTTTACACCGTCATTAACCTAACTAAATAAATTAAATTAGAATTGTTGCCTCAAACTGAGTATATATAAAGATGCTTTATGTTTTTTCTAACATAAGCAAAAGTGAGTCGTTTTCAATTTTTTTTTTCAGTAAATAGTTTTCTAACATCTATTCTAATGGAAAAGTTTTCAATCAGATTCAAATACAACAGCAAGATAAAAGTGCAGATTAATGCCCCCCCCCCCCCGGGATGTATAAATATGTTTTTATTAAGGTAGTTTCGATGTATATATACTAAAGTTACTTATGAAAGAATCATAAGTATATATATACTTATTCATAAACAATTAAGTGTCAAAACATTTTTATATTAATTCATAAATTAGATTCTCAAAGAATCTTTTTTACAAGCAAACAGTATAGTGAATATAATCAAAGCTAACCTATAGATTAGTAGCTGTTTTTGTAAATATTAATCATGACAACTACAGTTTCAACTAGCAAATAAGATAAATTTCTAATAATTTTAATAACGCCATAAATAAATCTTCATTTAAAAAATTGGAAGGTAGGACAAATGTAGCCTTCTTCTGTTTAACCAATAAATTAAGTCTAATATGAAATAATGAAAATTGTTTATAAGTTTATTTAAAAATAATAGAGATAAAAAGTTGTGTATATTAAATGCATTTAAATGCACAAAAAAAATTGTTTCTCCACTCACAGTTGGGTTTTTTAGATTTAACTTGAAATAAAAACATGAGTGGTCCTGAAATTAATTAAGTCCCTCCCTTGTTATAAAAATAGATATTGGCTTAATTAATTTCTGAACCCCTCCCCCCAATTTTATTTCAAATGAAATCTAAAAATTCCAACTGTGGTTAAACAAAAAAATTTTTACTCCTGTTTAGTCCACAGTTAATAAAAGCATTTAATATAAAAAAAATATCTCTATTATTTTTAACTTTTTAGAATTGTCACAGTAAATAAAAATATATAACTATATTATATTTTAAATCGACTAACACTTATAGTTGATATAAAAGTCACTATATATTTCTGTTATAAATTAAAATGTATATCATTATGTAAATATCATATTTAGTTTGTGTACATAATAATATATGTGTATATAAATGATTAGAAATATAAAATATTCTTTTAAGTGAAAAATGTTTGACATTTTAAATTTTGATTGGAAAATTTTTATTTATTTATTTTTTTGAAAAAAAAATTACCAAGATTATATTGTAAATGAACACCACTTAATTCTCTAGCATTCTGCTAAGCTTTCTGACAGATTTCTTTGCTTTCACTAGATTTAAGCTTTCAACTTTCACTCTAATATTAATCAATTATTATTTATCAGAATATAATAAATTTGACCTAATTGAATAGATATTTTTCTTTAGAAATTGAATAAATTTCAAAAACTCGTATTTGGTTCTTGGAATTATTTTAAAAAAATATAGATTAATCCAAACAAAACACTGTTACATCATCAAATTTTATGTGGAGCTGATTCAATTCACAAAATAAATGAAATCTTTGTTTGTTTAAAAAATCTGAATGAGTTATTTTTAATATCTACTAAATCTATCAATTTATGCTTTAAAGGTTGAAATTTTTTTTCAGAATTTTTACAAAATTGCTAAAGATTATGACAATGTGTTAAGTGATATCATTTCTAGACAGGTGTATTTCCCATGGCCATAATTTTATAGTAACAATATTTAGAAGAATATATTATTTTATATTTTAAAATAAAACATTTCTGTAAAAAATAAATATGTAATAATGTATATGTTTGATTTCTAATAATTACTACACAATTATGATATAAATGAAATTATAAGCATTACGTTTTTAGACCATTGTAATATTTTTCTCACAATGTTCAAGATTGCCAAATATACAATGACTAGTCATCATTGTATTGTTTCAACTACCCTGAAATGTAATGTGGTGTGATGTGATGCACTATGACTTCTTATACAAAGTCAGGAATCTCTCAGCAACTATGCCCACAAAAATCTGTTAGCCACTTTGACTTATCTTTCAATTCCCCACCTGAAGTTGTTCCATATTCTTTTCTATCCCATTTCCACAACATAATCTTTGTCAACTCCATGGTCTTTATATCTAAATCCTGTTTATCTTTTCCTAAACCCAAAATATAAATCAATAAGCCACTTTCTGTATAATCACTTTGTTCATATTTATTCTTCCACAACTTCATTGTTTGTTCCCCTTTCTGCTTTTATACATTTACATTCAATTAACAGATGTCTAATATTTTCCATGCCTTCTTTACATAACTTGCAGATGAAATCAACCATATTTTTTTCTTTTATGTGTATATTCCCTTGAAGCTAATGATCCTGTTTGAGTCTTAAACAGTAAGCTACTGTCCTTGCTATTATCACAAATTAACTCACACCCAATATTCTGTTTACTTCTATAAATATTTAAACTCATTTTACTCTCCATACTAGTTCTCTGTCTCTCCAACTACCTATTCTTTATCAATACATTTATTCTTCTATCTCATTCCTTAACATTATAACACTCAACAATTCTCCTAACACAATCATCCCACCTTTTGTATAAGTATAATATCATAATTTTTTTATCTAAAACTTTTGCATATCACATTACCTCTCATTTATTCATAACCCAATTAAATGCTGTTTTGGCTATTCTTTTATTATCCATAAACTGCCATCTACCAAACATTTTCATTTTGCTTTTTGCATCTCTCATATAAAACTTGACCATCCCATTTTTTCTTGAATTGCCTCTTTTGTCATCCACATTTCTGCATCTAGCACATGTTTTCCTACTTCTCTTTGTACTATTTCTAAGTAATCTAACATTCCTTAACTCACACATAATGCATCATTACCATATATTAACCCTGCTACTGCCACTCCCTTCCATACAATTGTAGCTACATCATATTTATTATATGAGAACACTGTTAATTTCTTCATAAATCCCTTTCTTTTCTTTGCTTCATTTATCTTTTTTCCCCATTTATCCAAGCAATTTGTGTGATTACTTATGATGATTCCCAAATAGATATGTGTATTTACCACACTTAACTTTATATCTCCCAGTAAAACTTTTTGTCTTGTCTTTCCCCAGCATTAATCATCATTAGTTTTGATTTTTCTTCACTAAATTTAATCCCCATATCTTTACTCACCTTTGTACATTCCTCAGCATAATTTTCACATCTTTGTTTCTTTTTCCACACAAAAAACATCATTCACAAATAAAAGATAAGACAATACCAATTATTCGATTTTTATGACATCTTTTGAATTTTTTAAAAATTAAAATATTAGAGAAAATAAATGTGTGTAAATTTTAAAACTGAAAAAAAAAATGTTGCCCACATTTCTCAGTAGAGTGATAAATGCAAATTTAATTTCCAGATATCTCAGATGTGATTGTGACACCTTGAAAAAAGCATCAGTTAATATGCACAACTTTACTTTAAATCATTTCTGCAGTAAACTAAAATGTATACTCTTTATGTATATATTATAATTATATATATATATATATATATATAACAAATCAATACATTACTTTTCCATTTAAAATTATTTGATTTCCTTTTATTCGAAAGTTTTTTTAAAAAAAAAATTCTTAATAAAACTGTATTATAAATAAACTTTCTTCTTATTTAAATGAAGGTTATAATTGCAACCAAGAAAATTATGAGCATCACTTAAGACATTGAAACTTTCTCACTAGTTTTCTATATCTAAGAAACTAAGTCACCTAATTAAAATATTAATGTGTCCTTTCACAGTGATTTTTAAAAATCATACAAAATTTCAACAGATTATCTTGAACTTAATTCTACTAAATCTCAATTTTAAAATGTTATTAAATTTGAAAGAAAATAATCTTTATATCACCCTCTCTAACTTATACTTAAAACAAATCAAAGATCTGAGAATAATTTTTACATTTGAGATTACAAAATAATCAATACTTTCTGCCCTTTGTTTCATATCTAAGAAATTAGGTGACCTATTGAAAATTTTAGTGTTCCATTTGAATTAACCTGATACTAATAATTTATATATCAAATTTCAAGTTATCCTGTTGAATTTAAATTGGTAGAACTTCAATTTATTTATTGGTAGAACTTCAGTTTATTTGTGTGCTTGTTTACAACAAGCACACAAATAAACTGATATTACAACTTCACGAATAAACAAACTGATATTACAACTCCAATAAAAGCATTAAATAAAAATAGAATATAATTATAATGTGTTCAGAAATAGTTACTCAATAAATAGGTTTATATCCCCAGTGTTACATCCTTATAAGCTATAATTTTTACAGTCATTATTTTTTGAAGTTTATTATCATAATATTTATTTGAAGCTGATATGCTTTTGTGGAACATGATTTTTAGTTTTTTTTTTCTATGGTGAATAAATATTTTTAATAAACATGTCTATTGCATATCACTAGGTAGATAAATTTACTAAATAATCAATAAATCAGTATACATTATTTTATATTTCTATTATTACAGGAAATATTTACAAGCAAATGAAAAAGGAGTGAAAAGGTATGTTTTAATTTACCTAAGATTTAGACAATAACTGCTGTACTCCATTATCTCACAAACAAGATTAAAATAATATATTTTTCTTATTCTTATTCTTCTTCCCTTTCCTATGTACTGATTTTTACTTTAACATATCATACCATTTACAACTTTCTTAAACACTTTATCAGTACTCTTTATTTATATCAAAACTAACAGTTTTGACTGTCCTGCAATCATCATAACAGCTCTTTACAATTGTTGGAGTTTTAGATATACAATTGTAAAGAGTTCTGATGATGACTGCAGGACAGTTGAAACTGTTAGTTTTGATATAACTAAAGAGTATTGATAAAGTGTTTACGAAAGTTGTAAATGGTATGATAAACAAGATTAAAGGTAATGATAAAGCTTAATTGGTGTATATTCTGGGTTTTCAATTTTGCAAGGTTAGGTATTATGGAGGGACACCTGCAAACTTAAAATCTAGCATCACTCAGTATGCTCATCTATAGTAAAGAGCATGCCTTAGGGTGTTTGCAGAAAAATAATGTGGTCCCTTTAAATCTCCAACATTAAAATTACTTGCTTAGAAAGCAATCATACAAATGTGGAAAAAATAAGTTTTGGACATAATTAATTCTAAGAACTTCATCAGTATAAGAGCCAAAGCATTTCTCTCTACAAGCGTTGGTGGTTTAATTACATCAATTTACTTGTGCAAATAAACAATTATTCTAATATTTATGGTAATCCGTGACGAGTTTGGTGTTTATACGCACATGGATATGCTAATTTAATTACTAATGTTTAGAATAGTCATGCTTTGACAAAGATGTGCTGTATCAAAAACCTGGTTCGGCAAAGTAATAAATATTGTTTTGTATTTAGGGTTTATTTACGTGATAGTTGATAAACATCTACATACTCTGGTAAAATATATTTTCTTACATATTATTTATGGTATATATAGATAGTTTAATTTATATATGTATATTTCTAATTGATATCTTATTGGGATCCAGTAAATCATAGGATATAATTTCATATATGTTCCATAGCCAATCCAATCATTATTCCAATTTTGGTTGGCAAATGGGTATTCAGCCTATCTAGATGATAATAAAATAGTAAAATAAGCTATGATTGTCATTACATTTACATTGGAAAGCTTAATAAATAATGATTTTTTTCTTCATCGTTATTTAGTAAAGCGCTATTACAGATATTTTTTTTCTGCATTGGGTATTTAAAAGCTGTTTTTTGTACTCTGTATATAATAGTAGTTGAATAAAATAAGATTAGTTGTCAAGTCTATAGACTTTTTAATTTAAAAACAGAAGCATTCTCTACTTGTCTATCTTTCTTTTTCTCTCTCTATCAATTCATTTATCGAAAAAACACGTGCACTTTAAATTAAAATATATATTATTTTCGATTTTATTATTTTTTTTTTAAGATTTCCTAATACAATTAATCATATATATATAAAGAACGTAATGCGTAATTGATTTTAAAAAAAGAAAAATGATATAATTTTTTTAAAAAGAAAGCCCGATTGCTGAAATGAAAAACTAAACTTATTTTTTAATCTCTTTTTTTTTAACGTTTTTGAAATTAAAAAAAAAAAAAACAGATTGCTAATTGAATTTTGCAGAGTTTAATAACAATACGAAAAAAAAAAGATTAAACAATAAAGATTTGCTTCTTAATGATTAATGTGTGAGCATTAAAATAGTTTATATAAAATAAACTTCTTTAACTACTGTGTGTACGCGGACACATAATGAAAATAGTTTTTAAATAATCTACGCCATATAAATAGTTATAGAGAAGATATTATTTATGAAAATTATCAATTATAATGTCATCTAACAACGAATAAATGGGTACTTGTTACTGAATAGTATGTAAAGATTATCTGGTTTGTTATAGTATTGTTATAAATAGATGACCTCTACACCCCACACATTCTTTGAAAATATTAATAAAAACTAAATAAACTACAAATGACTCCTCAAGATGCATTTCATGATACATCAGCACTCATCAGTTGGCGCTGATCATCAAATATCAACTTCACTCTATCCACAACTAGTAAACTGGGTCAAAGTTGCAGGTGGTATAAGTTTGAGACTTGTATATCAAAATATAACAAGTCTGGTGATATAGCAAAAAATAGTAAACTATATTGGAATTAGAAAAAGAAATACAAGACAATCTTGAAATGATACAGGACAATCTAGAAACAACAGATTGTAATGATGAAGTCGAGACAAAAAGCAGTGCTTACTTCAATAAGAATAGAAGCCTTATCATTTGTGACAAATTTAAGCGTAGATGGGGGCAGAACTGAGATGAAGTTTGGCTTCGCCTCATTATCTCTAAGGGAATGACAGGTAAAGAAATTACATGTGAAATACAGCAGAATTATCTTAGAATTTTAATAAGGGGAAAGGTAATTATTGAAGGAACCCTATGGCATGCCATTATTCCAGGTGGAACACATTGATCCACAACAATGCAGAGAAAATCCTGGACAGTTGTCATATCACTAAAGCCAGCCTCTGGTTAAATATGGGCAAGCTTTTTCACTGATACTGCCAGTTTAAACATTCAGGCGTTTGAGCAATTTGAAGGTTAAGATCCTACGTTATTCTGAAAATTACTGATTAATAATGGTTTTCAAGTATGAAAATGATGCCTCAAATATACAAGCCCACTGTGGTTTCAGTTTCATGATTACCATAGATGTATCCATAATTCATTGATTAAACTTTGTAAAACTTAAGATGTAAAAACGTAAATTCAAACTTTAAACTAAGTCAATAAAGCTCTTTCGATAAAATAAAAAAAATACAAGAACACTTAAATAAAATTTGAATTTAAAAAATAGATACTTTAGAAAAATTAGTTTTTTTATACTTTTTTTAAACTGTGAAACTTTTCTAGACAATGGTTGTCTACACATATACAAATTTAGGATAATAAATATCACATTAAGACCTATATCTTTTTTCCTAACTATATGCTAAATATAAATTAAGCCATAGTGTGTTAATGCCCAAATCACTAATCAATCCAAAGTAAATCACATTCTTCTAATGTTAAAAATCTGATATAGAATATAATTTAAAAATAATAGAAAGAGCAAGACTGAAAAGTATATTCATAGAAAATACAAAGAATTAACAAACAAATTTTTTATTACTTATTTAATCTATAAATATTATAAATTTAAAGCTTGGAATAAGTATGCAGAGAGTTTAGATTGCTTATAATAGTATGTAGACATATATGATATTATATAAATTAAACAGGTGTCTATCTCAGCAATGGCCTGAGTATGTCAATATTGTGCAAAAAAAAAAAAAAAAAATTACAGAAGGTTCTTGACTGTCATATCATCTACTTTTGTATAATTTCCTATTTTGACCTAAGACAATAAAAAAAGACACAGCATATTACACAACATTTATCAAGAAAAAAAAAAGAAAGGATGTTTATAAATTAGCCCAGACACCAAAATTGATTATGAGTATTCCAGACAATAAAATTCATTATATATATATATATCATATTATTGCAATAATTATATATATATTAAAAATTACATTTAGTATCATTTTTTTTAAATATATATATAATCCTCTCTAATAATTAATTTATAAATAAAAAATATATAAATTGTTACTTAAAGTGCTTATGATATTTTTGTTTTTCAATTATTGCTAGGAAAACAACCCCCCCCTCCCCCCCCCCTTTTTTTTTTAAACATTAAAATTTAACCATCCGCTGCCATCTTTTGTAATTTTTTTATAAATTTTAATAAAAAGTTGTTAGGGGAAAAAATCTTTTAAATTTATAGAAAATAAGGAAAAGGTGGAGAGAGAAGGTTAAGTTTTAATGTTTTAAAAAAGGAGAGTTTTGTTTTCCAAACCATAATTGAAAGAGAAAAGTATTATAATCAATTTAAAAAATGATTTTTTTATTAATAAATTAATTGTTTTACTGGATTATATATTTTTAAAACTTCTTATAGTAAGTGTATTTTTTAATATATATATATATATATATATTGCATCAATGTGATATATTGCATCAATGTGATATATATATAATGAGTTTTATTGTCCAGAATTATCCATAATTTACTTTGGTATTAAGATTAATCCAAAAGTACCAAAAAAAGTACAATTCAACTATCTCTTGATAAATTTATAAAGAAAACACCAGATTCTAATTAATAACATATTATTTATATATATGCTAATACACCTCATTAAAAAATAAATATTTTTAAATACCCCTTTTTGATGTTTTTTTATATTGCTCTACTTTTATACATTTCAAGTTTCATACATATTTTAGGAACTAATTAGTATGAAAGTTGAGGACTGCCTGAAGTTTGAATTCAGCTCATGTAGTATAAATTTTGTCTTCTTAAGATTTAGGGGTATGTCATACTGCTTGCAGTGTAAATGGCTGTATTTTTTCCTTGTCATATATAAATGATGACAATTTTTCTAGTTTTTCAGATAAATATAAAACTTATAATAAAATTCAGTTAACATTGTGATCTATTTATAAAATAATCTACATTTGAAAAAGTCTGAAATATAGTATCATTATTACATATAACAAATAGTTTTTTTATGAACAAGATTTAATAGAATTTAGGTTTGATATAGGCATCCTTATTTCCCATGTTATCATTCTATTATGATACTAAATTATGCAGGATTTGTCACTATTTATTAATTTTTTTGTTATTTTAGACAATTTCAAAGCTTATTTATTTAACTCATGTATAAAGTTTGTGGTAAAAAGAAATGCCAGTTTTTATATATATTTTAATAATATTTTTCACCCCCAAGTAACAAATTTAATATAAGTATTTAAAAAAACAAATCTATCATATGAAATTCAAAGAAAAGCTTATAATCTCTTATTATTAAAATAATATTTAAAAAAATTAATATGTGAGTTAAGATTATACATTTATTTTTATAATTATATTTTATATTAAATTAATGGAAGTACATTTAAGATACAAATTTATATTTTATCTCACAGTAAAACAAGCTAAACCTAAGCTTTAATGCTTTTTTATTTTTTAATTATTAGTGCCACCTATATTTTAAAATAAGAAGTAATTCTTAGAATCATTAGCATTAACATGAAACTTTGCAGTGCCAAATTGTTCTGAAATCCATTACCTTTTAATAAATCTAATATCATGATGTAGCATAGTATAATACTTTTTCTCTGTGTGGTAAATATTATGTGTAATTGTATTGTTTTTTTAAAGATAGGTTTGTCAAAATATTTAATATACATTGATTCTATTGTGATAAAATTGACCTTTTTTAAAAAAATGTAAAATTCTTCACTTCATTGTCATGATATTTCATAAAAACATGATATAAATCTAATTTATAATAGAAATTTTAAAATCTTTAATATTTTTTAGAGATATTAATTTCACTAAGGTAATCTTTTGACTATTCATTTATTCACAAACACTAGTGTACCTTTATTATTCATCATAGTTTTATAAATTTTAAATTATTTCTTAGAAAAGTAGGTTTATGTATATAAAAACTATACATAAAATTAAAATTTCAACTTTGCACATATAGAAAAAAATAAACTGAAATATATATTCCAGGAAAGTTTTTTTATTACTGGACAACTACTACATTGCTAGTAAAATTATAAACTTATAAAATTAGATTTGTTTAACTGACTGGAATCACAAACAATCTTTTTAGGTAGACTCTATTTTGGAAAAAATCATATTAATTTGAATTTAGCTTGCATAAAATAAGTTGTATGCCAATATTGTCAAACTTAGCAGTATCTTGTATGGCTTATAATCTAAACAAATGTAAATTTTGTAACTCTATGAAGGTTTCCTTTTTTTCTTTTATTATGTAATTCTATTACCAGCATTCACTTGTTTCTAATGAAAAGAGTATATTTATTTCAATTAAACAAGAACTAGCTGAGTGGTACCTTCAACATTGAAGATCATCTTCATAGTGCTCAAACCTATCATCTAGATTGAAAGTATTGTGTTAATCTAGTTTTTGTTTAACTGACATAAATCTAATCATTGGTTAAGAAGTGAATTCACACTAGTAATACAAATAAATTTTCTTCATCTCTTGCAAATTATTGCTTTTTTCTATTTTTTTAGACGAATATTATAATGCTTAATATAATTGCTGCTTTCAATAATAAAAAAAACAAAACAAATTTCTTTTATTATAATAACTGATTAAAATCTATTTTTCTAATTTTATGGCTATATTTTTTTAAAATTTTTATACTAATCTTTTAATACCTACTGTAAATAATACTTATAAAAAATCAAATTTGGAGTGATAATTATATAAAGCAAATACTTTTCTTAGGAGTGATATGAGATACCATTTGTAGCATTATATGGCACAACTATGTTGTAGCCTTTATTAGTTATTTTTGTTTTATTAGCAATTAAGCCAATGCACATGCACTTTAAAGATAAATTATAAATGAATACTCTTAATTTTTTCAAACACAAGATATAGTATTTTAGAAAGAATGGAATGAATCCATCCATTCTTTTGACCCAAACATTTATGTATGGGCAAATCTTAAGTGTGTGGAATTAAGAGCATGAAGGTGTTACATGATCACTTTAAATTACATTTGTTATGTTTGAACAAATGACACTAGTGAAATCTTTACAATTTATGAACCATCATTTTTTAGTTGAAAGTAAACATATGTAATGAGATATCGTTAATATTACTATTACATAAAAACATAGCACTATATAAAATAATATCTCATTATTTTTGTTTTGTAAAATGTGAACAAATAAGAGTGCATACAATATATGGCTAACAAATTTATTTATTTATTTATTTTATAATTATTTAAAATAGCAAAAATTATTGTTACATTTAATACAAACACATTCTTTTTCAGCCAATTACAAGTTGCAAATCTGTATTAATAACTTCTTTTGACTTGTCTTCTAAAAGTAAATAATTTTTAATAAATTGTGAATTTAATCACATTACATTTGTTAAAAATAAATATTACACAAATATTTTGCAAAATAATCATAAATAAATGAACAACTATAAAGAATATGTTTTATTTTTGAGAGTAAAAAAAGTATGAGCATTATCACATGCACTCTTTAGCAATGAGAACTAGAAACTACCAATCAGAATCAGTGGTAGCTTATTTGTAGTGAGTTTATTAGAAATAACCAATCAGAAGCAGTGATAGCTCATTTGTAGTAGATTAACTAGAAACTACCAATCAGAAACAGTTTTAGCTCATTTGCAGTAGGTTTGCTACAAACTACCAATCAGCAGCAGTGTTAGATTATAATATTGACATCTCAATGTTTTTTTTTTAAATAAATCAGTCAATATTATTTTGTTCTAATTTTTGCCATCAAATGAATGCAAAATGGCTAACAAGTGCTAATGGTAGTTGCAACAGAGTGAGTTAAATCTAAAGTGAACAACCATCTTATGCCCTAAAAATCTTTTGTAGAAATGGCCATAAATTTATTGCTGGAAATCTAAATCAGTAAAAATAAAAAGTATATAAATGTTGTCATAAAATTAGTGTTTAATTATTTTTAAAAAATCGTTTTATGAATAAACTATCTGCTTGCAATAAAACATTTAGTTTTTTCATAACAATACAAATGTAATTTTATCCATGAAGTCAAAAACAGATTATCAGTAAAATAACTGTAAAGATCATTACTAACTCATGCCTGTTTGGTTTAAATTCATTAGAGCATTGTTGGTAGAATAACTGTAAATCTGTAAGTTGATATACTATTACAAACCCAAAAAATGGTATCCTAAGATAGTCTAAAACAATATATCCTTTACAAAAAACATATTTTTACTAATATCGAAGTTATGACTCTAGAAGACATGTGGAAAATCATATCTTAATTTCTCTCTCTCTCTCTCTCTCTCTCTCTCTCTCTCTCTCTCTCTCTCTCTCTCTATCTATCTATCTATCTATCTATCTATCTATCTATCTATCTATCTATCTATCTATCTATCTATCTATCTATCTATCTATCTATCTGTTTGTCTGTCTGTCTGTCTGTCTATCTATCTATCTATCTATCTATCTATCTATCTATCTATCCATCCATCCATCCATCCATCCATCCATCTATCTATCTATCTATCTATCTATCTATCTATCTATCTATCTATCTATCTATCTATCTATCTATCTATCTATCTATCTATCTATCTATCTATCTATCTATATGATAATTTGATGTTTTATAACTAAAATATATAAACAACATATTGAGAGCAAAGCTTTATTAGTGCAGAAAATTATAAAGTGCAGAGAATGATTACCACTGGAGGTAGTCATGGGAATAATCATCATCAATCGTAAAGACTCCTGTATTTCCTTCTTCAAGAAATGGCCCTCTCTTAACCATTTAATTTACAATGCAAACAATATGCAAATTATCTCACTTGTTTCAGACCACTTAATATAGCCTCCCACTTTTATTACATTCATTGCTACTTCTATGACTGAATCCAATTGAAAGCACACTAAGCACTTCATACTCTCAATACATTGTTTTTATTTTTTACTTATATTACAGTTTCGGAATTAAAGCGTTTAAAATTGTTATAAATTTGATGTTTTATAGAGACATTACAAATAATAAAATATATAAATGGGGATTTAATTTTAATTGGGGTTAAAATCTTTCAAAACAACATCCAATTAAAAATCATTTATGCAGACTTTATGTTTTGTATCGTTTAAATCCCTCATTCACAGTTAAAAGAGAAACTATTTTGATTTTATTAATACATATATAGTTTACTAATTCTTACTCTAGGCAGGTGATTTTTAATTGGATATTGCTTCCAGATATTAGTCACAATTAAAAATTGAATCCCTATTTATTATAATATTTGTCTCATATATGTATATACAAAGGATTTCATTCAAGCACGTGTACGTGTGTGGCGCAACTGTGCATATTTGCATATCATTAAACGTAGTAGCAAGCTATGATTATGAAGGCAATATCCTTTGAAAGCGCTCAGCTCGTTAGTTTTTAGTTATCTATTTATATTAACACTTTATAGCTTTTGGGAACTGTTGCGTCACACACGCACACGTACTAGAATATATATATTTCCCAAAAATAAAAAAATATTCGACTTAAAGGATTTCATTGTAAAAACAATAGTTTATTTAATATAATCATATAATAGCATTTGAGTTCATTCAGAGACTTGACGATCTTTTAGATAGCTAAGAATTTTTAAGCAAAATATGTACTTTTGAAATAGTCCATCATCATCCAATTTAGATATCCACCTCATAAATGGTCAGTAATTTGCTTTCTAATCATAATGAAACAACAATATATAAGTATCTTCCAACAAATCCCACATCAAACTCTAGTTAATAGCGTTGGCAATAATGTTTTTTTTTTTTTTTGATGTTCACTGGAAAGAAATGCGGAGGAAGTTTTATTCCGAGACGTTATACTTATTGGCAATTGATTTTGCATAACATATATATAAAGATTGTGAAATAATGCTGACATGAATCCAACGATAGTATTTTAAAAAATCATCCAAGTTTGTTTGCACGTAAAAGATTTAAAAAAAAAAACAGTAAATAATGAAATTACGAAATTAATATTATTATTATTATTTTTTCTGATGCGTTTTTAATGATACTCTAGTTTCATCTTCCTTTAAAATAAAAATCTCAGTTTCACATAACATCCTTTCCTCTCTCTTTTCACTGTTTTTTTTTTTCTTTTTAATTTCCGTTAATTACCCATTCTGCCACAAGGGATTTTAATATTTTAATGCACGAACAACGCTTTTTCCAACAACTTCAATTAAAATGTGTGCTTGCGTTATCTTCAGGTTATATTTTTTTCATCCCAAAAATAAAAGAAAAACAACTGCAGGAGATTAAAATAAATGTTGAATCAAGGAATATAAAAATTTATCAAATAATTTAATAATTGTGTAGGTTGGTTTGATTTATTTAAAATAAAATCTTGGAATTTGCTTGCGGTTATATAAATCCGTATATATATTTTCAGTAGAAAAATAATAATAATTCGCAATTTTAAACTTATAAAATTTAATTAGATAATAATAATGTTTTTATAGATTGAAATGTTGTTGCAAATTTAGAACCTCCTTTAAAATGATAAAAGTAAATGCTAAGAAATAACATGTGAGAGTCGTTTATGAAAAAACTAAGATCGTGGGGTTTAAAGCAAATTCCCACGATGCCTAGCGAACCAAAGCTTCAAATTTGCTTATAATCGAGAGAGAAAGTTAATAATAAATGTAATCTTATATCAGAAAATATGCACTCGTAATCGTCATACCTTATCATCTATTATTGAAATATATATGAAGAAACAAAAGCCATCACTTCTGACATGTGTTGATTAATTTATAAAGGTATAAAATACCACAATAAATTTTATATCTATTTTACAGTTAACCACAAAGCTTTTGAAAATTTATTTTATTATGTAAAATTATTAATTTTTTTAAATGGTGTACCAGACACAATTCGGTATTTTTATGAAAGATTTTTACAGCAGGACTAAAAGTCACACATAATATGGGTTGTTATGAAATATCCCGGATTCACTTTGACATATACTTGGAAAGTGTTCTACATTGTTACTTTTTATACTCATTATGTATACTAGTTATTATTCAATAGGATAAACTGGATTGTATGAAGTTAGAAGGCATTATCATTAGTGAAATAATCCTAAATAATGTGGTAAAGTTGTAGAATGGAGAATATAGAACTCAGCATTCATTGGTCACAATTCAAAGCTGTGTTTGTCATTTCTGAGGCACAACATTTTATAAATTCCTGGGCAATAAACCACTTGATTATTTGTTTATTTGTTAGTGAAAAGAGCATCAACAGCATTATTGATACTGTGGATCCTACAGTTATAACTAGAAATACTACAAAAAGACATCAAATCTCTCCTAAAAATGTTAAATAATGGAATGAAAGTTGACAATAAGGATAACTATAAAGAATACCAAGATTACATTATCAAGGTCAAAACATATCACTATATTTCAATTTAAATGATAGTTAAGAAAAGTTAAGTAATAAGTGAAAGTATTTCTATGGATTATTATAGTGTTTATAAATATATTTTTACTGTTATATATATATATATATATATATTGTAACGGGCACATACTGTAAGTTACATTGTTTTTTATTAGTAAACATTAAAAGAATAAAAGTTCGCAAATAAAAACTTCTTTTTTAAGAATTAAAAATTGAAAATTAAAAAATCATCTTAAACTCGTATATATATATAATATCGCACAGATAAAAAAAAAATATTATTAAAATAAAACTTTATTAAAAATAAAAAATAAATATTTTAAAAGCAAAAACTTAAAAAGATTTAGAGATAAAAATATATCTTTAATTTTGGAAAACACATTAAGTAATCAGAAAATGGAAATGATTGTTTTAATTAGTCAATGTAAACTAGCCATGGGCATTAAAATGTATAAGCAACGGTCAGCTAGGAAAACAATAGAAACTTTTAGCAAATGAAAGAAATCCATCAGGAAATCGGACCTCAACAAAAAGGTTTTCACCATCATGACGTAATGTTGAGTTAATCCACAAAATTATTATAAAAGGAAAGGTTTCAAAATAAAAGAATTAATTAGTTATTACGAGAGTAGACAGATATGTGTTAGTGCGAGAAGAAGGGATTTAAGACGCACTCTTCAATCCCTTCAGTTCTGCTAAGAAAGAAAGAGAAATGAACTATCATTTTTTACATTGAGGTCCAGTTAAAGCAAAAACCTCCGGATGGATAAATAAATTGGCCTACAGAATATCAACCCCTTTAGGACAGCGTGGGAATTCATGTTCATGGCAAGCAACGGATAAAGTTGGACGTTTTAAAAATCATAAGAACTTTACATTCACTTGAAAAAAAATAAGAACTCTAAATTTTAAAACCTTTTAGTAAATAATGCAATAGATTCCTATCTGACCAAACTAAATTCTTTATTAATAGTATTATTTGATGTATTTTTTTTTATTTCAAATCATTTCCATTTATATTTTTTGTTCTTTAAGTTTTATTATGATTTCTGTTTTCTGATAAATTAAAATATATCAATGTTAAACTTAAGTCGGGTGTGAATGGCTGTATAGATTTGTAAAGTTATATTAGGGGAGGGTAATCTTAGGTTATTCATGTCATTGTTGAATTGGGTCAATGGATTGGATATATTTGTGTAGTTAGTAAATGTAATGCAAGATTCACTACAGGCAGAATCGCTAATATACGCAGCACACTTCCATTTGCCTATGGAAGGAATTATAAGACGGTGAATGCAGTTCCTTTCTATGGAGTTTTTTTTTATTGCACTTCTTGCAAGATAGATGTAGTATTCCTATCTGACGAGAGGCAATTTCTTCTCTTAATTTTTTGTGCTGCTGTATTTCGTATTACATTGAATACATCGATGTATATCAGGAGGATTGATGCCAGTTTGACCGTGAAATTTTATCCTAAGGTTAAATAGGGATAGAATGTTTTATCTTCAAATGCAAATCTATGTAATGTATTCATACTCGACACTAAATAAAAATGCATTAAATTTAAGTTGTTTATGGACACTTGCATGGATTCATTATCGGTTAATTATGTCTTGGGTTTTCATATTTGATCAAAATATATAGACATTCGATAAATAATGATACCTTACAGTGAGTATCTAAAATGTATTTATTCGGAGGTCTTTTAAGTTATTGGTGTCAATGCAAGCATCTTATGGTGAATGCTATTGGGTTACTTATAAATTTCCCTCTGCAATTGATGGTATCAATGATTTTGTATTTTGATCGTTTATGTTTATTTTGAAATGTTTTTGACTGTGGAATCTATGTAACCGATCTATACTCAACATTTTTAAACAAATCTGTGCGAACTAATAATAGTATAAAATTTAAAATGTAAATTAAAAATCTAAAATAAAAGTAAAAACAATGTTAAATGTTAAAGTAAACATATTAAAATAATAATGTTAAATCTTATATATATATATATGTGCGTAAATAAATTTTTGTATGTTAATTACTGGCAGTGGCTTATTTTATTTATTTTTTAATATTGAAATATAAGTAGATAAGATATTATATTATTAAATCTCTGCTACTCCCTGAGCTAGTGACATGGGCTAATGACCGGATATCAAAATATATAAATAAAATTAAAAAAATTTTTTTTGACTTACGTATCTGCCTACTTTATAAATATTTCTAGGTTCAAATGCCTAGATGGGGCCCTGTAGTGCAGATCATGTTAAGTGTTATTTTCCAGATCATTACAATATATGTTATCTTATAATTGAATATTTATAAATACAGTAATTAGATATATGGAAAGTATAACTTTAAAAACTTTATCCACTTAGCAGGGCTTTTGACTATCCTGTAGTCTTTGTCAACTAACACTTTGAAAGGTGAACCTTCCCACAATTCAGTGATCTTAACATTTGCTGCCTATCTGTTTATGAAGACTTGTTTGTATTTGCATATTAGCATAGCTTCCTTTATTTTCCTTTTGTTATAACAAAAAAAATAATAAAAGAAAAATAAAGGAATCTCTGTGAATATACAAATATAAACAAGACTTAATTAACAGACAGGCACCAAATATTAAGTTCACGGAATTGTGGAAGGTTAGCTTTTCAAAGTGTTAGTTGACAAAGATTAGGAGGCTAAGTGGATAAAATTTGTAAAGTTATACTTTACATATATTTAATTACTGTATTTATAAATATTCAATTACAGGATTATATATATTGATTTGAACAAATACAGACATCGAATTATAATATTATTACATATATATTTAATCATAACTTTCCAGTTCCACTAGATAAAACAAGCACTTGAGAAAGGTAAATAAAATAATATTTAACACATAACACAAGCAGACATGTATATAGATATATGTGTATGTATTTATGTAAATCTCAAATCATAACTTGCCAATAGCACAGCAAATGTTTTATGAATTACATTAGAAAACTAGTTAGATATGGAATATTAACTTTATTTAAAGGATTGAAAACAAGTTTATTTGAAAATTATAAAAATTATTATTTATTAATCTACCCTTGGAACAGTTTATCATTTCTTAATGAATTGGGTTTATTCAAAACTTCTAGTAAGAATAATATCTTAATCTGTTACAACCATGTTGGAGAACTCTATTTAATTCTTAGACAGGATAAAAGATATAATATAGCTATTGTCTATACAGTTGGCTTTGATAACATATTGTGAATATTCTTTTGGTGTATAGATGTTTTGTGAATTATATATATAATATATTTTTCGGGTTCATCCAGGTGTGACTTTATTATAAATATACACACGTTTTTGTAAATTTATAATAAAATTCAAGCACAGATGAACTATAAAAATATATCATTTATATTTTTAACATGAAAATCTTACTACCAATATATATATATATATCCATTCTTATGTGATCATAGGTATATTTGTATAGTTATTATTAAAACCAATCAATACTTGACAATCCCAATAGCAACAATAATCAACAATCTCAATTTGTTGTCAAGGCAACCTCCTTTTAACAATAATGGCGGAATCCCTCCTTCATTTAAGATCCAATCTATTTATATGAACACTAAAGATTGCATCTTGACCACAAAGACTAAAATTATTGATACAACCTGCATAAAATTGGGTGATGGCTCCTTGAATTAATGCAACTAGGTGTATCAAACAATAATTAATAAGACTTCATGGAGTCCACAACTAACATATTATCTCATTACCACTATTTTACCAATTCAATATTAACACTACTTTATAGTGTATTTATATAATTCTGGTGCAAGAACTGTTTAAACTTTATGATTTGAAGATGCTTGATTAAATAATATCAAGATGACGGATTACATCAATTTTTTACCATAATAGTCTTGCATTGGTGGTCAAGAGGTCTGCACGACTGCCTTACAAGCAGTTGCCCGGGTTGCGGGTTCGCGTCCCGGCAATGCTATGACACTTGGAAAAAAAAATGTTCAAATATTATTGCTTTATCAATGGCTCAATTCCTAACCTGTTTCAACCGTTCTTATGAAATAAAATTTAATTATATGTACATGTAAAATTCAGTCGAAAATAAATACACTCCACACTCGTAATCTATGGGTGAAAAATATCCATACGTCAACATAATATAAAGAACATAATTCATTTCCATCTTTATCGTTTGTAAATGTTTGAGTATTATTTATCGGTAGTTTATGGTGGACTTCAATATATTACCGTTTGACGTTTATGTATTTATTAATTTAAGTTAATTTTATGATGTGTGCATATGCGTGTATGTGTTTGGTTATTTATATCTTAATAAAGTATTAATTTATACAATCTTTTTATGGTTTTGCGTGTTACTTTAATTAGCTAGTTTCATCAATTTAGAATTTTCTACTAGCATCTTAGGAAACTCATTTTCGTCTAAGTAATTCTTTTTCCAATAAACATTTTAAAATATCTTAAATCTTATGAATGGTAATTGCCTGAGAATGACTAATAGTATATATATTATTTTGTGCATTTTTTTATAATAACTTAATGAAGTGTAAAAAGATTATTAATAAATTGTTAGGGAGGGAGATGAAAAACCGGGGAGGGATGGAAAAATCGAAGTCATTAATGACGTTGGTTGTCAAATTTGTAAAATTAATATTTTTGTAATTAGTGGTTAAAGCAAAATATTTTCTCAGTTGATTTTATTCTTCATATATTATCAGTGTTACCAAAGTGTAAAATTTTTAACACCTGTAATTACTATCTAAATTATTTTCTCACCCCTTATTTTAAGTCATTATATTTATTAGAATTATATTTCCCCATCTTTCAACTGTAAGTAAGCTATCCTTTTCTTAAATATGAAATGTTTTGTTTATGTTTCAAAAGATCTCTTTTTTAATATTTTCAATTTCTTTTTAATATTAAAAAAAACATATTCTCTACTATTTCTAATTATGTGTAGATGAGGAGAGTAAGGACATCCCAATTCCAATGGAGATAATAATATATAAAAAAATGAGTTTGCGTTTATACAAATCAAATTGTGAACAATAAATACGTCCTCACATAGATGTATAGTTATAGCTTTTCATTTTCAGATATTTTTTGAGTGATTAAAGTGTAAATATAAAGAGAAAAAAGTAAATATATTTAAAACGTTCAAATAAAAAAAGAGGGAATGAAATTTAATTATTTAATGTATCTGTATTCAATAATTAATAATATGTTAACCTTTAGTTAAAGTTTAAATTTTATATCTGAGCTAAAAATGTTATAGTTTCTAGCTTAAGGTGAAATAGTTTGATTAATGGCATGTGCAGAAGACTGTCATCTTTAGATTCCAGAATAATAATTTAATATGGATATACCTATACCCTACAATCTGATTACTAGGCAACAGTTTACAACCTCTTGCCTCTTTCTTAACGATTTATTACATCTTACTTTTAGAGCCACATCATAATGTTTGATAAGTATTATATCAATCATGTTATATTTTCTAAGCTGAAAAATAAAAACTAATTTCTTTTTTTTCTCATGTGTCATAGCATCAGTGAAGCGAACCCGCTAACCCGGGACAACTGCTGGTAAAGCAGCTGTCGCTGACCTATCGACCACCAATGCTTGACAAAAATTAATTTCTTTAGTACAACAAATACAAGATTTAAAATAGATGTACCGTAAGTAGAATTGAAGAGCTGGGCAAGGAAGAGAATGTAATGGATAAGTGGAATAATAGATAAATCATGTAATGGATCTGCATTTTGGATCTGTTTATAGAACAGAATACTATTGATTGATTGAAGTGCTTCAAAATGAACGTTACTTTCTCTAACTACATCTTAACTAAATAATATATTATCATTTTAGATTTGCATTCAGTAGACATTTAATCTATTAATCTCTCTGAAGGAGAATAACACACATTATACAATGTCAATATGTATGAACTATAGAAATATACACAAACCTCCTAAACGAAAATAAAAAAGCAATATAACAATAATCATATAGTGAAACATGTTTAATGTATCGATTTAAAATACTACTTCACTTCTATCTATAATTGCTAGTATTTTTTGTCAACAAATAATTTAAATATCGGTATGATTGAATATAAATGATAAAAAGATATGGTAGTTTAAAATTGTTTAATAATTTTTTTCTGTTGGCATATTTTCATTTAATATCAGGTAACCCTTAAATACTACATCAATAAAACATTGTGTGATTATTAATTCAATATTATCTCTGAAGACGATTTATTATTCAAATAATGAAAGTAACTATCTGATTCTTTTAACTAGAATATACATTAGCCAAAATAAGAGGTATATATTCGTTTTTCTATTAATCTAAAAAAAATAGGCAGTGATTGAACAAGCAGATTAAATTAAATTAAAATATCTACAACACAAACTGAATACAAAATTAGCATAATGCAATATGCATTAAATCCTAAGCCACGTTTAAAGCAAAACCACATAATAAACTCTTAATAATCCAGAATAAACTCAAAATCAGATTTACAGAGAGATACAATACTCAAATTCTGGGGTAAAATCAACATCATCTGTACGTAATTGTACACAAAATCAAACTATACAAACACACACATATATACTCTAATTCTTAATTTCAGACGTGTGTGAAATAAGTAAAATAACCTGCCAAACATTCTAGATTAGTTAACTCCCTAAAATATTTTGGTTTTCATATGCACACCAGTTTGTCCCCCTCCCACAACTTAATTCTATTGTTTATGAACACTTCACAGATATCAATTTTGTTAACTAAATCTCAATTATTTTAGGAAAACTAAATTAAACATTTCTTGTTTTAAAATTCTTTAAGAAAAAAGATTTATGAAGCAAGATTGATTTCTTTTTTTTTTCTTACATTAAACATTCAAAGGGATAAACAATTATACACAACTAAATTTACAAAGAAATTTGTCAAAATTAATGAAAAATTTAAGTAGCATCTATACCTTTAAATATTTAGAGACATACCATAATATATATATATCAAAACTCTGAAAACTAAATAAAGAATTATAAAGCATAAATATTAGAACTAAGTTATCATTGAAAAATCATCATCGTCATTATCATCAACCATTATCAGTCCACTGCAGGATGAAGGTCTTTACACGTTCAATCCATCTTTTCCGATCTTTAGCTTCTTTTCTCCAAATCACCTCTGCACACTTTCTTATTTCATCAATTCCTCTCACATGTGGTCTCTTTCTGATTCTTTTGCACTCTCTTGGAATCCAGTTTAAGACTTCAATTGTCTATTTAATAACATCACTTCTATAAATATGTCCAAAACAACTCTACTTCAGTCTTTTCATTTTTTCAATGAGATCAGTAACACCTGTTGTTCTCTTACCCATATATTGCGTTTTCGATTGCTTTTTGTTACTCCCAACATGCATCTCTCCATGCTTCTTTGAGAATTCTGAAATCACTGTATTGTTCTTCAGTTAAGTATACAAGTCTCATATCCATAAGTAAGAAGTGGTAAAACATATTTATTAAAAACTCCCTTTTCAAACACATAGGCATATTTCCTTTTAATATCAAATTATTTCTACCAAAAGCACTCTAACCAAAATAAAAATAAATACACAAAATCACATAAATTAAAATTATAAATTGATCATAATATAATAAATATTACTACTGGCTTGTGATAACTAGAGTTTTTTAAAGTTTATTACATCATTACTAGTGATAAAATAAATATACTGATTATCTTAAGATTGAGAAAAGATTATTTCAATATGAAGTGAAGATTAAATTTTCATATGTACATTTTGACTTTGGACACATGGATGAGATCTTTTTTTGTAGTTCACTAAAAAATATATTGTAGATGCATATCAAAATAATCCATCATGATCAAGTTTTTATATTATGGAGGGGGGGTGGTGATAGAGTTTGTATCGAACTTGATTCACTTTCATTGATGAAAAACTTATCTGTTGTTGCAGTGATATTTATATGTGAAACTGGTTAACCAAAGTTGGATTTAATTCAGAAATTAATGTTTGACAACTAGGTTAAGGGATCCATGTGTGGAATTAACTTCCTTGGTAGCTTTTACCAGCATACAATGATTACTTCATTGCATAGAAAGGATTCATAAAGTGTCTGACAACAGCGAAAGACAATAGTGAACAAGTAAAGATCAAAGAGAAAATTATGTTCTGAAATTGCATATATATATATATATATATATATATATATATATATATAGATAGATAGATAGATAGATAGATAGATAGATAGATAGATAGATAGATAGATAGATAGTTACAAAATTTGAAAAACATATATTTTTTATATAATTAAATAAGTGAATAACCACAATTACAAAATTTCTTATATAAAAACAACATGATTACATATTAAACCACCAAACATCACATGATTACATTTTTTATGCTTTCTCATAACTGTCATTAAAACAGGCAAAACTTTTCATATAGTAGTGCCACTCTGTGCAAGCCAGAGTAATAAATGGATGCCAGAAGGCATCCTAAGATCTAGGTGCAGTGCTCTCAGATCCAAGGCTCCTCACTAATGAAGGCCACAAGCCACAAACTAGTCTGTGGATATTGGACAAATAGTCACTAGACAGGGATTTTATGCACAAGCCTTCTGACATCCAATGATTACTCTGGCTTGCACTGAGTAGCAGTAATGTATAGAGAGTTTTGCCTGTTTAATGATTATATATTACAGAAAGTTGTCTTAATTCTTCAAAAAATATGTTGAATTGAAATTTTAAAATATTTGCAAAGCATGACACAAAGCTTAATAAAAGAAAGGAGTTTTTAAAGAATTTTATTTTACTTGAGATAAACTATTTTACCAACATTTTTCTTAATTAATCTCAAAATTTAGTTATATTCAATTAAACATTGTTCCATGTAACGTCTTAAAATAAATTTGTTTAGTTGAATAAAATTAATTTTTTATATTTTTTAAAAAACTAATTTTAAAATTAACTACTTTAATTACACATACCTTTATCACTGTGTGTGTATATATTAGATACCTAAATTTAATATTTAAAAAATCTATATCTAACTTGCAAACTCTGACCCAACTCACGATTGCTATTTGATTTTTTAAACTATAAATTGAGGTAGGCACTCTATGCAAATAAGGATAATTTTCACATTATTTATTATAAATGTAGACTTATAAATAAAAAACATTACAAAAGATAATATTTGAATTTCGTAAAATAAATAAATAAGATAAGAAATGTAGTTTTTATTTATAACAATGCCTCTTGCATTGGTGGTCGAAGGCAGCTGCCTGGGTTACGGGTTCGCGTCCAGGCCGATGCTATAACACTTGAATAAAAAAAAAAAACTTTTTTACTATAAATATCTTTTTCCACTCACATTCATAAAAACATTTTCAAATAAAATCTATCTTTAATCAAATATTTTTTTGATTTAATGTATTTTTTTTACAAATATTTGCATAAATAATAATAATAATAATATAGGGGATTTGAATACAGACTTCCAAGCTTCCTTTATCTATCCACTCTACCTCATACAAACAATACACATGACCCCACACATGTGAAAAATATAAATGATCTCCAATATACATATTTCATGCTAATCCTGCACTCATCAGTTGGTCCATATCATACACATATATAATCAGTGATAAGTTTATATCAAGATATCAAATCTTCAAACTTTATTGGATAGGCTTCAATTTATTCCATCCTCCAACATCTCAGCCATCAATACCAATGAAAATCTGATGATGGAATACCAAATCCCTTGGTTAATGTCAATATTGTTGTCATACCCATGTTCACTTTAAGTCACTTTGACCCCTCATGTATAGGACATTGCCCATTAAATACACAGAAGAGGGATGGTTAGGATATAGGCTGAATTTATAATATTTCAAATACAAGTATACTTCACATACTGAGAGCTTAGTTGGAATATAGGAGATTTGAACATAGACTTTCAGCTTGTATCTTATCCCCCTTCTGCATATTTAAATGGACATGATCATATGCATGAGAAGTCAGAGTGAAAATGTAAAACATGGACATTACATTAATATTGGCATTAACAATGAATTTGGGGGTTCCATCATCAGATTTTCAATGGTATAAATGGCTGAAGAGTTGGAGGGTGGAGTGAATTAAAGCTATTTATTAAAGTTAAAGATTTGATATTCTAATATAAACTGGGCACTGGTTATATACATGTGTGGTAGATGATGATCTGGACCAACTGGTGAGTGTTGGTTCAGCACGAAATACAGATAGTGGAGATCATTTATCTTTTTCACATGTATGTGTTCAAGGTATATCGGTTGTATGAGATATAGTGATAACAGAAAAGAGCTTGAAAATCTGTGTTCAAGTATATTTTTATTTAAAATATTATAAATAAGAATAATATATAAATAAATTTTAATTTTTATTTTAAAAATACTAAAACAAAACACACACTCCCAATTACTTTGACTCAAAATATCCCCCCCCCCCCAAAAAAAAAAATAGGATAGAATCATATATTATTTTTTGCTTCAAAAGTCAATGTGGGGCTTATTTTCAAATGTCTTATTTTTCATGTGCAAAAATCTAAATTTATTTAAATATAAAAATGTATATTTATTTAATTACTTCTCCCCTTTACAGAAAGCTGCGAGATTCTTACTCCAAGAGCCCTTCTGTCCCCCTATCCCGCTCCAACTCACCACCACCACACAATTCGTTTTTTCCCTTATCAGAAAAACTCTCTTTTTTGCACTTATCTTATCTGATGAGCAGAAAATTATTTGGTTTTATTTTTATTTTTTCCATATGTCATAGCATTGGCCAAGAGGCGAACCCCACAACAACTGTATGCAACCAACTGCTTGCTTTTAAGGCAGCTGTGCTGACCTCTAGGCTAACAATTTACTTTTAAATCAAGTGTTAATTGAAAACTTTCTAGACAGAACTTATCAAGTAGGTAAATTGTAAACATTTTTCAAATTACTTGTAAAAACCCTGCTTTGGTATTCTTTTTAAAAACTATTCTTTAGGAGTTAAAGAATCTGATTTAACTTAGGGTAAACTTTGAGTTTTAAATCACTTCCGTTATTTTAATAATACTTTTAAAGAAAAAAAAATGTTTAAAAAATTAAAGTAATTATTCTTTCATCTTGAATATTTAAAAGCTATATACTGAAACTTTAAACTAAATCAAGCAGTTTAAATCTAAGTATTAAATATAAATAAAATAAATATTTAAATATATATATATGCTACTAACATATTAGACCTGCTACACGTTTTCATATTTGTATTAATCTGTTGATAATTTTCTCATCTTGTGATGTAAAAAATAATGTATCCACTTGGATCTTATACAAACTTAAAATGATAAGTTCATCAAAATGGACCATGTGTACATGATATTTTTGCAAAAGTTATAAAGTTATCGGTAGTCAACTTTTCACATACATGACAGTTATTGCAACAAACTAAATCTAACAATAATTAAAATATTAATTTCTAATAATACTAAAAATATGAATTTCACCCAAAAATAAATCAGAAAAAGTTTATGCAATTCCCAAATGTTACTTTAAATACGGACATAACAATCACTAAATTGCAAAACACTTAATATAAACACATATGGTACTTATTGAGTAATATATAACAGCAAATGTCACAATAAAACAATCAACTCATCTGTTCTGCTTTATTTTAAGTGGAAAAATTTTATTTCAAAATGGAGACTAAAAGTAAAGTTTTTTTTTATTTTTCCTAAATTGGAGACTTACTTAACACATTATTGTGCAATATAATACCTGCACGGTATCTTCACCAGAAATGTTAAAAGGTAGTAAATGTATTTTTTTAAAAACAACAAAAAAATTAAATTACTACACTTTTATTACTTCTTTAATATGAAGGATTAATTTCCTTGGTGTCATCCAATATAATTGACATGAAAATAATTGGTAACCATCAGCTCATATTTCAGAAATTTTATAGGCTTTCCAACTTTTTAATTCAGCTTCCACATTTTGTTTAATGGCTTCCATCAAATTTGTTGCTGTTTTATCAGGAATTCTCATGATGAAATACTCATTGGTCTTCCAGTTCCGGAAGAATTCATCTGGTTTGGTTTTTTTCTTTTTGTGTAAAAGGCTCTCATTAATTTTAATGATTTTGTTAGGGCCTCCAATTTTACATTTTTTTCCCAGCACCAGTGGATATATGTTGAACAAAAGAAGTAACAAAAAACCTCCAGATAAAATCTAACTCAAAAGGAAATGAAAACGGACAGACCTATCGGCTAGATCAAATGATAACAACATTGGATTATGAATAGAACAACGATATATAAAAAAGGATCAATGTAAATAACAGAAATTTAATGGGAAGAGGGAATGAAATAGTAAGAAAATTTTAAATGCAAAGTACAAAAAAAAAAACAAAATGAAGTAACGTAAAAACAAACCAATGTGTAATCTATAATGACAAACTCCTAGTGTAAGTCTGTCAAACACAGCTGCGCATAAAAAAAATAGAGAAAAAAAAATGATGATTAAAATGTATTAACTATATCAACCATTGGTGTGATAAACTTTGTCGTGTAATATTACTTTAATAATAACTAGAAAAGGAGTAGTAGTAGTAGTAGTAGTAGTAGTAGTAGTAGTAGTAGTAGTAGTAGTAGTAGTAGTAGTAGTCATAGTCATAGTCGTAGTCATAGTCGTAGTAGTCGTAGTCGTAGTAGTAGTAGTAGTAGTAGGAGTAGTAGGAGTAATAGTAGTAGTAGTAGTAGTAGTTCAGGTTCTGGATAGAGGCATATGTGTGTGGGAAAGGATTATGTTGGATCGCATCTGAGCTTAGTTAAGCCATCTCTTCGTCTGATGGAAATCTGCAGATGAGCATGTGCATTAAAAGTTTTTTTGAAAAATAATGTAGCATCAGTAAGAATCCTGGGCTCGTTATCTGTGCAGGACAGAAGCTCCCAGTTTATTATGAACTCAATAAATAATTACCTCAAGAATTTGAAGAATCAAAAACATGTGCGTGTTGCAAAAAATAAATAAAATGATGTAGCTCCAGTAAGAATCCTGGGCGCATTATCCGTGCTAGATGAAATTTCCTAGTGTATCAAGAATATTAATAATTTTGGATGAAGAAGTGTATGTTATATAGAATGAGCTGTAGAAATGCCCTGCCATCCTCAGAGTTCAAACCCCATATGAATGTTGGTTTGCATTAAAGGTCAAGTCTCACTGTAGTCTAGTCCTCTGTTTCCCCATTCTATGGATGTTAATTTACTAACCCATCTGTAAATAAATTGAATCATCATCAAAAATGGAATTTTGGAATCCTTCAACAACATTCCCCTATTAAAAAAGGCCTATTTTATTATTACATCCTCAAACATTACAACACCAATGATTGTCCAAAGTGTAGATGTACTTGGCCACATTGATCTCAGTAGTAGATAATATGTTGTTCATTTTGTACTGTTTTAAAAAATAAAAAAATTGTAATAAAAAAAACGAAAAAATAAATTAGCACGGAAGTAAAAAACACGTTGAGAAGAACTTATCCAATCAAAATCTTGATAAATGAAAGTGTAAATTTGTCATATTATTGGATGGGATTGGATGATATTGTGAGGTTTATTTGATAGGATCACAAAGTTAGACATTTATCATGAATGTGAAAAAGTGTATCATTTCACCTATATTGCAGAACTAATATGTAAGTACCATATATATAAAGAAAATTATAAATTGTCTGATGCATTCACTTATAGTAGATAATCTGATTCTCTGTACAGGTATAATTACATTTCTCAAAAATAGTTGACAGGTAAATACAAACAAATCATATAATTTATATTACCATTTATTTAAAGCATTAATGTCAATAATATTGTTTATTTATACACTCATTACTTTATAATTCAATACATCCATCATACGTTTCCAATGTTCAAACAAAAGCCATTTATAGGAATACAGATCTTAACTTGGGCTTCTATGTGTAATAGGACTTATATTACAAACATGCTTAAAATTCATACTAATATTTATTTTTTGATTAGATCTTATTTTCAGAAAAACACATTAAGCTAATCAGGCATTTGGGGCTTTATTTGAGATCCAAATAATGCATTGTTAGCTTGAATTTATGTTCACATTTTGCATGAGATCTATGCAATATTATCACCAACAGATTTTTTTTAAACCAATAGTTTTAATTAATGATTTCTAAGCCAATCAAAAATGTGTACCTCTCACTAACATTATAAACACCTGAAAAATAGTAAAAAGAAAAGCTAAAATGGCAGGAGTGTCTACATACAGTGCCAAATACACTTCAAAGTTGGATCTAAACTTTGTAGCAATTAATCAGTGATAACTTTTATTGTCAGCCCTGGTGGAAAATTTTGTCAGTGTTAAACAATTGGACTTTTATTCTATATTAGAATTTAATAAATTGGATTTGATCTGATAGAGATATAAATTTACAGATGAAAAATATTCTAAAATATCATACTTGAAGATTGTAAATACTGAAAATATAAGAATAAAGTGAATATGTAATAATAACAATGGACTTATTAACTTGATAAAAAGAAAAAATAATGAAATGTTTGTTAACTGAAATTTACTTGTAAAATAAAAATGAAATCTATAAAATTTTGCTTGAAAAATTTAAAATTGCATTGATAATTTTTAGAATAGTTCAGAAACCACTACCATAAACACAGTAAAGTTGTTAGCAATTAGTTTCACAAAGTTGTATTTATATTGGACTATTTCCATAATATAATATGAGTATTTAAGGTCTTGAAAAAAATTTAACTTTATTTAAATATTCCAAGTATATTTAACTGTTAGTAAATAGCACACAGGTTAGTATATGCACAATGTTTCAAGAGGTACTATTCTCCCTCTTCTTCAGGTGTTGCTAACCTTACTAGTGACACTAATACCATGGGAATCAAACCCGGATGCTTAGATAATGATACTACAAATATTCACTTTAATTAGAATAGAATATTTACAAATTAATTTTATTTATTTTCAGCAATCAGATTGATTTGACTGGGAAAAATGCTTGTTTTTAAACACTCTTAAAAGTTTTATGTACACATACAACTTTTGATTACTTTTTCACATATTAACACTTTTATGAATGAATATAATTATAATATTAATAATTTAATTTATGTTTTTCAATAAAGTAAAATAAACAAATAGACAAAAACATTTTACAAAAATAATCTTAGCAAGATTATATAACAATTAAACAGAATTAAACCATAAAAAAAAACAGTAAGAAAATACAAAATTTAGAGTACCAAAATAAAATATATAGTTTGAAATAATTAACATATATATATAGTGGTTACCCAGCATTGAATTGTTAAAATTATTTACATTCTTTTAAATAATACTGTTATTTTTTTTTTTAAATGTGCATGAGTGTGATATATATAAAAGCATCTTACTTTGCTTCAATTAACTAATAAAGATGCATAAAGTATATCATTTATTAAAATAAATTTTAATAGAAGAATCCATGCAAGAATGCATAAAGTCAAAAAAGCATGCTATAATTATATATTTTTTGGTTTGAAGAAAAAAATCCTTAATTTGGAAAAGATTTGCTGATAACAAAAATGATTCTACATATCTGGTTAATATTAATAATGAAAAGATAAAGAAAAGTCTCAATTTATTATATACTTATTCTGGTCTAAAGATTAAAAGAACAAAAAAGATCATTGTAGTTCTGTTTCATGAAAGGAGCAGAAGAAACATTTTACTTTGTGAACTCTAATGTGGCTGAGAAATATATTGCTATTTGAAAAATTATGCTGTTTTAATTTATGAAAATTTAATCATCCTTGCTAGAAACAAATATTTATTTATAAAATACAGGGATTCATAATCAACATCATGAATCATTATCAATGCACTGCAAGGTGAAGGTCTCTCCAAGTCCAGTCTGTCTTCTCCTATTTTTAGTATCTTGTCTCCATGTCATTCCTTCACAATTTCTAATTTTAATTATCCTTCTCACATGTGGTCTCTTTCTGGTTCTTTTACAACATCTTGCAATCCAATTTAAAACATCAATTGCCCATCTATTATCATCTCTTCTAGAAATATGTCCAGACCAACTCCATTTCAGTCTTTTAATTTTTTTAATGATGTCAGTCACACCTGTTTGTTCTATCCCCAATGTATTGTGTTTTCAATCCCTTCTTGTTTTTCCTAACAGTCATCTGAATTCTCTGTATTGATCTTCTATTAAGTGTCCATGTTTCAGAACCATAAGTAAGAAGTGGTGAAATGCATCTTCTAAAAACCTTCCTTTTTAAACTCATATGCATATTTCTTTTTAATATTAAGTTATTTCTACCAAAACACCCTAACCAAGTTTAATTCTATGATTGATTTTATCCATTATGTTTCCATCTGTAGTAATCACCTGACCATGATATTTGTAGTTGTAAACTTTTTCTAATTCATTATAAGCAATCATTATTTTCATCTTTTGAAACAAAAGTTGCAGGCACATTGTACTGTCACCTAACGATCAATTTGGCATACCAGAGTTAGTTAAACCATTCCATACTACTAATTTCATGATGAAACTAACCACAATACTCAACTTGTGCTTTTCAGGGCCACATGGAATCCCTAAATTTGTATTCTCACATCTCATCTACTTTACCACCATGTATACATCTGATTTAGCAAATTATAAAGATCTATCACCAATCTCCTTAGTTACACTCAATAAAAAACATGCTTTAATATTCAATCTATGGGGCCCCTTGGTATTAAAATCCTGGAAAAGGTTCTAAAAGATAAAATCAAACTATATCTCTTCTCTCTATTACCACCTATGAAACATGCAAAAAATGCTTCTCAACAAGCCAAGCTGTCTGCATTTTTAAAACTATTGTAAATTCAGTTTGAGAGCAAAAAAATTATGCTCCAATGGCTGTTCAAATTGACATAGATGCTGCCTTTGACTTGGTTTCTATTGAAATTTTAATTCTGATATTTTCAGATACTAAAATACCTCATTATCTCATATACTTATTAACCAACCCACATCTTAGTCATAAAATCCATATTACAATTAATGGTAGAACATCACCTTCATTCTCTCCCTACCAATCCATACCCCAATAATCTTTACTCAGTTCTTTATTATTCATGTTGTACATTAACCCTCTCATAAACACAATACAATAAAAATTACAAAAAAATTCAAATTCCACACACTGCATTATATATACCTTGTATTGCATACATGGATGACCTTACTGTTTTTTGTACCTTCAAAAAACAACTACCTACTCTGGAAAAAATATTTAATGAATAAATCTTCAAATATAAACTCAAGATCAATATTAATAAAACATCAGCTTGGTTTTTTACACTGGCAAGATACATACACAAATTTATCATGGTAAACCAATTAATTTCCTCAGATTTGCTTTCTACTTAGAACTCTCTGGAATTAGACAAAAGATCCAGAAAAAACTGAAAAATAATACAGAGCACATAACCAACTCTCTCTCCAAAATCTACCTCTCATTATATGCACATGTATCCATTTTCAATCAGCTTGTATCTACACAAATAATTTAATACTCATCAATCATAAACTTCACCAAATCTTCCATTTCATCCATTTATTCACTCTGTAGCAAATTATTATGGTGCAGAGAAGTAGTCTCCATCTCTGTATAATGACTTAATCTCCCACCAATCAGAAATGAATTAGGTCTTCATTCCATTCAAATTTTTCATACACAAAAAAGTATTATTTTCCTGGCTACACTGATAAGAAGTTTTCCAGCTCTCAAATGCACCCTTCAAATAACACCAACAGACTCACCTTATTTGACATATATATTTTGGTATGCAATAATTATTATTATTCCAACTACTATAAATCACCATTTTTTATCATAAGCAAAATTATAAACCTTTATTGAATATGTAATTTCATCTATCAAATTATATCTGAAAATTCATGTATTTTCTCATGCAACTTAACAAAATACATAAACAATAAGACTTAGCTAAAAATTATAATATTCTTGATCAAATAAACCCAACTTATATACAACCACATATTAATTTAACACCAACTCCCAAACCCCCCATTATATATGTATTTACTCTATCATGTGTTTACACATATATTTCTCAATATTATCTTGAAAAATTCTATATAAACTTAATTTGACACATGTGTATTGTTATTTAATAATTTTTATTCTTTCAATTATTGTAAATCATGTTCTTTTCTCTATTACAAACAAGATTGTAAATGGTTAATGCATATGTAATATCATAATATTGATTTGTATCTAAGACATCATGTTTTCATATGTAACTTATGTAATGATTTTTGAGTCTCTATAAAGTTTACCTTTGACACATCACATCATCATCATCATACTGCTACTACTACTACTACTACTACTACTACTACTACTACTACTACTACTACTACTACTACTACTACTACTACTACTACTACTACTACTACTACTACTACTAATAATAATAATAATAATAATAATAATAATAATAATAATAATAATAATAATAATAATAATAATAATCATCATCATCATCATCATCATCATCTGTAATATATTAATTTCCTTTATTTTATCATTACTTTCTCTGCAAAAAAAAGTATCTTATTAACAACAACAGAACCATCTTTAAGTATTTTATTTACAACCTTTGTAAAAGTTTTTTTGTAAAATAGTATTTTTAATAAACAATTAACTAACAATAATCAAAGTATATTTCATTAATTTTACGTTATGTAATTAATGCATGGAATTGTTATTGACCTTAATAATAAATTATATTTACAATAATATATTTTAAAGTACAATTAATGTGATTTAGATTGAAAATTGAAATATTAGTGATATAACTTAAAACAATATCTTAAATATTTAATTTTTTCGTCTAGTTTTACACATTTAAATTATTCTTAAGAAATTCTAAACAATGTTTAGATAATTATTTGAATCCTAACATTATGTTGGTGGTTTTATATAAGTCCTTTATTAGTTTTGATTAGAATATTACATTTGTGTTTGCTAAATGGTTTTTTAAATGTTGAAGATTTGCTTTTTCTTTTTTGCCTATTCTATGAACAATATATATGCACAATTCACTCAATAAAATTTAATAAAAACTTACTAAAATTATAATAGGTTGTAATGATGAAATATAATTAAATTATCAATCTATTATATATAAATAAATATTCAGTGCTATCGACATTGTTATTAACAAAGGCAAAACTCTCCCTACAGTAGTGCCACCCTATGCTAACCATAGTAATCAATGGATGCCAGAAGGATTGTGCATAATACCCTATCTAGTGCCTACTCATCCAATATCCCCAGACTAGTTTCTGGCTTGTGGCCATCATCAGTGAGGAGCCTTGGATCTGAGAGCACTGCACCTAAGATCTAGGTGCAGTGCCCTCAGATCCAAGGCTCCTCACTGATGATGGCACAAGCCAGAAACTAGTCTGGGGATATTGGATGACTAGGCACTGGATAAAGATTTTATGCACAAGCCTTCTGGCATCCATTAATTACTCTGTTTGGCACAGGGTGGCACTACTGTATGGGGAGTTTTGCCTTTGTTTACAACAATTATGGGCTAGTATGAGAAGGTGATCATGTGATGTTTTGTGGTTTAACATTGTTATTGTTAATAGGGACTTTTATCATGTTAATAGTTTTTTATTTATTTATTTTAAAAAATGAGATGATGTTTTAGAGATTTGTTTTTTACACTTATTTTGTAGAATTAATGAATCATGGTCAATTACAAAAATCAAAACTCTGAATTATTATATAACCATACTTTCGTCTTTCAGCATTTTTACATTGCTAACATGCAAAGTTAGATTATGAACTTTTAAGCTTAACTTAAATAATTACATAATAGATTGTACTTCTAGCCTGCATATATGAGAATGAAATTTATTATGTAATAGGAACTAAGCTGATGATCTCACATTTGAATGAAATTATTTATTCAATTTCTCTTGCTATATGTATATATATACAAATTAAATATGTGTATATTATCTATACTAAACCTAATGTAATAACAATGGACTTAAACTCAGATTTTCAAGTTCCCTACAGCTATTCACTCCATCCTATACGTGTGTATGTGGACATGTCTATCAGTTGTATAGAATGGAATGGACAGCTATAGGGAACTAGAAATCTCAGATCAAGTCATCACCTAGTAGATGACTCATGTGATCAAGTCGGAACAATGGTATATCAATATTTAAGTTTTTTTAACACAGATAAACCTGTAAAATATGTCTTTTATATATATTGTACTTACTGACATTTGAGATGAGTTTCAGTATTGTGGTAAAATGTCAGTCATATTTTTTTTTATTTTTTCTTGCTTCATTTTAGTAGTGGATATTTTAATCTATGAAGCAGTGAACTGTGTTGCTATGACAATGATAGTATTGCAACATAAAAAATGTTTATTATTCATTGTATTGTATAACATTGTGAATTGACTTTATTTATTTTAAAATGGATATGTGAATAACAAAGCATATAGCTGGGATAAAACTGTTTTTTTGCTACTATATATATTTTTGTTACTGCATTCACAATAATAAATTGCAAATAATACACCTAAATGTTTAATGTCTCTTGTATATTTGTTGTTTTATTTGCATAATATTATATTTAAAAGATATATGTAAAAAGTTTATTTCCATTGTACTATGAAAGAATGTAGTATTAATTACTTGGTGTATGTTGGAGTGAAAGTATCTTACTTATATCTTAAAAATATAAAAGTTTGTTATATAATAATCATGAAATATTTATTTTTATTTGTCATTAGTTTATGTAATGGATTTTTTATATGAAAGATGGTGGTTTGACTTGGCTAAGGAATTAAAAAAAAGTATTGCTACAGTTACTCTGACATGAATGAAAAAAGTTATACATAGAACTGAATAGAAAAAACTCTCTCTCTCTCTCTCTCTTGTTTTAGCTTCAATAAAAGCATGTTTAATTTTTTTTACATGATTTTCTTTTTATTTATTTTAAAAGTATGTAGTTAATTTCACAAAATGATGGAGTGAAAAATGACAATATTTTCCCAGAACTGTGCATTGTGTAGAAGATTTGTGAGGAGCAACAATTTATTATAAAACTGAAAAGTAATTGAAAATAATTCATTGTGTTTTAAATCATCAGAATGTCTCTTTGCTTTAAAAACAGATATCTATTTATCAATGATGAAGTTTAATTGTTAACAACAGACAAATGTTTATGAAGATTATGATTACCTACTAGTATAATTTTATAAACTTTATATATTATTTATACAGAGGATAAAAATCAGTTCAATTTTCATAACATCATTATGTATGAAACCAACATCATGTAATGCCTTATAATTTATTACTTGCTAAATAAAAGGAAATCTACATTGTATTGTCATGGATATAAATTAGTGGTTTGACACTTATAACATTATACAAATCAAATATCTGGTGAATAAAAATATAATTTGGATATTTAGAAAATATCAAAATTAATAAAATGTGCTTTGAATTGCATAGCTTTTCATATTTCTACTTTTTTGGAATAACAGAACATTGTCAGATAGAAATTTAAAAAATAAAAACAAAAACTATGGTACCATTTTAGAAAGGCTGTATTTAAAAACTAGTACTTGGGTTGTTTGCTTATATTTATCATTATTATTGTTATATATGAATATTTTGTTTCATTTAATATATGTACTATTATTGATATAAACAGTGATGTAATTTTAGGTTGTCTATTTATATACCTAAATATAAGAGAGTTATAGTTTTTTTTTAGATTTGAGTTTATATTTTACATAATAGTAATTATTTTTTTAATTCAAAACATTTATTTTTTATTTATATTAACTGCTTTATTTACCTGAATATAATAAATTTCATCTCATTATATAGATATTTTTGTTTAGAAATTAACTAAAGTTTAAAAAATTGCATTTTATTTTCAGAATTATTTTAAAAAATATATTTTAGTCAAAACAAAATGTTGTCACATCATCAAATTTTAGGTGGAGTCAATTTAATTTGCAAAATGAATGAAATCTTATTTATTTGATGTTTGTTTTAAAAACTTGAATGAGTTATTTTTAATAACTACTAAATCAATCAATTTGTCTTTTAAAAGTTTACAATTATTTTGTAATTTTTATATCATAAAATATTATACCAATAAGGTGAGTGACCTCATTTCTAAACAGCTGTGCTTTCCATGATGTAATCTCTATAGTAACAATGTTAAGAAGAAAATATTCTTTTATATTTAAAAATAAAACATTTCTGTAAAAAATAAAAGTGTAGTAATATTTATTTTTGATTTTTAATAATTATTACACAATTATAATACAAATGTAATCATAAACTTTCCAAAAAATCAAGTTTTAGACCATCATAATATTTTCTCAATGCAAACTTGCAATGTTTGCTATCATAAAATATATAATGGGTACTCATTATCCAAGAGCATAAGATGATTTTGTGGACCACCTATTTGATTTTCCTGCCATTTGTTGAATTTTTTGTATTTTAAATATTAGAAAATAAATATACATGAATTTTAAAGCTGTAAAAAAATAAATTTTCAAAATTTTCAACAGGCAAAAAAACACAAATTTGTTTTCTAGAAATCTCAAATGAAGATCGACCATCTGGATAAAAAAACTTTTAACAAATATTTAGATTTATTTTTGTATATATATATATATATATAAACAAAGACAAAGCTGGTGGGTTTGTTATTATGAAAGGAGATGATTTCAAAGAGAAAATGGATAGAGAATTAAATAATGGTAAATATATGTTGTTAGATAAAAATCCAGGTAATTTGATTAAAGAAATTGATAGATATTATGAAGAAAATGGTTAATTTAAAAATTTTTAATAGAGTAGATTATTTAAAATGCTATCCTAATGATTTTACATCAGCTAAGATGTTTGTGAATATTAAAACTCATAAAGATGGTTTTCCTTTAAGATTTATTTTTGATTTTACAGGTAGTGTTGTAGAAGGTATTTCTAGATTCTTGAATAATTTTTTAAAACAATTTGTTGATTTTGGTCAGTACACAGTTTCTTCTTCTTTTGAGGCTTTTGATAAGATTAATAATTTTAAAATGGAAAGTAGTTGGGTATTTGGAAGTTTAGATATTGAAAATATGTATCAGTCTGTTAATAGGTTAAGCAGTATTGATGTTCTTTTGACTGTATTGATTAAGAAAAGTTCTTTATCAAAAAATAAAATTAAGGTATTTAAAGATTTGCTTTTGTTATTGGAAGATTCTATGTATTTTACTTATAAAGGTAATTTTTATAAGATTAAGGAAGGGTGGATAATAGGTTCATATTATGTCTCCTTTAGTATGTTCAGTTTATATTAGTTTTATGGAAGAGGAAATTATTATTAAAAAGAATTGTTTATATGTAAAATTATTTGTCAGATATGTTGATGATTGTTTATTTGTTGTTGAGAATGGTAAATTGAAGGAATTTGTAAATGAGTTTAATTGTTTTGATCCTTCTATAAAATTTGTGTTAGAAGGAGGGGGGTTAGATTTTGGTAAGTTAAAATTTTTAGATCTTTTGGTGATTAGAAATATAGAAACAAATTGTTTATTGTGCAGTCATTTAGTTAAAAGTAAAGAATTAAGATCTATAATTAAACCTGATAGCTATCAGTCTGTATCTCATAAAGTAGCTGCTTTAAGGAATTATTGTCATAGGAATATTAAATTAAATAATTCTAGGGAGGGGTAGCTTTGTTTCAGAAATATCAATTTTATAAGATTATTTAAGTGTTGGATACTCTGATAAATTTGTTAAAAGTATTTTTATTTAATAGTAATATTTGTAAGGATGTAAAGGTTAAAGAAAAATATGATTTTATTTCTTTGCCATTTAAATTGTCTTCTTATAAAATTGTGTGTAGAAATAGTAAATTGTTTGGAAATAAGAAAATTGCTTGGAAAACGGGTGTTACATTGAATAATTTATTGAATAATACAAAGGAAGGTTTTTGATAGAAAGACTATTCCTGGTGTGGTATATTTTATTCCTTGTTTATTTTGTAAGAAGGTTTACATAGGTCAGAGTAGTTTGAGTTTAAATGAAAGAATAAAGGTTCATAAAGTAGAGTTAAAAATAGATATCTTAGTTCTGCTTTGTATGTCCTTGAAAAAGATACAGGCCACACTATTGATTTTGATGAAGCTAAGGTTGTCTTCTTTGAGAGAAATGAAATCAAAAGAAGAATTAAAAGATCGGAAGAGCGTCGTGTTATTGAAAATTTATGATTCTGAAGCAATTAACTTATTTAAGAGTTCTTTTAATATTAAGGGTGGATGGGAAGTGAATGGATTTGTGGGTAGTTTTTAATAGTATATATAAGTTGTGTTTTTTTTTTTTTTTATTATTTCTTTAAACTTGAGAAGTCTGCTTGTAGCAGTGAAACCTTAGGTTGTGTTTTAATATTATTTTTATTCTGGTCTGGTTTTAATTTTAGATTTGGGGTAGTTTTGATTTGATATATATATATATATATATATATATATATATATATATATATATATATATATATATATATATATATATATATATATATATATATATATATATATATATATATTGATTAACTATACTTTTGTATGAAGTATAGAATGAAGATATAACTTCAATTCTCTCATAATTATGAAAATATAAATGTTCTATAAAATTTTTGTGTGTATAATAATAAACATCACAGTGTTTGTATTTAGAACCCAATAAGTGGAGATTAGTGTGTAATCATGTATTTAAATATTAGTATTAATGTCAATTGAAAACCTAATGCTAAAAGTATAATCAGATTGTAATGAAAAATATTTTAAATGTTTTGTTTTTCATATAATATATGAGATTTTATTTAATTTATATCAATTTGTTAATAAATTTTGAATGAATTTAAATCAATAAACTTGCTTAGTTGTCATTTAATTATACATTGCACCATTTATCAGTTAATCATATTTGGATGAGTTGATATTTCAGTTATTGTTCACATCACTTAATTCATTAGAAGTGGTTAAAAAATAATTTAGAAATCAAAATTCCCAGGATGGAAAAGAAAGTATAATTACATATTATTGTAAGACATTAATGATTATTATCTAACCAAATACAGATTTTATACAGCAATAAATTAACTAATTTGATATCTTTCGAATATTCAATAAAGTAATTAGCTTATTGTAATTATTTTGCTAGTAACATGTAATAGACATATTAAGGTATAAATTATATAGAAATTGATTTGATGATTGAGAACACATACATGTACAATTATTATTAAAGATGAGTAAAGGTAATTGCAGTTATATTTTCACATATTTTGATTTTGTTACAAATTAGAATAATTTCTTGGTTATCAACAAATTTTGTTAGTTTAAATATTAAAATTTGATATTAATATTTGAATTATCATAAATCTAATTATCTTTCATATGATTTGAGAGTTGAATCTGAAAGGTTTAACAATTTGGGCTTTAATAATCTGAGTCGTAATTGCATGTGATTTGTTAATTATTTTTGAGTAAGCATCAAATACTTTGAAATCACCTAATTTATTTTATATACAGTTAAGGTGATTGGATACTGAAAATCTTATGGTTATTTAATAGGATGATTTGATTTTATATTATTCTATGTTGGTGAAAATGGAAAGATATGTTAGGTTAATTGATTTTATATTATGATTACAGTATATAATCTTATTATAATTGACTTAGTTAATAAAATCATATTGATAACAGTGGAATAGTAAGATTACATTAGAAGCACTTTCTTTTATTTAGTTGTACTTAGAAATCAGGTATTGTGTTACCTATATTTTGTTGTACATCATAATATTGTAGTTGTATTTTTATATTGGACTATTTTCCATCATCTAATATGTGTATTGAATGTCTTTCGAAAAATATAACTTTATTTAAATATTCCAAATACATTCAACTGGTAGTAATAGCCGATCAAACAGGTTAGTATATGCACAACAATTAGAAGTGTCATTCTACTTTCTGTAGAGGGTTGCTGACCTGATCAGTGACAGTACTAGCATGGGATTCAAAGAGTCAGAACCCAGGTTTGACTCTCATGCTATTTTTGTGTCATCAGTCAGCAACACCTGAAGAAAAGGAGAGAATAATACCTCTCGAACTTTGTGCCTATACTAACCTATTTGATGTGCTCTCACTAACAGTTGCATGTATCTGGAATATTTAAATAAAGTTAAATTGTTTCTAAAGATATACAATATGCATATTAGATGATGGAAGTAGTCCACTATAAAATACAACTAGAACATCATCAACACAAACCTTCAGGAAAACATCATGATATAGTAAATATGTAGAATTTATTAAGATTATTATTTCATTCATTCATGAATCATTTCATTTAAATATAAATAGAAATAATATTTAACTTTTAGTTCAACTTTGTATTAGTATAAACAGTGTGTTGATTCATGAGGAAGGTTAAAAAATAACAATGTAATTCTTTGCCATTATTTTCATTCTATTAAAAGGAATTTATATAATAGGCATATGCATTATTTATAAGACAGTAATATTTAGTTGTATTACTTTATTTTTGGTTTATTGCAAATAATCCATTTATTTAAGGATAGTTTGAAGTAACAATTTATTTGTTTTCTATCTGTTCTTGAATCTATGAGATTATCATAAAGATTATTATCATTGGTTTATTGACTAAGTGTCTGGATTGTTATTCATTGATTTATATTCATTTTATTTCAGTTTATTATTTTCATTCTGCTACAAATGATATTATAATTCACGGGCTTTGATAAATTGGGATTGTTCTTACTTGATTTATATTTTTATTTTGTTACAACTAGATCAATAATTAGTCTATGACTCAAGATATATTATAAATCATAATTTTATTCTGTTATAAACAGTGTTCAACTTCAGAGTATACTTTTATTCAGTTCCAAATGATGTCCAACAATTGGGTTATATTTTTTATTTACATTATATTAATGTTTTAAATTTCATGGTCATTATAGTTATTCAGTTAAAAATGATTCCCAAAGCTATGAAGCATTGTCAAGCATTGGTGGTCGAGAGGTCAGTGACAGCTGCTTTACAAGCAGTTGTCCTGGGTTAGCATTTCACTTCCTGGCTGAAGCTATGACACATGGGGAAAAAAAGCTGTGAAGCATTAAAAGAAGAGCATACTCTCAGATTTATTCTATTACAAATAGTATCACATTTCTGGGTATTACCAAACCAGGACTATGGCCCACATACTTAAGCTGTTACAATATATATATATATATATGTATAACTACAACCATTAAATGTCTGTATTTTTAAATTATATAATAATAATTCAAACAAATATATTTAACACAGTATTCAAAATTAAATAATATATTCAGGAATAGAGGTGGTTTGATGAATAAACAATCGGCTAATATAAAGACAACAGAATTGTGGGAAATTTGAATAGATTGAATGATGGGTAATGCAAGTTTTTATTTTTTGTACGTTTGTATTAACAGTTGATAAAGATTGTCAGTGAAACAATTGAAAGTACTTCTGGTAAAGAATATATTATTTAATTTTGAATACTGTGTTAAATATATTTATTTGAATTATTAATATATATATAATATATATATATATATATATATATATATATATATATATATATATATATATATATATATATATATGAACAATATAAGATAGCTTATTGCAAAGTAGTTAATAATAATTAAATTGTAATGGGAGATCTGATTGGATAGTTATATTACAGGAAAGATGTTTAAAGTTGTAGCCAGATATGACTGTTTTATTATCATTCTCATTGTGTACGTGAAGTGATATGCTAAAATTTTTGAAGATGCTTGCAGCATATTTTACTACAGCACCCTGATGATTATCATACATGGTTAAAATTATCACAACTCTTTGGATGGAAAGTAATATCATGTCATATTAAGAATAAGCAATGATGATATAGTGCAATGCAAAGTAAGGGAAAGCTGCAATTAAGAAATGGTTTATAATGGCTAACATCACTCATCAATTATTTTAGTTTATGATGATTTTTATCTATAATTATTTAATTAAAAAGATCTTTACTTCAAACAGTAGCCGATCAAGATTATCTGCCCCAGGCTATGAAGGAACATGAAATGATCATGTTATTGCAAAAATAAGGAGAATTCTGTTTTAATTGCCTTTCTAGATATAATATAGAACCAAAGCAGAATTTTGTCATATTAGATCTAAAGTGGCAGTCTACTTTTATTTATATGTATACTGCAATCCTTTAACACCATATTAGAACTAGACTGGAATTCAAAAGAAACTACTCACTTTTTTTATTAAGATAGAAGTTTATTGAGGTTTATAAAAGAGTCTGACAAAAAACATAATGCAATAAGTTACTAGAATCTGGTGAAAGTCTTTACATATTCGAAATCAATGATATGAGCTACATAAAAAAGAGGAAAGTTGTATGATACAGGTTGGATTTCTGGAAGAGTTACTCTCAAGCATGTCTCTTTGAAAAGACAAATAAGAGCCAGAGTTTGATTTCTGGCTGCTGTGATTTTGATGATGCTTATAAAAATTTTGAGTAAACAAGAGCTGGCCTGACCAAAGATGCATTTGCATCTGGTCAGCCAAATGCTAAAGACAAGGAGATGGAAAATCTTATGATGGAAAACATACCAGTGTTGATGGCTTTCTGAAGATCTAGGATAATGTTGATTGATAAGTTTTTGCAATATAAACTCTTATTAGATTGAGGAGAGAGAACAGTCATTTATTAGGTAATGGATAGATTTCTCAGCAGAACTAAGAGTTGGAAAGTAGTGTCGAGGCTGGGGAAACCTCTCTTGAGAACTAGGAATGAACTGGTGGGAAGAGAGTTGAGGTTGAACTTGTAAAATGAAGTTCACATACTTGGGTTCAAGGAATCAGTGTTTGAGCTTTTTGATAAATGATTTGTTATTTAGACCAAGCATAACTTGAAGTGCAATTTGATTTTGGTGTTTTATTTTGTAAGCATCCCAATATGTTTTCTTGATGTCAAAGATGTTGGTTGTAATGTTTATATGAGTGTTAATATGTGACCACAGGTCTACAAGCCATTTTTTTATGATGGACAAGCCTGTTAGTTGTACTTTTATTCTTTAGTCTGGGTTAATTAATCTTGAATGACTATTGTTCTATGTAAAAAGCTTTCTAATTAAATAATTACAAATGGAAAACTTCACCGCTATATTTCCATCTAAATATCTTTTTTAAAATATTATATTATTTATGTAAATTCATTGAAAGCAGTCGACACTTAAACAATAAGCCAGCAAAAGACCCTCATACTTAAACAAAGAAATAGAATATTGCAGCAAGCTATTGCTAAGGTACCACTTACAACTAGAAATGCAAAATGATTATATTCATTTTCTAGATATATGTATCATTGCCTTGATAAGAGATTGCTATAATATTTCATTGGTTGAATTTTAATTCTTATTAAAACTAAACATCCATGAAAAATATAATTTCAATATATATATATATATATATATATATATGGATTACTGAAATAATTGTTTTTAATCAGCATTGCAGTAACTACTCGCAAAATAATATAATAAAGAAATAAGCAAAATATAATACAAATAATAATGATATTTAAATTTTCAATTTAAATTTTTAATTAAACTAATGAATCTTTTATCTTCTTCATAAAAGTGTGGTTAGCTAGCTCTTATTATGTTTATTTATTCATTTACGTAAGCTTCTAGATAAAAAAAAAATATAGAATAAAGGGAATAAATTAATTACTTCCATTCTCTAATAACTAATTACAGAACTTAAAAATGATCACGATCATCATCACCATTGTAAACATTATTTATTTTTTCCAATGATATTTTTGAAAATATGCCTCTAAAAATTGTACTCTAGAGTTTAAAAAAAAATATCAACAATGAAAAAAATTAACATGAAAATATTAAAACAGGGCACTAACTCTCCATTCAGTAATGCCATTCAGTGTAATCCAGAGTAAACATTGTATCCAGAAAGGCTTGTGTAGGGATTTTATGCACAAGCCATTGCCCTACTCTGGCTTGCATTAAGTGGCACTACTGTATGGAGAGTTTTGCCTCTTTTAATAACAGTTATGAGTAAGAAGAAGAAATGGTGATCATGTGATGTTTGGTGGTTTAATAACATAAAAATAATAAGGTTAATATTAAATTCTCTCCATCTGCCATTAATGTTGATTTAAAACTTTCAAAAACTACAAATGTATGCATAGGAAATAGCAATATTATTATAAACATGGATTAAAGATGCAGAATTATTAGGTAATAGAAGTCGAGAGAATTATTAAAGCAAATAAAACTTCTCAGGAAAAGATGATGCTCTCTTCTCTCAACAATGTGTTATGCTTGGATTAAAATAAAATAAAAATATTGTAATTGATTTTAATAACGTGCTGTGTTTGGAATATTTGCAAGTTATATAAATTTCTCTTAGTAAAGAAAATATTGCTGATAAGTTTGTGTTTAAATATTTTCGTTAGTAGAGAAAATTTATGTTTTAATAAATAACTGGATATTTTTACAGATCTAGTAACTTGATTGGAATTAAAAAATTGTTCCTGTTCCAGAAATAGAAATACTATTATAATTAATTAGATCTGTAAGTGGACTCTAGAATTTTCATTGATTTGCAAAAGTAATTTAATGATTATAGATATGCTACCTGGGAAAGAGTCTGGAACAGGATAAAAGCACAATATGGTATGAAATAATCAATACCCTCAAACACTTCCGTTTTTGCAAAATATAAATAACACCAAGGCTGAAGTTTTAAATGAACAGAATGTTAATGAATCCAGTGAATTTTCACAAAATTCCATCACTAGAGATAAAAAAATAAATGAAAGTATTAACAGATCACATGGGACTCTCATTGTTTTGTAACCCTATATGTCTGTGAATATATGAGTTACTTTAAATTTAATATATATAATACACCATATGTTCCTTAATTAATAATTTACAATGCAGTTTTAACATGTGATTTATTTCTTCTTGCTTACAGTTTCAGCAGCTCTGCAGTCATCATCAGATCTAGAACATTTAAACATATACCATTATTATTTAACCATATTTATATATACTGATATACATATTTACATATACAAATATATATATAATACAAATGACATTTTCAACTGTATTTTAAATTATGGATTTTAAATATTCTTTTTAAAAAATCTTTTAAAAACTAACATTCTTTTATTCTATATCTATAATCAATTATTTTTTTTTATTTAATAAATTTAACATCTATTTTTTCATATCTTTATTATTTTCTTAATCTTATTCATTAATTTAATTTATTTCTTCTATTTTAATTATTTTACATATTTATTATACATGCATTCATTAATAATAATAATAATAATAATAATAATAATAATAATAATAATAATAATAATAATAATAATAATAATAATAATAATAATAATAATAATAATAACAACAACAACATAATATCTATATAATTGTATTTCTTTTTAATTTTTAACTTTTAATTAAGTTTACCTCTTTTAACTTTATTACAGCTACACCATTTTTTAACTGAAATAACTTTTAAATTTTATTTCATCATTCTTATACCCTCTATGAACACCTTTCTGAAACTATATCATACTTTAATTTCAATTTTAACCTATATATATATATATATTGTACCCTTACTTCTTGATATATAAAATAGTTTAAAATACAACTAGCTCAGTTACATTATTATGCTTAATTAAAATTTGCATATCTATCTTTAATATACTTTTATATTATCATATCTTAATCAAATTTATTATCAATTATCAAAATCAATATAGTTCTAGATTATATTAATTAAATAAGTATTTAATAAAATTATGAGACTGTGAAGTAAAGTTACAAAGTAATAAGCAGATTTACACTGAGTCAATATCTCCCAAGATACTGTCTCAATGGCATAAGAATACTACCACTACCTTATCATCTTACCACTACATCTATAGCATTCTTATGACTTTTAAATGAAATAAATTATTTTTAAATAATACTAAAATAATTCCTAACTTTTAACCTAAAATATAATTAAATAATCTCAGGTTCTTCTCAGTTGTTTTTAAAATAATAATAAATTATGTAAATAAGTATGATGTGGGATTTTATATCAAACTTAGATACACCTAACGTATTTTAATAATAATAATAAATAATACTAATCTTAAAGTGTAATTTAATCTCATCTATTTCTATTATATAATCAATCATTAAATGAATAAACAATCATATGTATATCTTTTATTTCATATGGTATCTTCATTGTAAAATAGATCAAAATCTTATACTTAATAATCTGTGGCAATAAACAATATTGTATTCTTATAATGTGCATTATAATCATCTTATGACCATTGTAATATTTATGTTCATGTCAATCAATTCTTATAAAATAATGTTAAGTAAATATGGTATTCAATTCTAAGTAATAATAATAAATTCATTTTGTGCAAATATTATGTTTATTTCAAATCATCTGATGTCAAAATGCTGTGGTGAAAAATAATGAAAACTCGACACACTTTTAAAACAAATTAACAAATTTATTTACAATAACTTCAAATAAAATTTTATTTACACTATTTACAGTTTAGAATTTATGACAACAAATAAAATAAAAATAAGAAATACAAATATAAGAGGCTTACACTGTTATTAATCTATGTACTCAATAAGTAATTATACATTCCTTCAAATGCTATATTAATAATATTCAGTGTGTTTTTCCAAAAACTTAGATTTTTAAAAAAAAATAAATGGTAGTAAACTTTAATTATTACAAATAATAATATATGTCAAAACTATCTATGTAGCATGTGTAAACAATGAAGCTCTACTAATTAAATAGCTACATTAATTAAGTATTACCATTTATAATGTATTATCATATATTTACTTTATTATTAGCATTGCTTAATAGCTTTATAAAATTAATGTATCTTTGTAATGTAAAAACAAATAATTGACTGTACTTATACTTTACTTAATGTAATTCCTGTTATACGTTTTATCAAATATGCATTACATATCTGTACTGTTCAAATACTATTATTTAAATCCTTTATCAATTTTAAATTCACAAAGCATTACCTTAGATAAATTCTATGATTCTTTTCTACATGAAAGTATGACTTTACTTTATGTGTTTTACTAACCTTTTCTAATAAATTTCTATCTATAAAACACATTCTAAATTTATTTTTAAATTTTCCGGGAAACAAATATCAACTTTAAATAAAATATTCATTATCTAAACTACCTATACTACATCGTCTATACTTAATAAACTTCAATCCAAATATAAGCTTCTACCCATAACGTAACTTAATTTATTTAATAAAACAAAATACAAAAAAAAAAATAGAGTCTTTTCAAATCTATTCCTATCTTGTAAATAATAAAATAATTACCTAAATAAAGAATAAATATAATTCTAATACTATAACATAATAAAATATCAAAATTTATTTATGAAAGAATCATATAATTATTTCTAAGCTTCTTACGCAATGTTGTATCATGTTGATATTATAGATTAAAACTTATGCATATTTTAATAAAGTTCGTTGCCAATATAATGTATGTGTTTTCATAAAATATCTATCCATTCATTCTACAACAACATAATATTCAGTTGATCTAAAGAAAAAAAAACATATTAAATTCATTAAAAATCATTATACAATATTTTTACCATAATAATAATAATGTCCAATCTGCTACCCAGCATTCTTCGGAATTTGCAGCTTCATAAAATAAAAATCATTCACATTTTCACTCATAAACATTCATTAGAATATTCTGTGTTATATTAATTATAAAAATAAATTTATATAATTAATTATTATATTATTTTCAAGTTACTATTTAATAAATGTACCTAACCTACTCTTAAATAGTTTAATAATATTTTAAATTTTATGTTAAATAAATAAAATAAAAGATTATATTACGTATTCCAGCAACGACTTTTGTTCTACCATAAAAGTTCTAACAAATATCCTACGTATAAAGTCAATAAAACACTATTTCCTGTTCCGTTGTATCACGTGTTTCTTGAAAGTTTATAATAAAATGATAACGTTCTTTTTTTAAAAAAAAATAAATTCCAATAAGAAAACAAATAAAATTAAAAAAATAGTTTATAAGTTCTTTCTGGATCCAGTTCTTCATAAAATATTATTTTTAAAGTTATTATTTTTAAACTAATTTATAGTTTATATATTATTTTCATTAAATTACTTTAATCAACTTGGCTTGCTTGGTTTAGTTTAACTTGATTTGGACATCCATGTATTACTTGCGCATTTATAATTAACATATTCAGGTAAGAATTAATTTCTCCATCTATAACGTCCAGCGTTTAGATTACTTCAATATAGTACTTCTATTATATTACGATTTTAAATAATCATATTTATAATCTATTTGCCTTTTCAAATCGTCAATATTTAGTCTTTTAAGCACAAAGACTTAACAAGGCAAGTATTTATTAAAATTACTACTTCTTATATCTTTACTTAAGATATACATTTTAATCTTTTAAAATCTACAAAAATACTTTCTTTCTATAGAAGTATTCATATTTCTTTTAAATATCTATTTATAATAGACAATAGTAATTTAAACTTTTAAAACTATTTATAGTCCAAAATACTACTTTTCTCCATCTCGTAGTTTTATGTACTAATCCAGCGTCTATTATTTCTCTAGCATAAAGTTTCTGATATATTTCTCCGATATGTGATATTTCCATGATTATTTGTACGTAAATTGAGTTTCGATATTGAGAAGACTAATAGGGAATTATTAAGTTTCTACTGCATACTTATCATTTAAAAATTATAAATTATATACAATAACACTCTTATGATTTTAAAACTGATTTTTAAGAGCGTTTATAAATTTACTTGGCTATTTTCTCAATAGCACGATTAACTTAGAAATTTAATTACAGAGAGCCCTTCAACAATTGAATCCAGCTTTTATACTGGAAGAGACTCCACATCTGATTGGTACATTTAAACAATCAGACTTTGCTTATTTACATATTTATCAACACACTATTAAAAATAAAATAATGACTTATTTAATATTTAATATTATTACATTTTTAAAATAATCTTATCGTTTATTTAAACCTATTAAACATTCTTTTGAAATATTCTCTTACTTAGTTTAAATTTTAACTTTTATAAGATCATTTAAAATAAATTAAATCTTTTTAAATACGTTATATTTTTAAGACAATATTTTTTAAAAATCAGATTTAATATTTTACATTAATATCTTTATTTTTATCTCGTGATAACTCACGTATTATTTATAAATTTCATAACATAATTTTTTTTAAAATAGTTTTGCAACTTTATTAGATAACTTCCACGCATGTTTGTGTATATTTACTTAACATCTGTTTTTTTTTTTATAACACCAGAAACGCTTATTATCGTCTAAAAATAAACTTAACAATTGCTTTTTTAAAATAAATATTTATTTTTAAAAATAAATAAGATATTATATCAGATTTTAAAATAATTATTTGATATGATTAAAATCAAATATTAATCTCAATTTAAATACTTATAATTTAAAATATTTTTATTCACTTTTAACATATATTTCAAATTAAATAAATATCTTTGTCTAATTTAAACTTGTCTTTTAAATACTTTAACTTTAAACATTTGTTATTAAATTTATTAATGCAGTATTACATCATAATCATCATCATTTTAAATATCTTCTCAATACCAACACAATTCACATATCAAATACTCATAGATTGCTTTAATTAAACTTATGGTAACATTACCACAAGCAAAGTCAACATCACACATTTTAAAATACTTCTTAAATTTAAAATTTTCTACTAGATTAGCACAAAACTTAAATGGTGACCCATACAAAAGGGCACAATATATATATATCAATAAAAACATACATTTACAAAATTTTCAAACACAAATCTTTATTAAAAGATGGCCTAATACTTCTAATCAATATAGCCTCTTTTATCTTTCTATATTTTTTATTTCTGGAGTGATTTGTCATTTTTATACTTCCTTATTCAAATGTATGCCCTGTATCCAATGAATGTAATCAAATACATGATCTTTTATCATATTTGTGTTGGTTTAATCTTGTGCAAATTGAGTTCTTCATTTCACCTACATAATTATTCCTAATTATTCTCTTAATAAAGATTTGGATTTGAAAACATTAATTTTGTAGATTTATGTTTTGTTGATAATATATATAGATTAAGAAATTGAAATTAAAGTAAGAGATAGTTTCAGAAAAGTGTTCATAGAGGGTGTAACAATGATGAAAAAAAATTTTAAAGTTATTTCAGTTAAAAATGATATAAATAAAATAAACAAGTTTTAAAAACAAAAAGGAATAATGTATGTATATTTTATATATTTATTAAAAAATGGTGTAGCTGTACTAAAGTTAAAAAGGTAAAGTTAATTAAAAATTAAAAATTAAGAAGAAATATAATTATATAGATACTGTGTTCATATTATTATTAATGAATGCATGTACAATAGGTAAAATCATTAAAATATAAGAAATAAATTAGATTAATGAATAAGTTTAAGAAAATAATAAGGATACAAAGAAATAGATTTAAAATTTTTTTTAAATAAAAGAAGTTAATTGATTATAGATATAGAATAAAAGAATGTTAGTTTTTAAAGAATTTTTTTTTAAATATTTAAAATCCATAATTTAAAAGTTTAAAATGTCTATTGTATTATATATATATTTCTATATGTGTATATTAATATATATATATATATTGAACTGGATACTTTATCCGATTCAAGGGTTCTATCATGTAAATTAGAAAAGAAGAAAAACCAAGTTTTATATGTGCAATAACACACATGCTTATTTATCTTGAAATCTTATATTTTTAATTCTCAGTTGATTTTAGTATAAAATATTTTTTTTTATGACGCTTGCTTTCTTTTAAAATAATTAAAAGCAAACAAAGTTAAATTAGTGCTCTTATAAAAGTATTTTATTTAAACTAAAAAAAAAAATTAATGTTGATGTATTTTTAAAGCTGACATTTAGTTTTGTATTTTTTTTTATATAAAAAAATAATAATCATTTTTGTGAGATAAAGCCCTGTAAGATATTGCTTTTCTAATTAAGATTGAGTGGGAAATAGAGATTTAGCTTGGTCGAAAGTTGCAAAAAAAGATTGCGCGGGAGATAACAAAGGACTTAAATAGCTGGGTATTTTTTTTATTAAGGAGGAGGATTCAAAGAGACTATTCTGGTTATTCAGTTTTTTTATTGCTCAACTTACTCAGCTTCTTGTTATTGAGGATCGATCCAGATTTTAGCTGTTATTGAACTGTTGCATTGTTAAAGTGACTAATTTTTTTTTGATAGTGGTGCCATGGGAATCGTCAAGTTGAATTTCCGTTGACCAACAATAACTCTATTTGCCGTGATAATAGCAGTCATTCAGATGCCATGCCTGTAATATATGCCATGAAGAATCTCCACAACATGATGGGCTGAGCCTTTCCAAAGATGAACCTCCGGAGCTCCAAATTGTGACTTCAATCATGACCTAACTGTCAAGTCCAGAGTGGATCCCAATAATGCCTCCAGACTTCTGAACCTGTAGTAAATGACATCTGTTGTAGAGGACTCTATAAACCAAACTTTGTGTGAACAACAGAAATTAATATTATCTCGAGGTAATTTACCTTTTCATATCAAAATCAGGGATAAATCTCTAATTAAGTCTCTTGCAAATCTCAGCTTAATCTTAAAAAGAAATTATATTTATGATGTGTAATTTATCAATTTAAATATTAATGTATTTTTGTTTATTTTACATTACAATCTTAGTAGCAAGATTTTCAATCTTAAAATGTTACTTGTTCGAGAGTGTAGGGCGAGTGGTATTTTATATGCTTAATACTTACTCAGTTTTATGATTAACCCTTGTTAAATGCTCAGACTGACCTTAGTAGTTTTCTTTTATTTTTGTTTGTTTGTTTGCTTCGGCATTAAACTAAATCAAACTTGGCTTTGGCTAGCGATATGATTTATTTATTTTTTGGTAGAGATTTATTTGCTATAATTCAGATTATGTAGTTCATGTTTCTTTCTTGTGTGAGACTAACCTTGGCTCATTTCAATGTACTTGTCCATGAGCATTTTGCAGAATTATGACATTCTTGGTTCTGACATTTTTTTTCTGGACTAAGAAAAGCTCATCTGCGCTATCCCGTTATTCTCCACAAACATCCATCTTACTAAATCTCTATAGGCAAAAGGGAATTGGTTGGGTGAACCACTAGCAAGAAGATATAAGCCATTATTGTGTTATAGATAAGAAATGAACTTGTCTGCCTGGGTATTTAACATAATACTGCTCGTATACACTCAATGTTAAGATCTGCTAAGTAAATGTAGATCAAGTTTCAAGTTTATTTTGTTATTATGTTTAATAAATTTAGAAAATTCTTATAAGTATTTTGGCTGACGTTTGTCTCAGTGTTTTCTCAATTGTCTGAACCACATTCATTAGCTTTTGCTCTCCCTGGGTTTAGCCGGCACATTCATGTTCGTATATCCTGCCTACCCTTAAAATAAATGTCTAGTTCCTATTTTCGGAGTAGTGGCGCTCATGGTCAGTATATACGAAACTAAAATCTTTTGTCCGGCACAATATATATATATATGGTTAAATATTATTTGTATATGTTTAAATATTGTAGCTCTGATGATGACTGCAGAGCAGTTGAAACTGTAAACAATAAGAAATAAATCATGTCTTAAAACTGCATTGTAAAGTATTAATTAAGGAGTATATGGGGTATTATATATATATATAATTAATCAATGTAAATATGGATAAGTGGAAAGAAATTTTATTACATTAAATTTATGGTTCCTTTGTAGAATTTGTAATTCAGAAATTTGGCAGGTGTTTTGTTTTACTTATTCATTTTCAGGATTCAAAGTATTTGTTTATATTTATTTTTTCAAAAATATTTTACTAAAGATGTGAACTTGTTAAATTTAAACAATATTAAGATATGAATATTAAGTTGCAGATAAGTTTAAAATATATTACTGAATGTCTCATAAATTCCATTCACAATATTTAAATTCTTTTTTTATAGATATTATAGACATTACAAACAATGTTAACATCTTGTTGAACATAGACAATTTTTTTTTTACTTTTACTAAAAGTCTTTTCAGCACAAGGAAAAAAGGAAAACATTTTGCTGTACAAAGAGACTGGTGGATGCTTTATTGTAACTGTTGCATGTATACCTGCATCAATTCTTATGAATGCAATCAAAGATGATGTCACTAAAGGATCTATTATTGATTTGGATTGTTGAAAGGGCTATAAAACTGATGAATTAATCCATGCTGGATTTGAACATTTCACAGTGATAAATCACAAATATAAATTTGTGGATCTGCATTAAAATCAATTGTCTTACTTTTGTATAATTTCTTCTGTTTTTGTAAATATATTAAAAAATAAAGAATTTAGAAGATGTTAAATATGATAACTTGTAGTCAGCCATTTTTGAGGTCCCTGCAATGGATAATTAAGACAAAAATGCCTGGGAACTTTCATGTTATAAATTCTACAAAAGTACCATTTTTTGGTTTAATAAATATCAGATTGTTATTATTAAACTTTTGTATAGTAACTTATTTTTGTTTGTCTGTTGACATTTATAATGGCTACATTACTCATGGTCTCAGTATACAACAGAAAACTGGTACAATTAGTGACATGATTGGACCTTATAATTAGAAAACTGTAATAGTCAGTGATAAAATACAATCCAGGGATCTACAAGTCTGAAACAGTTAAACATGCCAAGAGATAGTTAGTTAGTGGAACAAATCTTGAATAAATTGAGGAGGGGCAGTTGTTCAATTATTATATTTATGTTTAGAATAATAAAATGGCATCTGTCTACAACTGGTAATAAATGAGTTTAATCTAAAAAGTCAATTTAAAAAGGATAGCCAAACTTTTTTTTTATAAATAGAACCTCTAGTATTGCCATTAAAGTTGCCATTTTGCTCTTTTATACTGGGCAGAATGAATTCAAAATTACAAACTGGTTCTGTGATTATGAGCACCCAGAGAAATTACTATATGCTACAATAGTGAAGAGATTAAATAATTACACTATTTGAGAGCTTTCAAAACATGTATCACAGCCACATTTTAGAAAATAGGTTACAATATACTGTGGAAAAATTGTGTAATTGTAATCAAATTTAAGAGAATTAAGTAAAGAAAGTAAATATGGAGTATTTCTCAAGAATGTTCTGCTTAAACAAATATTTGATAAAATTTCAATCAATAGCTCATACAACATTTTCTATCCTAAGACATTTAACTTATGATCAAGTCATCAAAATAGGACATTCAATTACATTTTATTGGATCAATTAAAGGCATTTGAAATTTTTAGTAGTAATAAGAAAAAATAGTGCTTAAACATATACAAGTCTAAAATTAAAAACAGTATATAGACATTAATTTGGAATAAATGACTTTTTACTGTTGTGGAAGAAAAGATTATATGGCATGAAGATGTAAATAGAATAAGGAACAATATGAAACTTGAGGGATGATGGATTGTTGTGCCAATCTAAAAGCAGGGGGATGTGAAAACACCCATCTTTCAAAAGAAATAATCAAAAACATAAGACTATAAATATTCAGATTACAAATACTTCAACAGGATATGATTTCAAGCTAAATTTTGAAAGAGTGAATGCAATTATATACACTGATGCAATGTTGAGGGTAGTAATCATACCTGAACCAAATGCACTCAAATTAGCAGTTGACTCAATAATTGAGTGGAATAGAGGAATGATAGTAAAAAGTAGTGATTTAACAAGGACTGATAAAGTGTATCAATTTCTAGTCAAATGAATTAGCAGAAGTTGTCATAGCTATCACCCGGAGCTAATCCAGAGGTCTATATGGAGTATCAGATATATTGTTTATAAATAAAATATATGTACTAATGGATGACAAAGTGTCAATTCCTGGTAGTTGTCACCAACTAGCTTTACAGTTAATTCACCAAGGTTGTCCTGGCACAAGCACTCACCCTTATTTACATATATGGTCTGTTATCAATATATAAATACAAGAATTTGTGAAAACTTGAAAAAAGGTCAAGCAACAACAAATGTTCCAGAGAAAAAATATATAGCAAGACAATCACTCATAAATTCATGAGTCATGTGCATGTTTATATTTTTCTAAAAATAATTGACACATACTCAAAATGGACAGAGTATATTTATAAAAAACATTATTTCAGATGAAATCATTGAAAAATTAAAAAAGTATGAGCGTTTCAAGATTTTCTCAGGAAGTTAGTGTCAGATAATGGGATTAACTTTATTTCCAACAGATTTGGGACATTTTTTAAAGAATAGAAAGTTAAACACTTCTCCACACCCTCATATCATTTGTAGTCAAATGGCATTTGTGGAAAAGATGGTGAAAGTATTAAACCAAGTATTACAAAAGGATAGGACAGCACATATTAAAATAATGTTATATACAGCTCTTGCATATCAGCTCAGTAACATTCAAATAGTAATGGTAATTCTCAGCTGAAATAATGTTTAGGTAAAATTCTGCATAAAGCTTATGCTCATTTAATGAAGAAAAAAAATTGATTTAGATGCAAAATATGCTGCAAAAATTATTACACTGTGGGAGGAAATGTATGGATCAGAGATGTCATTGGAAAATATTGGGTGAATCATCAAAACTGAATCTGAAAAAATTTACTACAAAAAACATTAAACATGTTAGACAAATTAGGAAAGAAATCAACTACAGCAAGACTAAACTCTTCATACAATTGTGCCATTCAGTGCAAGTCAGAGTAATCAATAGATCCAAAAAGGTTTGTACATAAAATCTCTATGTAGTCTCTTCTCATCCAATATTTCCAGACCAATTTCTGTTATGTGCCTTTCATCAGTATGAGAGCCCTGAATCTGAGAGCATGATTCCTCACTGATAAAAGCCACAAGCTAGAAACTAGTCTGGGTATATTGGATGACTAGATAGGGATTTTATGCAAAAACCTTCTTGCATCCATTGATTGCTTCGGTTAGCATTGAGTGGTGCTACTGTATGGGAAGTATAGCCTCTGTGTAAACAGCTTGTGTAAACATAATGAATGAGGATAATGTGATGTTTAGGGGTTTAAAAAAATCAACTCAAGAAAGTTCTACACATATCCAAACGCTAAGTCCCAACAACTTTATTAAATCTGAAATAATTGTAGTAGATGAAAAGTGCATCCAAGAAAAATATAGCATGATCAGAAATAATATACACAACTATATTGCAAAGAAATAAAAAATTCCTATGTTTTCCTGAAGGTTTGTGATGATGGCATTAGTACTTTTATATTAGATTATTTCCATCAGCTAATATGTGTACTGAATGTCTTTAGAAAAAATTAACATTATTTAAATATTCCAAATACATTCAACTGTTAGTAATAGCACATTAAACAGGTTAGTATATGCACAATGTTTTAGAGGTATTATTCTCCCATCTTCTTCAGATGTTTCTGGCCTGAGTAATGACAGTACTAGCATGGGATTCATACCCGGACCCTTAGATTCTTGAGTATTAAATTTTAAGGTAATACCCTAACCAACTGAACCATCCTGCCATAGGTAACTGTCTGTAGTAATTTCATATTATTATCTATGAGGTTCCTCCTGATTTCTCCACTTTTTCCTAAGAGCAAAGTTTATAAGAATAAATTGTTGCCTTTGACCTTCGTCACAATGGCTCAGTTGGTTATAGCATTACCTTAAAATTCAATACTCAAGAATCTAAGGGTCCAGGTTTGAATACCATGCCAGTACTGTCACTGGGCAGGCCAGCAACATCTGAAGAAGAGGGGAGAATAATATCTCTCAAAACATTGTGCATATACTTACCTGATTGATGTGCTATTTCTAACAGTTGAATGTATTTGGCATATTTAAATAAAGTTAAATTTTATGCATATTAGATGATGGAAATAGTCCAATATAAAAATACAACCAGAAAATGACTATATTTGGCTCAGGCATCCTTATTTCTGAATATGTTTGGAATAAAATAAATAACATTGTAATTGACTTAACTAACGTTCTATGTTTGTGGTAAAATAAATAATATTGTGAATTAAATAAATATAATAAATAAGTTTACTTAGCTTAGATATTTCCGTTAGTAATATTTGTGTTACAACTAATATTTAAAGAACTAGATATTTTCAGAGATCTAGTAAGCCGATTACAATTAAGTAACTGTTCCTTATCCCAGAAATATAAATGCCTTCATAATTAATTACATTTATAATTAGTCTTAAGAATTTCCTTGCTATGCAAAAGTAATTAAAAGATTATAGAGTTGCTACCTGGTAAGGATCTTAAAATAGTTATATGCACAAATTAAAGTAGGCAAAACTCTCCACACAATAGTGCCACTCAATGCAAGCCAGAATAATCAATAGATGCAGAAGGCTTGTGCATAAAATCACTATCTAGTGCCTACTCAACCACCAGCCAGAAACTAGTCATGGGATATTGGATGAGTAGGCATGAGATAGGGATTTTATGCACAAGCCTTCTGGCATCTATTGATTTACTCTGGCTTGTACTGAGTGGCACTACTGTATGAAGAGTTTTGCCTGTTTTAACTTAAAAAAGAAACATCATATACTCTGCACAGCCACTATGAGACCTAAGTAACTGCATGACCGAAGTTTCAAGTGTTCAAAAGAACATCAGGCTCAGTGAGTTTTCATTGCTAAAGCTATAAAAGTGGACCGAGGAATTTTTGCATGTCACACCAGCCTTATTACTATTTTGTAAGTTTTTATTGCTGTGTATATGTAAATGTAACAATAAATTTACATTATATATAATAATCTTGCTGGATTTTTAATAAACATCACTTTGTTGTAATGAGATTTTTGTGAATTAATTTATATTTACTTGTCGGTTCACTCTACTTTGGGGCATCAGTACGCAGCACAACTCAAAATGGTCGCACTTTCTAGATAGGGATTAAGTTATTTTTTTCAACAGTTTTATAATAGTTAAAAACTAAAATAACTTATTGGAAACAAAAATTGTGATTGCGGAGATTCACAAGATGTAGCTGCTAGAGTATTTTTTTTCCTCATGTGTCATAGCATCGGCAGGGAAGCAAACCTGCCAACCTGGGACAACTGCCTTCAAGGCGGCTGCACCGATCTCTCGACCACCAACGCTTGACAACTGCTAAAATATTTGGTAAACTGAAATTTAAATATGACAATACTTTAATTTTTTCTAGTAATATATATGTAAAAAACACATCGAAAGAACAAAAAATAAATGGACCGAGTATACTTTTGTCTTGTAAGCATCAAAATTATTGTTACTCAGTAAATTTAATTTGTTTTGTTTTCAATTATAGTGTTTTTCATATTACTTATAATAGCAGAGTATGAAAGTATTATATATATTATTTACTTTTTCTCTGAGTGTTTAAGAAATGTGATTACGTTTTATGAAGTAATATGAATTACTTTATATCAACATTAATGAAATGAAGAATGTGACAGTTCTTGTTTAAATATTAAAATTTGTACCATCTTTATTCTTTTCTAAAAATCTTTCCCACTTGCTCTAATAATAAATTAAAGATAATATATGTTTTTAAATATAATATTGTTAGATATATCAAATAACATATCATACCATTGACACCTTCTTTGACACTTTATCAATACTTTTATTTTTATTATTTGTATTACACTAACAGTTTCGACTGTCCTGCAGTCATCATCAGAGTTCTTGTTGATTCTATTACCAAGAACTCTGATGATGACTGCAGGACAGTCGAAACTGTTAGTGTAATACAAATAATAAAAATAAAAGTATTGATAAAGTGTCAAAGAAGGTGTCAATGGTATGATATGTTATAATAGAAATCAATACATAGGAGAAGAAGAAGTAGAAAATTATATATCAAATAAACATATTATTCTGTAATTTATATATATATAATTTTATAGTTTTGACTAATAGATTAAATGGCGATAGTAAACATGTCAATACCCCTTTACTTTAATAAATGGCTCAACCAATGAAAAATGATTATTTTGTATTGCTGAAACAATCTAGAAAAGGAAGGGTCCCGAGAGGAAATGTTTATTAACAGAATATTGTTTGTCATCAAAAAATATATTATAGACAAAATCAAATAAGGCAAATTCAGTAAACAAAAACTCTGAAATAAACTCTACAATATTCAAAATATCAACATATAAATATAGGTAATAGCTATGCCTACCTTAAAACATATCATTAAATTTTAAATTTTAATCATTAAATACTATACCAGCATGACAGACATATCATAAACTGGTTTTAGCTATTAATTATTTTTATGTGCATATATTTAAATATTGTACAGTTTATGCCAGATTTATGTATATATCAATGATATAGTTTGAAGGTTTATCCTGTATGATTTTGACTAACAACATACTAATGTTTTGGGTTGGTCAGATAAGCCTTTGACTGGGCAAAGAATGGAATAGTATAAAGATGACTGTATAAACACTGTAGACAATGGTTTATAACAATAATTACATTTCCACCAATAGAAAAAAACAGGTTTACAAAAGTGAAAAAAATTAAAAGTCAGAAAATTTTCAGAGTATTATGTTTTTCTAAACAAACTCTTCTAAGTAGGAGGAGGTTTGAATGTGTATCATCACATTTATTGATATGATATTGATCTTTTTAGTATCTGAACCATCATAGGTGCATGAGGATAATGTCATATAAGTTAAAACACAAAATAAAATATTAGAACAGACTTGGTTAGCATGGTTATGAGTAGACATAAGTTGAGCCTACAAGGCATTAGCAATTTTATATCACATTTACCTTACATCTCTTATAGCTAAAATTACATAAAGAACATTGATTAAACCAACTTCCAAAATCTAAAACAAAATATTAAAAGATAAATTTAACTTGTAATTCTACTACATAGTTAATAATCAGGAAAGCATCCATATATGAAATGAGTATGGAATTAGAATTATGAGTTGGATGATAAATTGATAAAAATGTAAAAGATTAAATGGAGGCTGAAGAACAAATAATAATTAACTAATGAAAATGAGTGGTCTAAAAAGTGAGGAGAAGAGAAAGGAAATATGTTAGAATGATGGATAATTAAGGTGGTGATAAAATAAGGATCATTGGAGGATGAATTGATTATGATAGTGATTTAAGATAAAACAAGAATGAAAATAAAAAAAAGTAAAATATGTATGAGCTATGATATCAATGTTGGTGATGAAAAATGGGATATTATTTCAAATAAAAGTGAGATAATAATGAAATAAGGACAAGAGGTTCTTGGCTTGATTAATAATAATAAAAATCTTTGACTATTAAATTGAAATGGGTTATAAGTTTTAAACTAGAGAGATAAGCTTACATTTTAAAATTATATTGAATCAGCTAAACAATAAGAATGAACATAAAAGGTCAAGGCAAGGCATAACAGATAACTTAAGAAATGAAAAACTAATAATAAATTCAATGTTGAAACTATTAATTGATAACTTAATTTGCTTAGAATTTAAATAATTTGATTGTTATTTTAAAAGTATATTTGGATTAGTAAAAAGGATTTTACTATAGCAAACAAAGATAGCTCAATGCAAAAATGGGGTTAGTAAAGAATATTTGATAAGTCCAATGCCAACAATAAAATAAACTTTAAATTTTTTGATGTATTAATAGATTCTTAATAATAAAATAAATATAATAATAATTTGTACAAAAAGTTGATTTTAAGTTGGGTATAAATTTCTGAATATGTTGCATTCAATTTATTTATTTTGGTTAAGGGCTTTTAACAACAAAATGCACCTTAGTGTAATTTAGAATTGATAAGTTAAATTTGTTAATGAATTTCTTTACTGAATTTAAAATTTGACCATGATTTTGAAAATTTAACTACGTTTTCATACTAATTTTAAACTGTTCTTCATCTTGGTCTCCTTTAGCAACAATATACTCATCTATAATATAAATTGAAAATTGCAATTACTATACAAAATAAATTGCCTATTTTAAACTATTGGAACAATAGGGTTACTATCACTATATATATATATAATGTCTGTTAATTAAAACAAAATTGTAATTATAATTGATATATATATATAATGTCTGTTAATTAAAACAAAATTGTAATTATAATTGAAATAATAAATTTAATGGTTTACAAACAATTATAAACAATCCTTAAGTCTGCAGAAGTACTTTCAGTTAATTTCTTAAACCTGCCTCAACTGCCATTAAATTAAAACAAAAAACAAAGTGGAAGCAAACATCATCAATTCAAATCCCACGAATCTCATATTTTAATGTTAGCAGCTTGTCTATTTATTAAATGCATTTTATTCCCATTTATAAAAATTGCTTTTGTTTTTTTCTAATTTAATGGCGGTTGAGGCAGGTTTAAGAAATTAACTGAAAGTACTTCTGTGGATTTAAGGATTGTTTATAATTGTTTGTAAACTATTAAATTTATTATTTCAATTATAATATATATATATATATATATATAATCAAATGTTAATATATATATTTTTTTTTTTTTTTATATATATAAAAAAAAAAAAAAAAAAAAAAAAAAAAATAAAAAAATAAAAAAATATATATTTTTTTAAAAAAAGGTTTTTATAAATTAAAATGATAATTTATTTAAAGAAATTTATTATTAAAATAAAAATTAAAAAAAATATAAGTATAAGAGAATTTAAAATTGGGAAAAAAAATATAACGAAATTAAAGAAAAGAAAGGAATATTATTAAAAAACCATGACAAAGTGACAGTAGTAATTATGAATAAAGATGATTATGTAAAAGTTGAGTTTAGATGAAAAATTTTTTAACCTATTTCACTAACCACTATTATTCATTATTCAAGAACTTTAGTTTAAAAAAGAGACTAGTCTATAAAAATAAAAAACTTTAACCAACCAAAATTCACCTAGTATTTTATATTTTGCAAAGATCAAAACCTGTGCCAGGCAGACTATTATATATGAGCCTACAGAAAATATTTCACATATAAATATATAAATTTATCCACCATCATTTAATTCTATTAAAGAACTACCATTTTCTTTATACAAATATAAACTGAATACCAGTTATTGTTTTTTACTATAACATATACACAAATATACCCATAATAGGAGCTATAAACTACAAGATAGAGAGTAGACATGATTTTATACTACTATGAATAATATATTTTTAAGAAATAATTTTTTACTTTACTAGAACTATTACAAAACAAGACTGCAATGACAAAGATGCACCAAGTACGAATATTTACAAAACTGAGCCTCTATACTTATAATGCTAAGCTGAAACCTCACACTTGGCTAGAAATAGATGACATTTCAGATATGCCACATAGGAAGTAATTCATATTTTTTAATATTTAAATAATTTTAATAAAATATTAATTTCACAATGAATTTTCAAAATCAATCTCATTTTTATAAGATACACTAATAGAGTTCTACTACCACTTAATAGGAAACCAATAAAACCTACTACATTTTTATAGTAACCATACTAAACATTTAAAAATACCTAAGCAATTTTTAAGGAGAAGAGGATTTGTAATGATGAGAAATTTCTTCAAAAAATAATAGTATTTTAATAATAGATTGCCAATATGAGGATCCTAAGACATTGTTGGATAATGCAGTAAGGAGACTTTAATTGATAGAAAGAAACTGTTTATCTGAAAAGAGAAAAACAAAGAGTCCCCATGTTCTTACTTTTAATAGAGATTCCAATATACCGATACAAAACATTTCATACCCACAGATATAAAACTATTTTTCTGTCCCCAAGGATCGAAACAAGACACTAGAGAACTGCAAAACAAATTTATAGAGTCAGTACAGGAAAAAGGAGTCCAGAAAGAAAAAGAGTTTACAGAAACAATGTTGGACAAAAGGGCTAGACAAGAAGTAATTTCAAAGGATATTCCAATTATGTTACAGAAAAGGTAATTTGAATATTGAAGAGGAGAGAGTTAACCGAAGGGAGCACAAAGTTCAGCAGAAGACAACGATTGCATTCAAAGAAAAAGCTCAAAACTCCCGCTCGGTGAGGACTCGGAAGTTTCTCCAAGGGAGAGGAAACAAAAGGAGAGTTTATTTAACAGCCTGCCCGGAGTCCGCCACCGCCCCCAGATTCTTTTTTATCTGTTTTTTGGCGGGTTTACGTTTTGTTGGCTTTTTTTTTTTTTTTTTTTTTTTTTTTTTTTTTTTTTTTTTTTTTTTTTTTTTTTTTTTTTTTTTTTTTTTTTTTTTTTTTTTTTTTTTTTTTTTTTTTTTTTTTTTTTTTTTTTTTTTTTTTATTTTTTTTTTTTTTTTTCAATTATAATATATATATATATATATATATAATCAAATGTTAATTCATTAAAAATTGCTATTGTAAATTTCTCCTATCAAGCCAGCTTTAAAAATATTGTTAAAAATCTTGCAGAAACAGAGCAACTGTAATAAAATAGACTATAATAAGAAAAAAACACTTAATAATTAGTTATATTTAACAGTAAATTTGTTCTGAACCAATTCAATATAAGTTTTTTTTAAAAAAATAAAATGAAATAAAATAAAGTTGCATTTGTTTAAATAATTAAAGTAAACTTATTTAACATGAAAAAACTAGAACTTAATTTTGTAAATAATTTTGTAGTTCTGTTAAAATATACAGCTGTAACTTATAGCGATTTTTTAAAAGAATTTCCTTAAATTAAATGTTTTTTTTCTTAAATAGGTAACATAAGTGAAAATTTTGTGTAATTCATTAGATTGTATTGAAAATTGGGAAAAGTTGAAGATATTTTAAATCATTTTTATTTTGCCTTGTGAAAAACATAATTTGCAAGCATTGACAATAGTTTATTGCAATCTTTTAATATTTATTCATTCTATACTTTAAATTAGATGATGGAAATAGTTCAATACATTGAAACAGTGCATATATGCTTACTTCATATTCTTTAATTCTACCCTCTTTCCCTTAAATCCTCACATAAATAATGGCTGTGTTTGTGCAATTGTATTATATATTAATGACTGAAAGTAAACTTAAGGAAGGGAAAGTAAAAGTTCGAGTTAAAATCAATAATTACTTAAAGTAAGTCAAGAAAACAATGGGAAAAGGCTTGCTAATGAAACTAATCCATTAAATAAGTAAAAGTCAGAGTCCTATTTAAAATTAGTGGTAAGATTTAGCAATATTGTTATGGTTCAACACCCTTTGTTATGAGAACATGTCAAAAAGGAACTAAATACAAAATAAAAGACAAAAAAGGCAGGAAACAAAAATAGGATAGAATAAGAAAGCAAAATAAATAAGGAAAAATCAATGAAAAACCTATTAACTAAATGAAAAAAAATATGAAAATCCTTTAAATCATCTCGTGAAATTTAAAAGCTCATTAAGGCACCTTAAAAGATATATAAACTTGTAAAATGCATTGTTATAGATTAGAAGAAGGTCAGATCAAGAAAAAATGGATTTCATAAAGGTGTCAGATACATATTTTTAAGAAGTTATATAGCAGAATGAGCGAGTTGTTTGACATCAGCTTTTGCAATGTTATCAGAGGAGGATAGCAGTGTTCTGAGATGAGATCGAGTGGTAGGAAGAAGGGTACCTTGTTCCAGTCAGCCAAATGCTGATAGAAAGTCTTAGATACATACCATAGCAATAAATCATTGCCATAAGAGAAAAACTACTCCATAAGACCATCAAGAGACATTGTCCATCATAAATAGACTTTCTCAAATTAAGCACATGATCCACTACATGAAAATGCTGGTGAAATCTTATAATTTATTAATATTTCAAATATAAAATATGTGAACAATTTCCTAGCCATAACTATAACATTATATAAGCATTATTTCTTTTAATTTTTAATATTTTTTTTAGATTTCATTTTTCTTAATAATGTAAGCTTGCTGGGCTAAAAATGTTTATTATTTTCAACTAATCTTATTTAACTTGTAAGACTTGGACATGGAGGGATCAGTTTAATAAAAATAGAGACCCTACCTTGCATTTGTCTTCATGGTGTTTCAAGAGACATCACGGAGTTAGTACAAGCTAAAAGTGTAAATTTATTTAAATAAAAGTCAAAAGTTTATAATACATTGATTTTTTCTCTAGATGTTCTCTACCCCCACCCCCTTCATCTTAAGTAATGTTTTTATTTACGATTGTAAAGAAATACTAGTCAACTGTGAAGAGTGGTATTATTTTTAGTTTTTACAAATATTTTTGGTTAGGTCTGTCCTGTAATAAAATTATAGCAAATAAATAAGTAAATTGACTTATTTTTAACATATGTTTTTCCACAGGTGAATATTTTTATTATTTAAATTATTTTATGAATAAGCAATTCGTGTTCTCAACATGTATGTACATAATGTCTCTCATATAATTAAAGCTAGAGCGAACTGTAAATGTTATATTTTTATTAATTTAATCTGATAGAGTTCGTATTGGATATCAATTATTATGGGTTAATACTCTCACCGTTATTATAATATATTTAACTACATTAATAAAGCTATAATTCAGTGCAGATGAGCTAGAGTTCTTATAAATCTATATTTTGTTACATAGAAATGTGCGCAATCTTATTATATAAATACTTTGTTACTTAATGTTAGCATAGGCGTAATTTAGTTTAATATTACATTTTTATTATATCCATTATTGTGTTATTGCATAGAAGATGTGCATTATCAGGGGCTATCCCAAATATTTCCATTACCTTATAGTATGATTCACTAGTTATTAATTTATGGAGAGTACCCAGTGCCCACTATATTATGTATATGTGCCTGATAAACCTTCATCAAATAATTCAAATATATAAATATTATCACCAGACTAATTAGAGCTGTAGGGCAGAAGATCCCACTCCCCAAATCCTAGTGTATCCTGCATGTATGCCTTCCTCATAGAATGAGCCTATGGTTAAAATCTGGAACACCCCCGTGGCCTACAACATCTATCTTTATTTTTCGTGAATTATATGTCTAGATAACAAAGTTGATCCAACTTTGTATGATAGCCATTGAACCACACATAATTAATGTAATCATGCAATTTTTTTATTCCTCCTTATTATGTCTACACTTATGCATATAGCCATAATCCTATGTTACATCATATTTAGCTCAGATACCATAAGGACCCAGGAACAATATATTGAAGAAATAGAATGTAATTAAGATTAACCTATATTGGGGCTTGATAATTATTATTTTATTACCCTGTGGATGAATAATATGACACCCTTATTTTTGTTACTTACACATATCACTGTTATCCTTGATAATCTATATGTAAAGTTCAGCAAACAGCTCTTAACCATAATGTGTACCTCAAAAAGCCACTCTGTTGACTTATTTATTAATAAATGTTAATTTACATAATGTACTTGTTGTCATTCTCATTACTTATTGAAATCCTATAATTATAGTTAAGTAATAATTAAGTTAATAATCTCTGCATATCCCTGAGTTAAGCAGAGCTATATAGAAAACTGCAAAGTTGTGTTAATGCCAATGGTGTTAATTGTGTAATAGAGATTAGGAAACCTAAAGTGTGGGGGAGAAATACCTCTATGCATGCTGATTGTGAGTGCCTGCTTAGTCTCTCAGTCTTGTTAGCAAATTTTATGTTTGACCATTACAGGATATAATAGAGCATGCCAACATGAGGCTTTTGAACCACTTTTGATGATCTGGGAGTACATATATATATATATATATATATTGACTAGAAATGAAATGATTCCATCAAAATTTTTTTTTTGATATGTTATATATAGAGCTCACAAATAAGCTCTTAACAAGCTTTACAGAATATCCACAGCTCCAGACCAGTTTTTTTCTACTGGATTCCTCAATGATATTCAAGCATTAGATTAAAAATTCCAGGACACACCCAGCACTTTATCTAATGAATAACTATTAAGTAGAAAATCTAAATTTTTCAGACATCCAAATATCTTCCAATCTAGCTATCTAACTTAAATAGCCATATGGGACTCAACTATGTTCAGATACACTACATATTAATGGCTTTAGCAATATAAAATTGCCAAAGTCTCTTAATAGCAAAAACATTTATTAATATATAGTGTATCTGAACTTAGTTTAGTCCCAAATGGCTATTTAAGTTAGATAACTGGATTGGGAAACATATGGATATCTTAAAATTTCAGATTTTCTATTTAATAGTTATCCATTAGATATTGTTTTGGTATTCTTAATCTAATGCTTAAATATCCTAGCACCTCACTGAGGAAGCGATTTAGCAGAAATGGGTCTGAGGTTGGGGATATTCTGTAAAGTTTGTTAAGAGCTTATTTGCGAGCTCTATACAAACTTATTAAATTAGGTCATGTGACATATGACTTAGATTTTTTTTGGAATTTGATATAATATGTACCAATATAAGAGGTTAAACCATTCACAACCCTGAGAGTTTTTTTCTTTCTTCTTGTATATAACATAGAGCTTTGAATCATTCCTTACAACCTAGAAATTTTTTTTTGTATAATCCTAAGTTATTAATTTAAATATCAAATTACCTCATGAATAGTCTTTGGATTTATAAACATATTTTGAAATTTTTATTCTGATTAGTGATGACATTAACAGGTGGCACATACAGATAAAGCGAGTGCATATACACATATACATGCAAAGTATATATAAGGCATCATTATTCAAAGACATTAATTATGTATAATAAAGTTTCTTTATATATTTCTTTGCAGGTGGATAGAGTGATTCAAGTCTAATAAATAAACTATGAAGTTTAAAGTAGAGAAGAGAATATATTACGAGAGAAAGAGAAATGTTTTTTCAGTGAATTATATTGGATCAGAGTAAGATGCTAAAACAGAGCATGATGCCACAGGATGATGACATGGGGAAGAAGACTACTAATAAAGAGAAAAAATGTTATGGGTATATACAGGAGGAGAGATGACTAGTAATGGAGTGAGTGCAGGATGGGATAGTGTTGACAGATTGACAAAGTATGTATAGCAGATGGTATACAAAAAATAGGGATATTGTGAAACCTGAGATATAACTTACCTACAAGTGCTCAGAACATCAGGCTGAACAACAGTGTTTTCAAGATGGATGATATGGCTATGTTACTCATAGTCATTGATTTGGAAAAAATTTTGCAAAAAATTAGTTGAAAAAATAGTAGGATAGTTCAGACACAGTCTTAAAACAACCATACAATTCGAGTGGATACAGTGGAAGAAAAAAGAAAGGAAAGATAGAGGGCAATGTAAAGATAAAGGAGCATGACAAATGATAAAATGAGAAGCCTATAGTAATATAATATGACAGTAAATAGTTACTACATAATTATTTACTACGCACACACAAACACCACAGCAGGAACAATATTCAGTGATCACTTGATTCCATGAAAGGAAATATATAAGTTTTCTTTTTGTGTTTTTTTTTTTTGTGTAACTGTGCAGATATGTTCATATACATGCACGTACCTAAAATTTTAGAAGTAATATTTTTCCATAAGCTCAGTTGAAAGGATTTGTGTGTGAATGGTTGCAAACCCTGATGAATTGGAGATTGTTATGAACTATTAAAAGTTGTACAGCAATGAACCAAAAATATAATTATTTTAATTTATGCAGCTTCAAGCAAATTGTACTTATAAAAGCAGTGTTATTTGCTATATTATTAAGTCATTTTAGACTTCATATTCAGTGGTGTTACAGTTTTTTTATTCTTGTAAAAACATAGAAAGAAAAAGTGAAATCATTTTTTATTTATTGCATCACAATGCTAATAATATAGCAGTGTTGCATTAAATATATTAGTGCAATTATATTAGAAATTTATTTTTTAACTACAATAGCCTTTGACAGAATAGCTCATGTTAGAGTTTTGCCTTAAAATTTGATATTTGAGAATCTAAAGATTAAGTTTGACTCCTATGCTAGTATTCTTACTGGTAAGTCAGCAACACCTGAAGAAGAATGGAGAATAATGCTACCTGAAATGTCTTGTAATTAATGTGTGTTAGTACTAACAAGTTATTTTTATTTGAAAAGTTGAAATAAAGTTTAAAATTTTCCAGACATTCAACATTTAATAATAGATGATGGATTTAGTCCAATATATTATCACATAGTTCATAGTATTTCTGTTATATTGTCTTTGCCTTAGAAATAGGTTATAATTTATTGTTTATTTGCAAGCTTATTTAAATAAATAGCAATTGTTTACAACTATTAAATTAGATTCTAAACCAATTTCAGTGAGCCTGGTTGGTATTTCCCACTTTCTGGTTTTATAGCTTATTTAAAGTGTATTTATATGAAAATTATAATTAATGAAAGCAATTTAATTTCTATTCATTAATGGAATTACTTTAAGTATAATTTTGCTTTAAAATTCAAATTTAATAGTTGTTCTCCACACATAACCATCTAATATATTGTCATGTGATATTTTCAGAGTAATGATGAACTCTACGGTGTTTGATAGTGGAGTGGATAGTGTTGAAAGTCCAACTGTGAATAATAAATAAACAATTTCCCAATCAAGAGCTCCAGCTGCCTTGTGAGATAGAACATTGATTCATCAATAGATAGCTACTGTTTCAATGCAAACAATCTTTCCTGTCTGCCTCTTTTCCTTCTTGAGTCTGGTTATGATGAGCTTCTAATCTCATTGGGCATCTTATACTTATAGTAAAATAAGATTGTAGGTTCATACAACAATATTCCAACTTTTAGCTATGCACACAACATTTTTTGTATGCAATTCCTTTTCTTCCTTTTTCATAACTGAAGATTTTAAGAATTAAGAAAGTAATGATGAGGACAATATAGTAGATTGATAGTCCATAGTTGGATTTTTTTTTTGATGTAGTGAACCATAGTTGGAATTTTTTTCTGAGGCAGTATCATCATTAAATAGTAAGTTTGAAAATTCATTTAAGTGAAATAGGACTGATTATGCAGATTTACTTAGGGATTTTCCTGCCAACCATGAAAGTGGGTTTAGAAAATGTGGTTTAAAAATGGCCTGTCTCACAGTCTGATTACTCATTTCAATAATAGAATCATTAAAATAGTCATAAATATCAATAGTAGTTGTTAAGCAGAGGCAGTTGTAATACTAAAGGTAAGTATTATAAACTGAGTCTTTTGCTGAATATAGGTACACCAAATGTGGAAAATCTTTTAAAACCAGAATGGAGAATGGCAAATATGGTTAAAGCATTGTCAAAATTGATATAGTGCTTTTAGCAAAACTTACCTTCCAGAGGAAGGAAGTTTTTTTTAGAAGAGATAAATATAGTTTTTTTTTTGGAAAAGCAAAAAGAATACATATGGAGCATTTGTTATAGAGTATTATTTAATACCATTCTTTTTTGAAATTCCTTGTTTTCTCATCGAAAAAATAACAATTTTAATATTGGCTTTTCATAATAGTACTAATACTCTCTTTATTTGTGCACATAACTCAGAACATTAGATTTAGGAAAATCAGCTGGGGAAGCTTTTATTTTTGTTGTATATTATTATTACACCAATTCCATTACACTATTTCTCCTTACTGAGAGACTTTAAAGTACTTACTCATACAAATAATAGACTTTGGTCAAATGTTATCACAAATGTCATTAATAATATTAAAAATGTGCAACATATGGTTTGACCATTACAAAACAGCTATCGAAGAATATGGCTGCATCCCCACTTAAAATAATAACATTTAATAAATTACATGATAGTTTAAAGTTGGAATACAATAGATGTTCACATTATGTTTCTCCTAGAAGCTCAGATTGTTCAACAGATCATAGATTTGTAAAAATTGATAACAAAACATTGATTGCCTCAAAAATTGATATTGTTTAATCACATTGATAAAAACATTCATGCTTGTCCTTTAGCAGAATCTATTACAGTACTAAATTTTAACAGTTATTAAACATATAAAACTGCTAATTTAGGTCTTCAAGTCTAATTTTATTGAAGCATGTCCTTATCTTAAAGAGTGTGTTATAGATTGATATATTCTTGCACTCCCTAAAAAGGAGAATCATGGTTGGTTGTCTGACAATTTATCTTATTATTAATGATTTAATATGGCATTTTTTGCTTAGAAAAATAATAAATGAGCTGTAAAAATGTAAGAAGGTTTGAAATAATTAGTGAATTAAAAAAATAAAATACTGCAGCCACTCACTGATTGTAGTCATTCTGAATCTATTTTGGATGCACTGAGAGCTTATAAATTGGAAAAACACTATCATAGTTCTGTTAAATCCAGCAATAGTTCTCTTTCTTATACTTCAATGATGATATTTTCTATAGATGGAAAAATATTTTACACATCTTTGGATTAAAGATATGAAATAGAAATGAATGATTTTAATGATATACCCATTTCATGTACTTCTTTAGATTGAAACAATCAATGAAGTCATTATAGTTCTTGTACAATATTAAAAATTCAAGGCTTCTGGTATTGATAATGTTTGTATATTAGTTTTAACAGTATTGGAATATTTTAGCTGTATGTGGACATGGGAAGTTGTGCCACTTGAATTTAAGGCTGATTTTATTCTTACAATTTTTAAAACCAAAGGGAATTTACAAGATTACAGTAATTGTCATAGAATGTCATTATAATCCATTGCAGCCAGGCCACATTTTTGAATTCTTTTCAATAGGTTAAATTCAATTGGAGATGAGTATTTACAAAAGACTCATTGTGGTTGTAGAGAAATAAAAAAAATCATACAAGTTTAGTTTTTGTTGCCAGTTAAATGCAAAAAGATATTCAAACAAAGGAGAGATTTCTATATTGCTTTTATAGATTTGGTCAAGATTTAGGCAATAGGACACGTCTATGACATTGGCAGAAATTAGTTGATTGTCCACCAAAATTTATTGAGATTATACAGCTTCTACATGCTAAAATGAGATGAAGTATTATATTTACATATGAAAAATCTGAGGCATTTAAAAGGAAAACTGATGCTAGACAAAGATGTAATACTTGTACTTGCCAACAATGTTTTCAGATTTTATGATAGTAGCCTTTAGAATTTTTTTAAGTATCTTAACAACAGAAATCAAAGCAAAATATAGGTTTAATGATGGAAATTTAAATCCATGAAAAGCAAATACCACATCTCCATCTTCTTGGATTGTGGATTTATGCTCTGCTTATGACTCTGTTATTTATAAATGTTTTTATTGATTTTGGAAAATGTGTTTGTTTGTTAACTTTTGATCTTTTTTAATGTTAAAAAGAAAGTTTAAAATGAAAGTATAATATACTTAAATTTAATAGAATTGCTTGACAATTGATATATAGCTATGTTATATTACTGTAATCTATTTAAAACACTTATCTTTTTTACTATGTCAACTAGTTTCAGAGATATAAAACAGAAAGTCGGAAAAATATGAATCATATTCAATAATTTCATGTTTTGCAGCTAACAGTTATTCTTAAAATTTTTATTTGTTTTAAATAAGGGACATATGAGGGTGGTTTATATTTTTGTTTTGTTTTTTTAATTTAATAACATTTTAAAACCATTTTAAACTGTTAAAGAAAATATTTCATATTTAGTATGTGTACATAATTATATATGTATAATAACTCGGTAGCATTCAAATGTTTTATTTATCACATGGTTGAGCTATTATAAAAATTAGTAAGATGAATATGTTAAAAAGGTGTAATTCTTCCTCTTTAATTTAATAAGCCAATAACTAAGTTTTTTTAATTTAAAACTGCTTTTTATTTTTATTTTAAAACATGTTTTTTTTTTTTTACAAAAAAGATATACTAGAAAAATTGTATTATTTAAAACAATCATGAAAATTTTAAAAAAGTTGATTTTTTTTTCTTTAGTGTTTTTTTTTTTAAAAGCAAATATTTTAAAATAAAAATAAATCTATCAATTTGAATACAAAACTTTATTAATGATTTATTATATATAATTGTATACCACATACTAATTATAATATATACATTATTAGTATAAAAGAGAAATTCATATAGCATTAAGAGAATATATAGTTAGCCTTCATTGTGAATTAAAAAATAAAGATACATGTGATCTTTAAAATATTTTTTTTTACTTTTTATCATAATGTTGTTGTGATCAAAATTCTCACTTTATAAATAGAGATCTATTGTGTCTATTTGTTTCACACCTAAAGTTGTTTTTTTTATTTTAAAATGTTTATTTTAGGAAGTTGTTAAGATCAAAATCTTTTATTCACATTTAAGGGAAAAAGTTATTTTAAAAATAAGAAAAAAAGACAATTGAAGTAATATAGACAATTATTTTGTTTTTTTATATTTGTCAAAGAATATTTGTGTGCTGATATGTATTTAAAAGAACAATGGAGATGTAAGATTTAAATTTAATAAAATTATATAAAAATTAAGTTATATTTTTAGTGCTTTTTGTTAATATTAATATTAATTTTAGAAATAGTTGAATACAAGGCATTTGAAGTCAAATGTTCAAGATGTGTGTACAGGTATACAAAGAGGGCAATGTAAATTTTAGAATCATATGGTTTTCTAACATAGTAATTTCGGATGTCATTTATTTTTGTAGTAAAGAAGGGTTATTTACCTTTTACAAACATTAAAAAAGAAAGCTTGGTACTTGATAAAAAACATTTGATCCAACTAGATAGTTTTCTTTTAATATAGTTTTAAAAAATGCCAATCATATTCAAATTATTAATCATGATAATCAGCTAAATAAAGCCAGTCTAACAGGGCTTGTGAAGCCTCTGTTCCATCTACATTACTACCTAGTCTTTGTGGCATAATGTTGAGACAAAACAGAAGCATAAAATAAAATAAAAGCCTATCTAACAGAAAATGAAATTATCTTTTCTAAACCTCATCTCTGAAAAAGTTAAGTTTTAAAGCTATCAAGAAGGAGAATGTTGCTGAACAGGACCAATTAATAGTTTATCAACATCTCCAGGAATTCATAATTTTTTTCATCCACTTGTAATTAGCTAAACAAGCTTCAGGAACAATAGACTTTTTATCTAGAACATTTAAATTTTAACAAGAATGCGCATTCTGTTGGTATTCTTCACTTTCTTATTTTGTCAACAAGCATATCACCCGGAAACTCACTGGAAAATCAGATAACTACATCTTTAGTTCCATTTTCTGATCATCTTCTGGTGCACTTGAAAATACATGATTATGTTGTTAATAGAAAGCAATAGAGATTTACAGTGAATAAAAATGTAAGGGATGAAATAGTTTTAAAAAAAAAATTAAATTTCTAATTGTTTGGTAATGATGAATTATTATTTTAGTGATACAGTTCTGCCCCCTTGTATTGCATGGTATAAACTAAAAAAAAATGAGTTGTCTAAAATATGCATAAAAATAGCAAAGCAAAAGTTATCGCTTAACCAAATAAAAAATAGAATGTCAGAGATACATAACATATCACAATGCCTTTCATGTTTGAATGCAAACCATCATTTGATTGGTACACTACAAAAGGAGTATAACAGTATTTACCAGCTAAGGCAGCAGGAATTTCAAACAAAACAACTTAGGAAATTGATCCCAAATATTAGTAAACTAAGTCGGTTATTAACTATGAAAAGGTCAATATACTGCATGCAAAAGGAATTAATTTAATACAGAGTTAATTGGTGTTTTATCTGGAATTTGTGTAGATGAAGGAATTTTTGATATGGTAAAAAAAAATTAGAAAAAGGAAAGGTAATATAAATGATTTCAATAGAGAGTTTTCAGAAGAATTTAAAAAAAACATATTACAAGAACAGAAATAAAAAATTAGATTGATAGATTAAAAACTGATATAGCTTTGGAAAATGACTCTATACCAGCTTTAGTCTACAAAAAGCTGGATTATGGTTTACTACCAATAATGTGGAGATGGTTTAACCAAATATGTTGTGAAAGGATGGCCATATATAAATAAGAGTTATCTTTAGTATAAGAAAAGATAAAGCAATTAGAACTCCTAAATTTGAAGACCCTAGACATATATCAATTAAGGATATAGATTCAAAAATTTTTGTAAGAATATTGCTAGGGAAGTTCAATGCTATAGTTCTTTCCAGAATTTCCCAAGCACATCATGCCATTAAAAGTAAACACCTAGTCTACACAGCATTAGAGATACAAGAAGGAATTAAATATGCAAAAGAGTTTAGACTAATGCAATACTATTCAGTTAAAATAGATTTTAAGTTGGCATTTGGTATGGTTAATATGAGATCATTTGGTTTTAGATCACAAATATTTGTTTTGTGCTATATAAGATTATATTAAAAATAGCAGATTTTCTATTAAGAATTTTATGAGAAGATCCAATTTATTTCCCAAGGATCTCCACTTTCTGCATTGTTGTTTGCTGTCTATTTGGACCCTATGATAAAAGAAATTTAAAACAGAGTGCCTGGTCTATTCTTGCATAATTTGGGTGTAAAAATGAAAGTAACTGCTTTTTAGATGATGTGATTATTATATTTCAGAATAGCTTTAATGTTCAAATAGTAATGGAGATTCTTCAGATATTTTAAACAATGACTGGCTCTCTCATTCAGCTTTTTAAGTCTGCAGCCTGGCAGCTTTCCACCAGAAGAAAGATACAAGGTGAATTTCTGGCTACAGCATCTATTTTCTTGGAAATACCAATATATCACTTTAAAACTTCTATGAATAAATACTTGAATGAGTTGATAATTAATAAAATAACATCTAAAATTTGTTTCTTTTCTTTTACGAGGCTTTAATGCAATTGTTTCAGGAATATTGGCATAATATGGATGTTGGATTTCTCTTTTCAATAATACAATAAATAAAAGTAATAGGATAGCTAAGAAAGATGTTTGGGATAAAACTAGTAACTCAATATCTGTCTCCACTTTACAGCTGCCTATAAGTAAAGGGAGGGGTTAATTTAATTGAAGCAAGAGATTATGTTGTCTTTATTAAGGTTACTAGTTACTTGAATATAATAAAAAATAAAATTTTTGACCCACCAAATAGGAAAAGAGAGAAGATCTTTTTTTTTTGACTTGATGATAGCTTATAAGGATTTACAGGATCACCTAAATTTACCAAATTTGGAAAGTTTGAAATATAGGAATCTAAAAAAAGTACATGCATTATCAAGAGATCTCATGGGTGGATTTATCTAAAGAGAAAGTTTTTAGGAATTACCAATCATTTGTGCTCCTCCATCCTACATTAAATTTGTCTTTAAGTTGATGAATGACTTTTTATCTACAACTTTCTTTTTCAATTGTAAATCTGGAATAAATCTGGATATCAAATATGTATTGTGTAAAAGTAAAGCAGAAACTTTCTTGCGTTTATTTGAAGAGTACAGAGTACAGGGTCGACATTTAAGTAATTGTGTTTTTAACACACCATTTATAAATTTGAGATATATAATAAATATATTCAGAGGTTTGACCCTCATAATGCAATGATAATAACAATGTGTTGAAAACAATGTGGGCTGTAAGATGTTCATTAATTTTTGATAACAAAAAATATAATTGGATTAAAAAAACTAGAAGATGATTGGGATAAATACTATTATCAATGTATAAAATATCTGCCAAAAACAACAAATTGAAAGAATACAGGGTGAATTTTTTCCTACTGCATGTAAACTATGGAGTAGTGTTCATTATTGAAAAAATGATTTTTGGTTAACTTGTAAGGAAGAAAAGAAAAAAAATGGAAAAAAGGGAAAGGAAAAAAATGTTCTTTTTTGTTAATATATATATATATTCTTTTTATGTTTGTCTATTAATAAAATTATTTACTTAAAATAAAATAAAAAAACTTATAAAATATGAATGTTAATAAATAATACTGGTGCAGGAGGGGAGATAGGAAGGGGTTTTAAAATACAAATTATACTATATGCCAAAATATTATAACTTAATAAAATATGAAATAAAGCATATTATTTTTACAAATAATAAGATTTTAGTTTTTTCTTCTCAGAAATTCTTGGTTCATTGCTATTGATCACTTGAAATCTCGATGGGATCTAGAAATTGCTTACAAAATCACCATTATTTCACATGTAATAAAAAAACAATTTTCTGTGATAAATAGAAAACAAAAACACTATTTATATACAGTTATACTTTATTAATTTATGTGACTAAATGCTTTGCATTATCTCTTGCTCAGCTTTATCCATTAATTTATGTCAATAGCTTTAGGTCACTCGAAATTGGCCACTTTTTGGGCTATGGTACTGTTTTTATACTTGTTTTAAAGCTTATAAAAAGTCCCATAAGATGCTGCCCTCTCCCAAATTATTTTACAACTAAAAATCAATAAATGTGATGTAGAAAGTCTAACAAAAAAAGGGGGTAGTCTATTCTAAATGCTGATTGGCTGAGATTATTTTGTCAAAAAATACCGCTGATAAATAATTTTGACAGCTGAAAATGAAAATATATGTTTTAGAGTGTTTTTTATTATTTTTTGTACATATCATAAATTATTTTCATAAAATATGCCGAAAATATAGTTATTTTACAAAAATAGTAAGATTTTATTAAAAAATTGTATACTTTACATGGACATAAATTGAAAAAGAAACCAGTGAATAGCCAATTTTGACATCCTGTCATAAGTTTAAATTGCCTGAAACTGTTTATTTGATTTTCAAATAAAAATTAATGTTTTAGAATATTTTTCTGGCATTTATTTACATATTACAATGTATTTTGGTCAAATATGCTGAAAATATCATTATTTTTAGAAAAAATTTAAGATTTTATTAAAAAATTCTTAACTTTTATAATAACATAAATTGAGGAGGGAAATCAATGACGTTTACATCACTTCTAATTTGTTATGATCTTTTTTTTTTATCTTTTCTGTTATTGAATATTTTTATAGTTATAAATAAATATTTATTTTTGAAAAAACTTTCATTTACTTTTATAACCTGACAAATTATTAATACTTTTTACAAATGAAGCTAAAATGAATATAATATTAAAAGATGAATATATTTTTATGGGCGAGTTTGTTAATTGACTAATCAAAACTTTAGAATTTTAATTCACTCAGCCAATAATAAATTGTACAGTTAAAGAGTAGTTAAAAGGTTAAATTAACATATGCTAACACAATTTATATAAATCTTTCAAAAATTAGAATGCAATGTTTGCTATAAGCCTATGAAAGAAATCAAAAGGCAATTTACATTTTCTACTTTTAAAAAAATAAAGCTCCTGATTTTCAATAGTATTTCACAAAGTATCAAAAAAATTATAAAAACCTAACTAACCTACTTTTCATTAATATTTAAAAAAATAAAGTACTAAACTACCTCGATATTTAAAAAATAAAAGATTTTCAACAGTATTCATGTTCCAAAATCACTATTTATGGAATCAGTTTTTAATTTATTTAAGAGGGCACCAGGGCTTCTCATAGATTTGCAGTAATTAACTAATATGTAATATTTTCGAATTTTTTTCCTTTTTTTCTTTTGTCACTTAACTATTTTATATGAATTTTCCATGGGCTTAAATATTAAACAAGCATATTAGCAAAAGTAATTTATACATTCTCTAAACATAATAATTCTGCACAGACTCAGCAGATAAAAGAGAGCTCAGAGATAGGGGGTGTGAGGGCAGAGCCTCCACATAAAGTATGACTTACATTCATTCATACATTCAAATTTACATGTTTTAAATTCTGTATACTCAAGAGTCGTTTTATTTGTGGAGGTGGGGTTTGGGGTGTGAGTCCCCAATAAAATACATGTTAAAATAGTGTAAAAGAAGTGCATATAATTAGAAACCTCTTATATGTTACAGTAACTGTTAAACATACAGTAAAAAGGAGCCAAAGGCACCATAAGAAGGAGCCTTCAATTAGCTGCAATTATCATAACTTATAAGAAGTTTGTAATTGTATGCAATATTTTTAAACTGTTTTAACATCTCTCCCCTACCTGCTGAGTCTGCAGAATAAAAAAACACCAACATATACATATATAGTCCTATATAACTTCTCTAAGCAACAATATTGTTGAAAATCATGAGTTTTACTTTTTTAAAATATTGATGAAATTTAGGTTTTTTTATTTTTTAAATATTGATGAAAATTTAGATTTTTATTTTTAAATACTCTATGACAATTGCAAAATTTGTGTTTTGATTTTTTTAATTAATGATGAAATTTGTGATTTTGTAACTGAGGGATTTTTTTGAGACCACATGTTGATAATTAATCTCATTTATTGCTTGAATGTATCAGCAGGGTTTTTGGTGGATTTTAAAATTCAAAATGGTGATGAGCGCATACTATATCAGCACCAAAATATGTTATTCTATCCATCTTTAAGAAATTATAAGTTAAATTTAAAGAAGAATGCAGCAGAAAGATCTGATTAATTATACAATATAAACAACCTCTATATTATACTAGGCATATATATATATATATATATATATATATATATATATATATATATATATATATTATTAAAAATATTAAAAAATAAAATATAAGCTTATATATTTCAAATATTTGAACCTAATTCCAAATGAATTACTTATATATATATATATATAAAGGGTATGTTATACCCATACTTTCTATTAAAACAGCAAACAGAGTCAAACTCATAATAAAGTAAATATATTAACACTTCATCAAATGGATCTATGTCAATAAAGATTCAATTTTCTCATATCTCTAAGATATTAAAAACTAATTATAGTTACAAATAATGACAACATTTGTAAACTTCTTTGAATCTAGAAGAGCAAATATATCATACACTGATATTTTATATATTCCCAAACATTTTAATTTACTTCATTTTTAGCAAGATGGAGGTAGTTCTTTAACTCAAATATAAAACAATCTATTAATTTAAACCTTAAATCGATACCACTTTAATAAAGTAATAATAATTACAAATATATATTTGTTGCTAACACTGTCCCCTCCTCCAATATGAGTAATGATTTATTTTTTTTACTCTGGGAATTTAAATCCTACCCAAAAATATTTACAGTAATAAAAATAAAAGACGTGCTGCAGAGGACATTAAATAATAATTGAGTTACAAAACTATTTTCAATCATATCCAAATCATTGGCATATTAGTAGGATGGTAATAGTAATCCAAAAAAAAAAGCATAATATTTTATCTGATTATGTAAATAACTAAATATAAATATTTAACAGTAGCGTCTATTGATAAACTTGAGCCTATTTGAAAAGATAATGATCTTCCATAATTGGACTTGTTAGTAAATTCGTTCGTAGAACAATTTCTCAAAAATTATCACAATCAAACAATTGTAAAGAGTTATAGATTTTAATTAGAAGATAATAAGATGTTAAAAATTTAACGACTTTTTTTGGTATATATCATGATTTTTAAATCTTAGAGGACGAATACCTCTCTTCAGAAATGCCATATTATTTTCATACAGTTTCACTTTTTTTAAATTCCATGCTTAAGAAAAACTAAATTTATTATCTATATTTATGACTGATATACTTTTAATTTCTGTTGTCAGACAGTATCCCCTTTCACCATAGCAAACTCTCAGTAACATTTATTGGTATATATATATATTATATATATATATATAATATTTTCCAAGACCATTTAATTTTAGATTTTGCCTGAAAGTTGCTGATAATAGCATGGATTATTTCTATAATATAATATTAAATATTGAATGACTTTAGAAAAGTTTAACTTTATTTAAATTTTCCAATTGCATTCAATTATTAGTAATATCATAGAATAATATCACTCGAAACGTTGTATCTTTACATACCTCATCTGTGCTATTACTACCAATAGAATGTAATTAGAAAATTTAAATAAAGTTAAATTTTTTCAAGACATTTAGTGTGTAATATTAGATGATAGAAATAGTTCAACATGTAAATACAACTATATATTTTAATATTCTAGTGAGTAATTTAACTCGATCCGCATTCGTTCAAAAAACTTTACAAGCACGCATATACGATAATGAAATTACCTAGAATAAAATTTGATAAACTATCTTTATTTATGTTTATTTTTAATATAATAAATATAATTTAGTTGGTAAATATAATCTTTTCTATTGCTGCAAGCATTCGGTGCATATTTTAAATTAGATATATTTCTAAAAATTTCCATAATGCATTTATGCATAATAATAAAAAATTTGAATTTATATATATTCATCTGCTGACGAAGCAAATAATTCAGTTTATAATTGTCTTAAAATCGCGTGTTGTAACATATTTTTATACAAAAGGACGTCAACTAGATTTTTTTTTTTTTTTATCTTAACGCTGACATAAACGAATATATATTTTGAAAAGAGAATTTTTTCCCCTTCAACGCGTTTTAATTTATTAAAAAGTAAAACTCGGTCATATGTTATTGAAAAACTGTTCGGCTCAACACGCAACATATATATATATATATATAAGTATGCATTTTACATAAAATGAAATAATACAATGAGAAGAACAATTCAATATTCAGTTTCGTGTAGATAAAAAGATCAAATAGTAATAAATAATCCATGTTACAGTAAAGCCTTTTGGAAAATATTTTATACAGATATCAGACAAAGAAGCCAGAAAAGACATTTTTGCATGAGGCTGGTCAATTTATTATTCTATATCTTTCCTGGCTTCTCAGTCTCTGATATCCGTATAAAAATATTCTCCAAAAGAAATTATTGTAACGAGAACTATTTATTATTATTTAATCTTTTTATCTATACAAAACTGAATATTGGATTGAAAATACTTATCCCATATTTTTTTTTATTCTCGAATGTTAATTGTACACATTAATTTGCAGTTAATAAAAAAACAATGATATAATCTATATAAACATACACTACTTTTCTATTTAATTTTTCATTATATAAATTAAAAATGTTTGTTTTTATTTCCTTAAAATTTGTATATTATAAATTTAAAATGATATGATTTTTGTTTTTGTTTTTTTTTAATAAAGAGACAGTTGCCTAGCAACCAATATTGCAGCTTGTAAAAAGTTTTCCCTCAATATTTTGTTAATAATCTCTTACTTACATATACGTTTCTGTACATTTACTGCTAAAAAAAAAAAAAAGAGTTATTTTTCAGTTTTCTTTAAAATCATTTGATTTTTTAAAGTTTTTTTTATAACAACATAAATTACATTTTTATTCAATGGCTACGCTTTTAAGAGGAAATGTTTCTAATATGCTATAAATTTGAAATGAATCCAATCATTATCACGTGTAATTTAGCTTGATATAAGAGGTTTAGACATAACATATAAAAATATGTGAACTAATTTTAAACTGAGATATATATAAAAAATCAAATGGAAACTTATTCTCAGATGATCTCTTGAATCTAAAACATCATAAGACCTCAGCAACAGACCGTACATTTATTTTACTACTAATATTAAATTGTTACTATTATTAACATCGATACTTCTTTGCATTGCATTAGTTTCTGTCCCATCACTATGCAGCTAAATTCTTTTTAAAAATAAATTTAGTATACAAAGTTGATTTCCATTTACATTATACTTTTTATATTAAGATTTATCTAAATAATATTTACTAGTATAAGTTTTTATCACTCCAAAAAATGTAACATTAAAAATAAATAATACGTACTTGTTATATAGATAACCAAAAATGTTTCTTGCTTTTGTTTAGCTCTAAATTGAAGCCTTGTGTTTTTTACTATAGATACGTGAAACTAAATCTGAAACACATTTTACCTTCCAATAGTATACACTGCCACCTTTAAAAATCCTTATATTTGAATAAACACTCACTTGAGTTTGTGGGTCAAATACTAGATAAATAATTATTTATTTATGTTTAAACTTTACCAACTAAATGAAAGCTATGAGCAATATATATATATATATTAAAACAAAATAAAATGTCCACTAATATTAATAATAGAATGACGAAACTTAAATATATTCCAAATAACGTAAACAACTTATAATATAATATAAATAAAAACTCATATAGAAATATGTTTGGTTATATTCATAATCATTATCAACTCAACTCAAATTTCAAAATGGAATCATCTATTACCAACTGGAAACACATGTCAATTTATATATCCCACAAATCAACAAGTTTCCAATTGGTAATATATGATTCCATTTTGAAAGTTGAGTTGAGTTGATAATGATTATGAATATAATCAAAAGTATTTCTATGAGTTTTTATTTATATTATATTATAAGTTGTTTACCATTATTTGGAATATATTTAAGTTTCGTTAATATATATATATATATAATATTATAGTTTAATATCTGTATTTCTTCAAATCAATATATGTAATCTCAAATTGAATATTTATAAATATAATAATTAGATATAAGTAAAATATAACTTTAAAAATTTTATCCACTTAGGAGCACTTTTAACTATTCTCATAGTCTTTGTCAGCCAACACTTTGAAAGGATAACCTTCCCACAATTCTGTGATCTTAACATTTGCTGCCTGTCTGTTAATTAAGATTTTGTTTGTATTTGTATATTAGCATAGCCTCCTTTATTTTCCTTTTGTTGTTATTTTTTTTCCAATTTGCAATATTTTTACATTATTATAGTTGAAGTTAAAACCATAAATACATGACTTATTATGGTCATAAAAAGCTGATGCTGAAACATTATTTATGTTTTTATCATCTACAGATACACACTAAACAAAATTATAGCATTTACTTTATGGATATAATTGTTATCAAGTGTATGTACTTTTTATAAACTTGGTCAATAATTGTTTTACTTTGTAACATTGAATACTTTGTAATCCTCAATGGGTAAGGTGTACAAAGTGTACCCAAAAATTTTTGTAATCTTTTAACTAATAAAGGTTACTTTTGAAAGATAATAAGTCATGTATTTATGGTTTTAACCTCAATTATAATAATGTAAAAATATTGCAAATTGAAAAAAAATAACAACAAAAGGAAAATAAAGGAAGTTATCCTAATGTGCAAATACAAACAAGACTTAATTAGCAGACAGGCAGCAGATGTTAAGATCATGGAATTGCAGGAAGGTTAGCCTTTCAAAGTGCTAGTTGAGAAAGACTACGAGGCTAGGTGAAAGTCCTCCTAAATGGATAAAATTTTTAAAGTTATACTTTATATATGTCTAATTACTGTATTTATTCATTTTCAATTATAAGATTACATATATAGATATATAAACAACCTATCAGTTAATATTATATAATGCATCAAGAATAATATGGCAATATTGGTAAATATTGAATAAATGAAATACTCTCAAAACAACACACAAAATAAATGATTTTAGAGAAAAGAGAAAAGACCACTTTTCTCTAAAAAGTCTTATCTTGTGCTTTGGATGGAGTGTTAATAGAAAAGTTTTTATATTTACATATTTTGTTATTTGATTTGGTATTGACAAACAGTTAGTGAATGTCATTTAAAATAATATAAAGCAACTTAAAATATAGCTTTAATAATATGATATGATTGTTTTAAAATCTTCATGCTTTTTCTCCAACGTGCTTAGGATTAGCATCTATATTTAAGTTTAGGTAAAGTGAAAGGTCTCCAATCTTTTCTTTAAAATGTTTTATCTTGTACTTTGGACTGAAAATATTTCATTTACTTAATAGACCAGTGTTGGAGTATTAATCTTGATGTATGATATATATTCATAGTATTATTTCTGGGAGTTTCTATGTAATAGCTAAATAGCAGACATTTCAGTACAATAACAAGTACATTTCTCCATGGCAACAAGTACATTTCTCAGAGCTCTGAGGAATGTACTGTTATTGGACTTAAATGTCTGCTATTTAGCTATTGCATTTTTATAACATGGAAGCTCCCAGAAATAATACTATGAAATCATCATTTATCTGTGAGAATATTAGAATTTATATATATATATATTGTGGAAGAAACCTGTTCTTCACACATGTGCTGTAGAATAGACATGCACTTCCCTCCCCATCCAGTCAATAAATGTTTTAAAAACATAGATGGTCCAACTATTATCAGAGCTCATTCTTTAAATATACAAACATTCTTTGACTGTACTTGAATTCAGAAGATCTTATTGCTAACTGATTGTTAAATCGGTATATTATTTGCACATGTTCAGATTATATTACTTAGGAAAGAGATAGTTTCTCATTTTTTGTTACTTGGGACATTCAAACTTATATAAATAATAATTGATAATATAATGATTTATACACATAGAATATTGTAAAATTAAACTACTCTTTACATAAGCACTATAAAATAACATGCAGTCTTCCAACAACAAATGATTTAGAAGCATGGGTCAATAATTGCTGATTTATTTAAAGAATAACCTTTAAGCATAGGTGAACTCCATAAATTTTTAAAACATTTATTGTTAAGAGAATATGTGACAATTTTCTAGCACTTGTATAAAAAGTATTTTACTTCTATAGTATTTTATATGTGCATAAATCACTATTATCAATTATTACACACATACACACACACACATATATATATATATATATAATCATTAGAAACCAGTCAACACTTAGACAATCTCAATATAGATAACAATCAACAATATCAAACTATTATCAAGGCAACCTTCTTTTAACAATAATTTTTTATTGTTAGTCCTGGTATCAATTTTTGTTAATGTTCAATGTTTAGTTTTCACTATTATACTTTTATTCTACATTAGAATTTGATACATTGAGTTTTTTTATTTTTTACGAGAAATATAACATTACAGCCAAAAAACATTGCAAATAAAATCATATTTAAACTTTGAGAATATTGAAAATATACTAATAAAAAAGTAATATATAGTGAAAACAAAAAACATTTTCAGCATCCATCAATAGCAAGAAAGCAACTAAACAAGTGACTCAAAAAAATCAACAAAATATTTACTGAGTAAAATTTATTTTTAAAAAAGGAATATATAAATGGGAAGCTCTGATTAATCTGTAAAATTATACTTTAAAATTTAAGATTGCATTTATAACTTTTAGAACATCCCAAAAAATTCTACCACAGTGTCAATAAAGGCATTATAATCATTTTCACAAAATATAAGCATAAAACCTTAGATATGGCTTTTTTGTTATCTGTATGCTATACTTTGATTGTTTTTATTTTTAAAAATAAAATATATATGTGTAAAATAAAAGTGTACTCATACATACTTTTTAAAATAAGAATTATACAATTATTGTATAAAAATAATTATTAATCAATAAAGATCTGAGGGGGAATAAATGACATCTTCATAAATATTAGCCATTTGGGGATTAAAAAGGTGTGGAAATTTTTATATCTTCTACATGTTTTTTTTTTAATTTTTCTAGATGTTAATTTAAGTCTATCTAAAATCTTATAGTATGGTTTGCAATGGTTTGCAGCTTCACTTTCCACATGCAGCAACAATTTTAACATAATAATTGAAAAAATTTCTAAAGATGTCAGAATTATATGGACCCTTTGTATGACTGACAGTATCCTATTAGCACAATAATGTCATAAATGTCAATAGAAATGAGTTTATCTGATTGGTTGAATATTTTAACCTGAGAATAAATAAGCGTTATGATACAATATGTTTGTAAAAGACATATTTCTAAACCCAGAACTACGTTTTTATTATGAAATTGTCTTGAAAACAATTTATTTTATAAGAATGGCAGCTTTTCTTTATGACAAGTGCAAACAGTTTCTACTGGATAAAATATAATCACTTTTGTTAAAAAGATAAAGAAACGATTTTTAAAAACATTAAAAACAATAAATAATTTATTAACTTTTAGCATTTTTTCTGATTGTTGTTGATGATAATGAACCCTAACTTCTACTAATAGCATAAAATTCAAATATCTAATATTTCATTCTTCTAACATTCTCAATAGATAAATTACATCCAATGATAGCAAATGCTATTGTTATAGGTAAGAAGTTCATTTGGCTGTTTATTTTTGTATTTTTAAACATAAAAATTAAGTTTCTAAAATATCTATCACTTGATAGCTTACATTTATGATAAATAATGTTAAAGATCATTAATATATTATGTAGAAAAAAGTTTAATTGTAACAGTAAATGGTTAAAATATGGAGAAATATTTAATGAAAGACTAAATAAATCCCATTTAAAATAGAATAGAGGAGTTTTCAGCTAAACAGGTAAAAAAATCAACTATGCTAAAATTTAGATTTTAGTGAGTTCAAAAATCTTTCCTGAATAATTCCACATACACAACCTCAAAAGTAGATTACTAATAACTAAATCTATGAAATACTTGAAAATACTTGGATTTTACTGCTAATTGGAAAAGACTGATCTCTTCAGATATATTAATTAATACATTAATTTCATGTTCTAACTTCAAATAAACAATAAAGGAAAAATAATATTTATTAAAGGTTACGCAGAAGAGCAATTTAATGTGAAAGAATTACCTGTGTTATCCCCAAAATAAATACATAATAAATCACACCTCAAAATCAAAAAGTTAGCATTCAATTATTTCAAAAACAAAAATGTTTATTTTCTATTAATATAAAACAAAGTAGAAATGAAATCAAATTTAAAATTCCCCCAACCATTGAAAGTGATAAAGCATGAATATTGAGGGTAATATTTTAATTGTGCATAGTTTAATGAGAGACAACACATAAGATGGATGGATGAAATATGAACATTAGCTAGAGTAATATAAAAAAAGTGATTAGAGATTGGAGAAAATGGATTAACTTGGGAAAGACATTCATCTTCGAGTGTTTTGATAATGTTTGTAAATGATGATGATTATGAGATCACTATACTAGTTTACATTCATTTGTATATGGCAGCAGTCTTTTACTTCCATATACTAGAAAATTCAATTTAATTATATTTTACCTGAGTAATAATTTAAGATTATATATTCAATAATCTTATTTAAAAGTGATCGACAGTGGTTTTTATATTCTTGCAAAAAAATTTGATGTATATAAAAACAAACTTGTTAATAAGTTTTTGTTTTACATTTATTATGTATTGGTCAACAATAAAATTGTCTTCTTTATTTTATGTCCATATCTAAAAGCAAAGTAATTGATAGATACAAGACAGTAAACGTATTAGAGACCTTGAAAGTATTTTTTGAACTAAACCATAATGCAGTTTAGGATTAACCAAAAAGTAATTTAGGTAATGGTATAAGATTACCAATTGATATTCTTAAATTATAAATAATAAAAGGAATATTAATAACAAAGTAAATAACTGTGCTGAGAATTTTGAAAGTTTCATTTAGAAATTCACGCTATTGCATTATACATCAAATCCCCCACTATATGTGCGTTAATAATCAATAACATGTAGTAATATGCATAAAAATGTAAACGTTGTCAAAAAAATTGTATTGGTGATGTATTGAAGTGTTAAAAACTGTACAGATGTACATTTGAATGTATACAAAATGAAGTTGTTGTTTTTTTTCCAAAAAAGATCAAATTTTCAATATATATATAATCTTATTTTGACTTCATTGTTTATTTGTAATAATTTTGCATATTTTTGTTAATATACCTGGCAAAGAGTGCTATTCTTCTTTTCATCAATTATCTGCTTGGTTTAGAGTATTTTTGGTGCAGAGCATCATAATTATTCATTCAGTTTGTTGCTTTTATTGTGTCTGTTTCTTATTCTTAATATGTAAATGAAATAATTTGCATATTTATCAGATTGGATAATTGGATTTTTATAATGTTGTAATTTATGATTCATCAAGCTTCCTTTACTTTTCTCTTTTTGTCATCATGTTCCAAACACATTAGTTTGACATTTTGTGGATTATGTCCATGTTCTTTTTTGTGATATTTGTCAGAAAATAAGATCTTAATTAAATATAAGATTACAAGAATAAATGTTAGTGGTTGAATGCTTTATTTGTTGGATTAATAAAAATAAACTCTCATACTTTAAACACTTCTATGTGGATAACATTTTTTATTCTATTTTCAATACACTTCTACCAAACAATTTTTTTTTCAAATTCTGTAAATGTGTTACATATCAATGATAATGCATTATGACAATAAAATATTTTGCAGTTCTCCAACCAGTTGTTATACTTATATGCATTTATGGACTTGTGTTTTAGGCATTACTCTTCAAATTAAACAAAAATATAGCTGTGTTGTGCTTGATGTTGGATTTATCAAAATTCTTACAAGTATTTGGCTTTTATCATTGTTTACAGATGTTGCACAATGATATTCAGTTTCTTATCAATATACATTTAATTGTAAGTTAAAATTAAGGTGCTGTTTTTACAAATGGTTTGTATTTAAAATTCACCCTAGTTGAGGCTTTTGCTGCAAAGGATAAGTTTTTAGTGATATTTGAGATTACAAAAATAAGTGATTTCACTATTTTATTTTTCTACTTAATGACAATAAAATTGGGTGCACATGTTCATGTTTGATATCACTCTGAAGTTAATATGCTTCTATTCATTTACATATATGTTTGATGTTGATAAGGTATTGCTAAAACATTTATTGTGTTAAATTTAATCATGAGAGTTGCTGATAAAATTTACATACTTATGCACATTATTAGCACAATCTCATTCAGTTATAAATACCGGTTCTGCGTAGTTTGGCACAATAGAGAGAATATCGGACTTAGAATTGAATTCTCAGGATCGATTCTAGCGCTAGAAATTCCTATGAAAACCCTTCCCCCTCTTTCAAACAATAAAACTATATTCTTTTTTATATTATAAATACATATTAGTTTTATATAAGGAATTAAAAAATACTCTTACTTATCAAATAAATCATGTTAATATAAAAATTTCAAGGCGTTAGTTAGTCATAATCACATGAGATTTGACCACAAAAAAATGACAAACTACGACTAGATCCTAGGCTTGGACCAAAATATCTTTTTTTTTTCTTTCAATCCTGATTTTTATAAAAATCATTTACTTTTGAAATATCTTATCGAGACAATACTGTATATATAATTTATATTCTACAAGAGTCTGTGATTAATTAATAAGAATTATGAAGTTAATATTTAAAATTGCCGAACCAACCTTTCTCTACAGTAAATCTAGATTTAATAAAGATGTACAGCAGCGGAAACCTGATTTAGCAATTTTAAATATCAACGCCGTAACAATAATTAATTGCTCTCACACTCTTATGAATATAATTTTATATTTCACTATGGTTTAAGTATTTTTAATTATATATATCGACTGAAGAAGATCTGTATATATTGCTAAGAAATATTTACTTCATATTAGTTTGCATACATATAAATTTATACATTCATAAATTTTAGCGCGCGGGTGTGTGTAGATAAATGGATATAAATGCTTATTAAATTTACTAAATTCATTTTTTTCTTTGTCATTATTTAAATTACAACCCAGTAATTCAATTTTAGTCAGTTAGAACATATAGCAAAAGTCATTTGCAGACGTAATTAAATTATACACATATTTAGAAATTTGAGTTTTTCGACGAAAATAGATTTACTAGAATGTATTATTATTATTATTTAGTTTCAAATTATACTTGTTATAAAAAAAATTAAATTAATTGGGAATTCTAAAAATAGCTTATTACAATGTGATTATTTTGTGCAATATATACATATGGTTGATTATTTGCATAATATTGACAATTCAGATATCATAAGACATTAATTAGATAGTATAAATAGCATTTTCATTAGAATGTTATTTTTGATATAAATATTAATAAACTCAACTTTAAAAGTACACATAAACTAAAAGCAGAAATAGAACAATCTCTTCCAAGCTATCATAAATATAAATATCCAACTAATCTATTCATTATTTACAATCTAAACACTCCACTTTATCTAGTATTACATATTATAAAGATGTTATAAAAAATACGATTTTTATTTCTATCATTATACTAATATAAGGCTAAAACCTTAGTACATGCGCCTTGAGTGCTTAGTTTTAGCAAGAGAGACCTCTACAAATCATAACGCGAGATTCGACTTTATAAAGATAAGAGGGACTTTTTATCTCTAACCTATTTTTTTTAATTATATAGGCAAATCTTAAGCATAGTGATTTGGGAGAATGAAGCTAATAAATTCTTCACAGATTAAGTCCACTATTTTTATTAAACATTAACATTCGCGAAATCTTTCGATTTACAACGAATCAATATTTAGATATTAAATTTAGAAATATTTTGAATCAATTTAAAGTTGTAAATATGATTTCAATTTACTAATATTATATTTACATCGGTTTTGGATTTAACCCCCCCCCATTAATTAAAATAATTGTCAGAAAACTATTTTTTATTAATCCTTGCCAATTCTGACATTTTTTTTCATTCCATCTGGTGAACGTTTATGAAAATGCTCTATTATTCATTTCTGTACAAAATCTTTATTTTTTTTTATTATTAAAACTCAATAAATTGGAATTGTTTTCTGCTTAATTTAGACTTATAAATAAATAATATTCTAAAATATTATACTTGACCATCGCAAATATCTAAAAACTGATTTGTACATAGGAATTGAAGACATAAATGTTACTGTCATGTCAGTATAATGTTCAGAAAATGAATAAATTCTTTTTTGTATTAAGTTTTTTAAATGCAAATAAATAATTGTGAAATTGTGATAAAGTTATCAAATTTTAAACAAAGGCAAAACGCTCCATACAGTAGTGCCACCCTGTGCCAAACACAGTAATCAATTATGTGCCTGTATAGAGATGGTGATCATGTGATGTTTAGTGGCTATCAAATTTTGTTTTAAAAGTTGATATTTGCTTGATAAATATTAAAATATTTGAAAAAAAAAAAACCTCTAAAAATGTGTCAATTTTAACAGGTTATGACATTATCAATAAATTTCACATTAAGCATTGTCAGGAAGAAAACAATGCTTAAAATATTTTTTCCAATAACAATAGAGTAAAAAAATATTGATACTGTCCATAAGAGACTGACCTCTTCAGATTTTTTATTTATTTAAAAAAGCCTTTGGTAATACAAATTAAGATAATAGAAAGCTGTAATCATCATCATACTTTTTTTGAGAGAGAGGTACTACTGTAATGGTCAAATTTATATATTCATGTAACAAAATCCAGAGTTCAGGCAAAATACACCAAAGTTGACCAAAATGAGATGGTGATATCCCAAATCCAACCAAGTTTCAACTCATTTACTCATACTCCATGATTTAACATCTTATGAATGACACTTCTGAGGTTACACTTGGTCTAAATTTCTTCAGTGAACTGACTCCGAACAGGAAGAAACATGAGACTCGAAGGGAATTAACAATTTTACCATAACCTAAGGGTTAAATAGACTACTTAACATGCTAATTAACTTAACTAAAATAGTAAATATTTAGCATATACAAATTATTAAGAAATTGGTGTTGGATTGTGAGCAAACAGACAAAAAACAATTTTATAGTTTAAATAAGTTTATTGAAACCATTAAATAATCAAGCGAAAACAAATGACATTTTAATCACCTCATGTTAATATATAAATTAATGCATGCAGGCATTACACAGTGGATGAGACTATTATTAATACAGCAGTTTCATCTTAACATATATAAAATAGTTATATATAAGCTTGTGTGGTTATGAAAATTATGCCTATAGTATTTAATAGGCCAAGCCTATTTTGCATTGGTTTGCTAATGTTACAAGTTAATAATGTAGCTAAGATGATTACAACATACAGCACCATAATGGCTGTTTATATATCTGTGGTGTGAGTGAATAAATAAGCTCAATATGATTCAGATTCAAGCTTGTAACCAAAGATTAGGGTTTTAGTTTAATGCTGAATAATTAATTAGCAAGGAGGGAACAACTAGTTACCTTTAGATTTATGTATGCATGCTGTGGTGTTAGAGAAAATATGAATTAACAAATTGCTTGTGGATGAGTAATTATTCATGGGCTTCAACATCAAAATGTTCAGTGCCCTAAGACTACACAGCTTTCCACTAATAATAAACATATATAGTTCTGGGAACTCAGATAGGCTACTCAAGTATCCTGGGCTTTTAACACCAGTTACAGGCTTGGTGCTTTTATCTGAACTAAAAAATGGGAGTGAGCTCCACCACAAAACCCATAAAATGGTGCAAGAAGTTATATAAAAATGTACTTAGTAAAACATATTTGCAATGCAAGAAACAATACAAATAGGTACATTTAAAATTAATTGTGCCTAAAGAGATAGCTTCTATCTGTTAAACTAACTCATCTCAGCTCTTAAACTAGCATTATAATTATGCTAACTAAAAAGGGCTAAAATGTATTATTGATCTATGCTAAAATAGTGAATCTGCACATATATATCATAATTAAAAAGGGAAAGTATATTTAACAAGCTTTAATAAACATTAACAAATATACTTTTAATGTCATCCCTAACTAGCATATAACTTCTAGCTAACATATATCACAAGATCATAATTTATTGAATTTCAAAAACCTTACACATTTCACTTTTTAGCAAAAAAACTTTTATTATTGATTACAGTTTCGACTGTACCATGCAGTCTTCATCAGATCTTATTCTATTATTTCAACTTTCTTTATCCTCCATCTTACAATAACTCTGACTATACAAATCATAATGAAATGTAATTCAAATTTAAATCAGTGTTAATAATGAGTCTGTAGTGATCAGTTATCATGTAATATAATAGGATATCAAAACAGTGATCAAATATGCTAGGTAGCATTCTTAAAATATTAAAATATTGAGATAAAGATTTTAATAATTATCTCTCCTTTAGAAATTTACTAAAATTTAGTATTCGCTGTTTTGAAATAATGGCATATTATAACATATATAAATTAAATTAAGATAAAATAATGAAAACAATAATTGTAGGCATAAGTGCAGTATAAAGATTTTAGATAATTAACTGATTACATCTAATTTAATTTGGAGAAAGCAATTTTATTTACAGAGATGAATTCTGGTAAGTTTATACTGGTTTAAATTTATAATTGATTTTATTTTAGGCAAGAATTTAGAAATTAAGAGTGAGCATTTATTTACATAAAATAAGCTAGCTTAAATGTCAAGAATTACAGATTTAAAGATCGGTTAAGAGCTCTGTGTCTTTCAATAAAATATTACCAATCTTCTTTACTGCAGCTGGTACTTCAGGCCCTTTAAATGGTAGACATAGTGTCACTCTTCTCTTCATAAGTTGCATGGTCTAAGATATCATCTTTTTATGCAGGCTGTGACTGGAAAGCTTCCATCTCCACAATGATGGTTGCATGTCATTGCAGCATGTAGGATGAGGTTTGAAATTGTGGTTTTTCCACAGGAAAAGCAGAAAATCTACAGCCTCCTACTCTGTTATTTCAAAATGAGAATGGGTGTAAATTTTGATAGAAATGCTAGTTAAATTTTACACAGTAAGATAAAGAATATCAAAATATTAGAGTGTTTAGATGATTTTCAAATTCTATATTATTTTGTCAACAAGATTGACTTACAGCTGGTAAATCCATTAGTAGTTTACTATCTTATATTTTAATTTATAAAGTTGATTTAAACTTTTGTTTAAATTTTAAAGCAGGTAGCTTAGTTTAAGTTGGGCCATCTCAATTCCCTAAAAACACGTTAATATGCCCAGCTCAGTGGAATTTGTTATTTATAAAATGTATTTTAGAAAAATATTATTGTAAAAAAATAAGATTTAAAACCTCACTCACACACTATATTGACACAGGCGTGCAGTGCCATAATTTTGTTTTCTACAATTTTAATTTTAAATTAAGAATTATTATAAATTTTAAATAACATTTTGTTATATATGTATCATGTGATACACGAATCTTATACATATACATGTAATTTTCAATATAAAGTACCTCATTTACTTATTTAACAAAATAAAATCTATAGTTTAAGCGATTTAAATTTTAAACAAAATATACATGCTATAATATATATATAAATTGATATTAGAGTTGTTTATTCATATATATATATATATATATATATATATATATATGTGTGTGTGTGTGTGCGCGTGCGATGATACATATATAACTGTGTTGACACTTACATACATGTACTCATAGAGGTTTAAATCTGGAACAGGTGGACCTATAGGGAAAATAGGTGAAACATATATTAAGTCAGAAATATACTGTTTCATTATTCAATAAATATCAAAGAATATAATTGATATCCAGTTAAGGTCAGATTTACTGTTTTATTCTTATTAGGGTTTTTTACATATAGAAGGTAGCTATAAAACCGTTAAACACTAGATAGGGATTTTATGCACAAATCTTTCTGTGTCCTTTGATTATTCTGGCTTGTGCTGAGTTGTGCTACTGTAAGGCAAGTTTTGACTCTGTGAAAGTCGGTATATTCATTTAGTGACAGCCAGAATGATATTTGCCTGCTTTGATTCTATTTTATATATCTGTGTGTTTGTATAATTATTTAAAATTATGATAATTGTTCAAATTAATAATAATAAAGTGTATATAGAAGTACTTATTATATAATTTGAAATAATTATTTATATATATATATTATACAAAGTAAAACTATTAATATGCATCAGTGTGTAAGTTTTTGAATTTGTTACAATTTTCAACTTTTATTAAGTAATACAAATTGTTACAGTCAATGCTGTAATATCTTTTATTATTCAAAGAACTTGAGTTAGCATAAACAATGCAAAACTCTCCATACAGTAGTGCTACCTTGTGCCAACCAGAGTAATCAATGTGCATAAAATCCCTATCTAATGCCTACTCATCCAATATCCCCAGACTAGTTTCTGGCTCATGGCCTTCATCAATGAGGAGCTTTGGATTGATGAAGGCCACAATCCAAAAACTAGTCTGGGGATATTGAATGAGTAGGCATTAGATAGGGATTTTATGCACAAGACTTCTGGCATCTATTGATTACTCTGGTTGGCACAGGGTGGCAATACTGTATGGAGAGTTTTGCCTTGTTTATAAACAATTATGTGCTAGTATAAGAGAAAGTGATCATGTGATGTTTGCGTTAGCATGTTAATATAAAAATATATGCCTAAACTAAATTAGTTTAATAGCATTAAGCTAGGTTTTGGATAATTTTCATAAGAATTATAGTACAGAATAACACCATCTAGTTGGTAGTCAGAAAGTTCAGTGGCTGAAAAAGATGTAAATTTGTCCGAGTATGCAAATTATATGTTCCATAATAGTGGGATGCAGAAGTCTTGTTTTGGACACCTTTTCATATTAACTTGCTAACTGAAGTTCTTTGAGTATTACATAATTATATGAAAAGAGTTTAATCTTTGTGATGTAAGTAACTTTTATTCTAAACCATTTTTCACAATAACTTATTATATATTATAGTCATTAAAACAGGCAAAACTCTCTTTACATATTGCCACTCAGTGCAAGCCAGAGTAATCAATAGATGACAGAAAACCAATCCTGCCTAATGGAATTGTGGTGGCTATGATTATTAAAGAATTAAAGACACAAAATTGTATAGGTACTGAACTGAGTTCTGTACCAAACTGAGTTCAGACCTACATGACTATAAAAAAATTGTATAGGTACTGAATTGAGTTCAGTACCAAACTGAGTTCAGACCTACATGACTATATAAGCTAATGAGTTTGGATAGAAAATATTATAGTGTTTTCAATTTAAGACTCATATTTTTATAGTTAAGTAGAGATAAAAGATGGGTGCTGGAGGGTTGCATTAGATCCTAAGATCTAGATGCAGTGCTCTCAGGTCCAAGGCTCCTCACTGATGGTCACAAGCCAGAAATTAGTCTGGGGATATTGGATGAGTGGCACTAGATGGGGATTTTATGCACAAGTCTTCTGGAAGATTACTCTGGCTTGCACTTAGTGGCAATAGTATAGAGAGTTTTGTGTGTTTTAAAACCAGATATGAGCAAATATAAGAAATGGTGATCATATGATGTTTATTGGCTTAATATTATAGTCAGTAAGTATTTAAAAAGTCAAGCTCTGTTTGGGCACCAAGATGAAAAACATGTGTATATAGAAATCAATGAGCTATTTACTTTAAAATACCACTTGTCTTCCATATAAGTCTTAGTACAAAGGGTATTTCTATCACATTAAGAAAATTAAAATATAATTAGAAATTTTCACTTTTTATGTATATATTTTTTCTAATTGATAAATAATTTATTTTACTTTTTTTTTCTACTTCAAAAAAAAAAACAGGAAAGTGAATAGAAAAATATCTATCTCATTTTAATATTTTTCAACTTCATTTACATATCAAAGCTTTTATTGTATTTATAAGTTGGGGGGTCTCCCTAATGATTTTAAAGCATCTTATTTTCAACAAAGGAAAAAAGTAACTAAATGAATATATCATTTTATTTCCCAAAAGTGTAATGATGTAAATTTGATATTGCCAATATAACTGTTACAATATAATACCTAAAAAAGACTTAAAATAGTTACCTTTTGCCTGAAGGTTTGTGATGATCCCATTTTAGTAGTATTTATATGTTGGACTATTTCCATGATCTATTATTAAATTTGCTAGGAAGGCTCAATTGATTATAGTGCTACCTTAAAATTTCAATATTCAAAAATCTAAAGGTTCATGTTTAATTCCCAAGGTAGTACTGTCACTGGTCAGGCCAGCAATACCTGGAGAAGAGAGGAGAATAATACTACTCGAAACATTGTGCATATACTAACCTATATTATGAACAGTGGAACGATAACTATTGAATATTAAATGATGGAAATAATCCAATATATAAATATAATTAAAATAGTTATTATTATATACAATCAGATTTTTAAGCTCTAAAAAAATCATGCATATATTAAATAGAGCTAAATTTCATTGCAAAAAGATACAGATATATTGCATTTGCAATATGGAATATCCACATTTCTATTGCCATTTCTTCTAAAAAGTTTAATAAACTAGAATATCTTTTTTAAAGATATTTTTAATGTGATTCTATATGTACATTACTTCCTAGTTTAAATGTTTAAAATGTAATACTAATTATAAACTTAAGAATCAGTATTTTTGCTCTCTGACATCATCTTCTAACATGCTCGCACACACACATTTTTAAAAAAACAAAGATTTTATTATTATACTGAGAAATACAAAAAAAAGTTAGAGCAGACATTTTTTGAATTATAAAAAGATACCATCTTTTAAGGTAAGAAAAGTAATGTCAATTTGATTAGACATGAATTAAATGAAAGCTAAGTTGTTAAAAGAGAAATAAAAATGCAAGAAAGATAATGGAATTACGCATACTGGAAGAGAGAGAAAAAAGAAATGGTTCAAAAAGTCATTTTTTCTAATAGAAATTAGATATTTTTGTAAAATTGAAAGCTTGTTAAAAATCTTTAGTGTCTCTTTGCTATAAAAATAATAGTTTTAATTCAATAGAATTTTAACAACTATATTTACTTATTTATCCCAGATGTCTGCGATTTTACTTGTATTTATATGTTGGCCTACTTCCATCATCTACTATTAAATATTGAATTACTTTAGAAAAATGTAATTTTATTTAAATTTTCATTTACATTCAACTAATAGTAATAACACACAGGTTAGTACATAGACAACGTTTTGGTATGGTAAATATTCTCCTGTCTTTTTCTTGTATCGCTGATAGGATGAGGGATAGTACTAGTATGGGAATAAAACCTCAACTTTTAGATTCTTGAATATTGAATTATATGGCAATTGATTCGAATGTTACATTAAAATTCAATATTCAAGAATTTAAAGGTCCACATTCAATCCCTATATTAGTAGTGCCACTGGATAGACCAGCTACACCTCGAGAAGAGATGAGAATAATACTACTTGAAACATTGTGTATATACTAACCCATATGCTTCAATTGAAAATTTAAATAAAGGTTTTTTTTTTTTAAAGATCTTCGATATTTAATATTACAAAATGGAAATAGTCCAACATATAAGTACAATTAAAACACCAACAGCACAAATCTTCAAGCAGTCATTATACTGTCTTTAATAAATCTGTTTATCTGTAAACAGGCAAAGTACACAATAGTCAAGCATTGATGGTCAAGAGGTTAGCACAGCTGCCTTACAGTAGTTGTCCCAAGTTAGTGGGTTCACTTCCCGACCGATGCTATAACACATGAAAAAAAAGTACACACTAGTAAACTATATAAAGGATTTTAATCCTCTTGTGGAAGATAAACCACTAAGACAAATCTCAAAATACATTAGAAGATAATCCACTAAAATAAGTGTCAAAATACATTGATTCATATATGTAGCATTCAATTTAAATTTAGAGGATAAAAAATACTTTCCATCATAATGATTATTTGAAATATTTTTTAAATATTTAAAATTACAAAAATTTTAAAATTTTAAGATTTTTAGTATTACAACATGAATTTTTGATTTATTTTTTTTTAAAAAAACATTAGTAATTATCAAAATTATATATATTTAATATCTATTAATAAAAAAACATTGGTATAAATAAAATTATAATTACAATTATTTTTTTTATTTTTTTAAAATAAATTGCAATATCAGTATATATATATAAAATTCTACTGAGCTGTGGAATGCATCACTTAAAATGCAAATATACTTATTTTTTGTAACTCCCATCTAGGGACAAAAAGAAAAATGTAAATATAAGCATGATTTTTGTTAATAGTAAACCCATTAATGGCACAAAATTGTACTAATTAATTAAAAAAATAATGAAATAAATTCAGCCTAAAACAGAAATATTGTGAACAAACAAATAACATCACTACTAGAGTCTTAAATGAATTGAAGATAAAAATGATTAACATCAACAATTTGATGTCTTTTAAGATGTTTTCACTATATACTAGACAAGATAACATTTATTGAATTTCAAAAACCTTACACATTTCACTTTTCAGCAAAAAAAACTTTTATTATTGATTACAGTTTTGACTGTACCATGCAGTCTTCATCAGATCTACAAAATTTGAACACATATAAAAATACAACCATTAAAATACATTATTTTATATAAAATTATTAAATTCCTATCAAACTTTTAAATTTTTTAAAAAATATTTCCTAACCTTTTCAATTCATATAATATCATTAACATATTTACCATCCTATTTTATATTTTTTTTAAATCTTTTTATCCTCTTTCTTTATAACACATACCTATACATATAACTTTAATACATATAATATTTACATTATAAAATAATTTTAATTACATTACTCTAAAAAAAATTTTTTAATCACTATCAATATAATCTTTCTTTATCTTTTATTCTAGCTAAATACTTATTTCCATTCATTTTACCTTCTTAATTATTCCATATAAAATTTTCTTACCTTATTCTATTCTTTCAACTGTCTCTATCCTTTAACATTTATTCCTTGAAGAAATGTTCATGTCCATTGTAATTAAAAAGAAGAGATCAGAAACAAAATACATGGGTGAGAAAACAAGCAGATATTAACGATCAATGAAAGAATTAAAAGTCTTAAATGAAAATGGTCTACACATTTGTTGGAAGAGATAGATGGATGGTTAAAATGCTTTAAATTGCATTCAAAAGATAGTAAATTTGCTAGAAAGAGATATCATGTGATTATGACTGGTTGATATAAAGAAGTTTCATGGTAGAATATAGAGACGAGATGTTATAGATAGAAAAAATAGATTAAATTTGGAGAGATCTTCATACTACAATAAATAGATAATTGTTATAAATGATGTAATTATAATCAACATCAGACCATTATTCATTACATATATATTTATCAGAAAACACAGACTCATTACCTATAGGACAAAATCCTATCATTTTCTTCTCCAAGTAAAAATGTAAAAAAAAAAACCACCAAGATATTCCACTGCTGTTTGGTGAGGTATTTAGTGTTACTGTTTTTTTAAATCCTAGATAATATTGGGTAATCACTCAATTATTAACCAATTTATTGTATAACTATGGTCAGATTATTGATTTAGAAAATAAAAACTTTTAAGTTAATAAAAAAAATCAAAGTTCCAACCTGATTTTAATGAAATTAGATTAAAAGCTTTAACACTCAAATGTATTAACTATGGAAAATCTGATTTTTTTCTCTTTTTCTCTATTTATTTATGTTTGGTTTTTTCTGTTTGAATATATATATATATCTCCCATCCATCCATTAATCAATCAAATGATTGAACTATTTTAGCATCAATCTATCGATAGTTTGATCTATTAATCTATCCATCTACTTGTCTGGTTCTATATTTAACTATACACCCATTCATCCATCCATTATTCTATCTATCTGTCTATCTGTATGACTATCTATCTATCAACCTCTTTATCTATCTATTCATTCATCCATCTATCTAGATATCTATCTTCTATTTATCTGTAATTACCTATTTTACTATTGGTTTATCTATTTATCTATCCATCTGCCCATTTATCGATTTTCTAACTACCTATTTTTCTAAAGTTGTTTTTAAATCTATGTTTCTAATGTTATATTTTAATAAATCTATCTAATTATATATTTACCAGCCTGTCTCAATCTGTTTATTTATCTATCTGTTTCTGTCTAGTATGTATCTATTTAACAAAGTATTTATTCATCTATCTATATATTTATCTCACTATCTGTTAAATTCATAAATATAAAAAGAAAGGATATAAGCACTGAATGTAGATTGGGGTTTTATATGGTTTTTAATGATTCTAAATATTGATATTAGAAATATCAATTTAATTTATGATACAACAATTTTAACATATAATATATAGTTTAAAAAGTTGTTTTTAATTGACATTCTAAATAATTTGACTTCATTTTTCTCTTTTGTAGTAGTTGTTGCAACTTGATGTATTACTTTTTGTTGTTGTTTCTCTTCACTCTTCCTTTTTTTTTTTTAAACAAATGTTTTCAATTTAGCAGATTAAAATATTGAAAAAAAAAATTGTAAGTTTTTATTATTACTTTTAATATATATTTTTAAATTTTAATACAAGAAAAACGATTAAGACAAAAAAAAATCTTTGTTAATATTTTTGTTGTCAACTGAAATGTGGTAATTAACTTTTACAATTTTAAAAACTAAAAAATATTCTACTATGTTTATATATATATATTGTTTTAAAAATAAATATTTATTAAAAAACAGCTGTATAATATAAACTACTAAGGTTTGAAAATGTATCATTATGATTATTTTTAACTGTGTTATATAATTTCTACATATATATTTCATGTGTCAAAGCATCAGCCGGGAAGCGAACCCGCAAACCCGGGACAACTGCTTGTAAGGCAGCTGTGCTGACCACTCGCCACCAACGCTTGACTTTCTATATATAAATTTAACTCTTTTTTTTGTACTATTTATTTTTGTTTAATATATATATTACTATCTTAATCATTAACAGCAACTCATATATTACTGCAAGGGCCATTTTATATCCAAATGAGACAAGAATAAAAAATGACGGAAATATAAATATTGGGATAAAATTGTCATTTGTTTAAATGAAGGACGAAAGTATTGCATAAATACACATATTAATACTAAGAAAGAATCTTAGATAAAAGTAAACGTTCGAATTGATTTCCCCGGAGATGAACAAAATGTGGGAAGAAGAAACGGAAAAGCTTTTCGGCTATAGTTTGATTATAATCAAATGTAAATATTTCATTATAGTTTATGCATTTACTAGAAATGAAATATTTAAATTCAGATATACTACTGCGGTTAACTTTAAAAATAAGATGTGATAAATTATTGCAAATTCTCATATTTACCTAACAGTTTTTGGAACTATTAACAAATAGAAAAATTAGTAAATTTCCTTTAATGAAAGTGATACTTATATAAGGCTATAACCTTAGTGCATGCGCCTTGTGTGTTTAATTTTACTACAAGAGAGTACTAAGGTTATAGCATTATATAAATATCACGTGCTGACAATGGCTTAATATAATTAATATTTACTGAAAGTGATAATAATAATAATAATAATGAAATTGGTTAATTGCTCTGGAATTCTTAAGCACTGGAAGTAACAGGAAAGGTCCGCTACTCATGGGTACTTTGTTCCAAAATCTGCCGTTTTAACACTATCTCAAAACACATCTGGCATAATACATAGTATAGATGTTAATAGATTTCACAACGTTTTAAGTATTATTCTCTGCTTTTCTTCCGGTATTGCTGGCCTGAAAAGTGATAATATTAGCATGTGTCTTTGACAAGATAGCTCAGTTGGTTAGAGCGTTCCCTTAAAATTTGATATTCAACAATCTAAAGATGGGTTCGACTCCTATGCTAATATTGTTATTAGTCAGGCCAGTAACAGCTGAAGAAGAATGGAGTATAACACTACTTGAAATGTTGTGTAGTCGACTAACATATACATAGACACTTTTTGAAATCCTAGGCCTACATTACTTTATTATTACTTTTTTAAAAATTATCCTTTTTTTTTTTTTTTTTTCAAATGTATGCAATTATTTTACGGTTAAATTTAAATGAAAACATTGAATTTTCTTTCAATTTTTTTATAAAATGAATAAATAAAAGTGCTTAACTAAGCGGATAACTGAATAGCTATCTAGAAATAAAGGATATACCACAATAATTGCATAAGTCATAAAATGCACAACAATATCTTAGATTTTATAGTAGTTAGAGATTTCTAAAATAAAACTTTTCTTGTAAATTGATAGAAAAAGCAACACTCATTACAAATTTCTATCATGAAAAAAATCAAACGCTGAAACAAAAATATCTTTTTATAATAATATAAACCTACAAATGTTACAAAATTTGACATTTTCTCTTTCTTTTTATATACTGTAATGTTTAACAAATATGTCATTTTTAAGATTATAATTCCATTTTCTTTGTTCTGAATAAAATAATTGTATTTCAATTTCTTAGTTTATTAAATATTCTTTTTTTATATAATTTAATATATTTTATATACAATACTTTAAAAGCTTTGAATAGCTAAAAAATATTTTTCTTTTCTAAAAAAAAGCTATATGTTGACCTTAAAAGATTAGAGTATATTTATTTTATGGTCTCAAAGTTATGTAAGGCAAAATAATTTGTAAATAAATGATTGCAATGGCAAACGTTTTTCGAACCATAAAATCAGAATGTATTAAAAAAGCATTACGGTCAAAACATGGTTAAAAAGAAACCTCCTTATTAGATCTTATTTATTTCATGGTCGCAAATTTATATAATGCAAAACAGCTTGTAAATAGGTCAACCAATCGTAAACGTTTCACTAAGAATAAAAACAATATATATTTTTTAAAAAGCATTCTGTCTCAAGACATGGCCCAAAAAAATATGGTGATCTTGAAAGATTTTATGGGCTCAAACTTATATAAGGCATATATAAAGCAAAACAGCCTATAAATAAAGCAGTACAATCACATAAGATTTAGTAACCATAGGGTGGAGAAGTTACTAAAAAAACATTATATATATATATTCAAGTACATATATATATATATATATATATATATGTTTTTTATAGGTGCATGTCTCCTCTCATTTCTGTCATATATCAACCACCCATCAGTGTAGAAACTGAGACTACTCTATTTTATTATGAAAATGTGGCTTAAGATATATAATACTTGAATGTCCATGCCAATGTTGGCAACTTGATATTTTTCAAAAAAACATTCTCATACAAGGTAAGGACTGGATTAACATTAAGTATATTGTGTAAATTCTCTTTTGAACTGATATAAAAATCAGAATCATCAGTATAGTTGAAAACAGAATCTAATTCTTTTCTCTTTTAATCGTCCAAATTAAAAATTCCACTATTAAACCTCTATGTATCTTGAACCCACCAACCCAGTTTTTTATCTATCTATAAATAATTTCAACGATCATTATTGTCAAGAGTGTCAACTGTGTTGGAGCAAGAACACCCTCTCGTTTAATTCTAATTATTTCAAACTCCTCAGATTTTCGACCTAAAGTAACACTCATTCCATCATGTCAGAGCTATATTGGATAGATAAACTTTTCAGATGTTCCATCTGAAGTAATAACCGTTCTTTTCATTCAGTCCATCATGTAGAAAGTATGTAATGAAGATATACTTTGTTGCACAGCCAAATAGTATCAAACAATACCATATAATTCTTTAATTAATTGAATTAAATGCCATGACAAAATGATAAAAGCAATGTATTGATTTTTTTTTTGTTCAGATACTTTTCTTTCAATGAAAACTAATTTATTTACGCTACATCAATTATGAAATAAGTCAATTTATAATCAATGTTATCATTGGTTTGTTTTAACGTTTCTAAAGGTTTATTCCATATATTAATTTTATTGGCAGTAGCTCAGAGGTTTCCGGCTGGTGAAGACAGATTCGTAGCACTGAAGGGTAAAATCTGGCTTCCCACCATCTGAAGGTATGCTTATCTAGTGTCAACAAAATTAATATACAGAATAAACCTTTACTTAGCCAACGTTCGAAACGTTAAAGCAAATTAATTATAAATAGGATAAAAAAAAGGAGAATACCTGAATAATAAACATTATTAATACCTAATTAATTAAATTCTCAATGTATATTCTGTAAGCCCTCATTTTTAATTACGTTGTGAAAGATCCCATTTTTTTTATTAATATGTAATATAAGAAACTTTACACAGCTTCATGGTGCCTAAAAATATTTAAACGCTGTGTCAAAATAATGTGCATGGTGTCATAGCAATAAGTATAAGTGTTACATTGATTAAATTGATTTCATTCTTGTCTGTGACATAATTCTTATGAAGAAATGTAATTTATATATGTATGTATATATACATACACACATCAATATGTTTATAAAGTATTTATATCATAATTACCTTTAAAATTGTAATAGTTGTTAAGCGTTTGTGGCCGAGTGATCAGCACAGCCGCCTTACAAGCAGTTGTCCCGGGATTGCGGATTTGCTTCCCGGCCGTTGCTTTGTTTTATATTACTATTTTTACTTTGTCTAATACCTGTATGCAAATATAAAATAGCCTTTAAATATATCATTAGAAGGGAGAAAAATACTCTTAAACAGATCTCATAAAGAATTAGTGAAGGAGAAGGCATCGCTCAAAATATTTTGAAGCGTAGTTTTTATAAAGAAAAGATAGTCAATTAGAAATTAAGCTTTTGTTTACTGAAATAAAGCAGCAATAGAACTTCTAAACTAGACATAAAAACTAAAATTAATATTGCATTGGAAGGTGTTTTATTTTTGTGTTCGATAGTAATTAAATTGTAATGAGAATATCTTACATTTTTAATATTTTGTTCTACCAAAATTTTTCGTAGATGATAAAATAGCTTTCAAATAAACTATTGCAAGGAAACGGCCATTTTATCATCTCCTTGTGGGGGAAAAGAAGAATAATTACCTAATGGGTTTACAATTTGTCGGGAGAAGCAGACTGAATCATTTTGCATTACTGTTTTACCCTCTTGCTAATAATAGTTCGATACCTATTTTCTGATCAATAATGAATGAACAGGTGAATTATATACACCAGAAAGAAAAAAATCCGTACTCTAATTAAATTTCTCAACTTCCTTTTATCACATTTAACTAGGCTAGTATTCTAATGCCGTTTTATGGCATTCCATGTGAGCGTTTTCTGATTCATTGAGAGATCGTTATAACAGCATTGTAGAGTGCGCATTACGAATATATTTAATAGTTTTCATTTTGTAAAATAAATATTTAAATAATCATTTATTAAATTTTAACAGTTTGACTGCATATGCTATGTAAATTATTAAACTAATATACAAAAGACTAGTAGAAATAATATGCCAAAAATGGTAGCACTTTTCTTCGATACTATACTTCTAAAGTATAACTGAAATACACAGGTTTATTATATACCTGTGTTTATATATATAATATATAGGGTATATGAACACAGACTTTCAGACGACCCACCACTCTCCACACTATCTCATAACACTGATATACTCGAACACATATATGTTGAAAAGATAAATAATCACCAATATACGTATTTCATGCTAAACCAGCAATCATCAGTTGGTCCAGATTACCATCTCTACACATATATGCTATAAGTGCTCAGATATATATTAAGATAGCCAATCTTCATACTTTAATGGACAGGCTTCAATCTACTCCACCCTCCAACTGTACAACCGTCCATCCAATTGAAAATCTGATGATGGAATGCTCAAAGACCACCCTGAGGCCGAGATTCTTGTCACACCCATGTTGACCTAAGATCAATATGACCCCTCATATTGTATGCATACTTCTCTTTATTCAAATCTTGTATTAGCAATGTTTTAGCATACAGAAGCGAACCCCTTCAAAACATGGCTTACATATATAGCTAAAAGAGGAAACGTTTATAATACCCACACACTTTTTAATTAAAAACAGTTATTAAATGAATAGTATAATAATTAAAATAAATTACAGAATCTATATAAATACAATGTTTAAAAATTGCATTTTATAACTTTTTACTAGGAGAAAATCTAAAATTGAATCAAAACCTAGCTGCCGTCCTTTTCGATATTCAATGATAAATATCACTCAACTATTTAGCCTCTTTTTTTATCCTTATGTAATTTTTTATTACTTTCAATCTAGAAACATTCTTTTTCCAAAAGAATAGCCTGCAATAGTTGGCGGAAGCAGTAACTCTTACCGAGCGTAGTATAGATAACTGATAATACAAACTTAAATTCAAAATATTGTGATAGAGTTCAAATGCAACCAAAAAAAGCTAAATATATTTGACATTTCCGGCTATTGTTCTGTAACTTTCTTTATTATATCATACCATATATATGTTTGGCTAATATTGAAAAAGCGAGATATATTTTTTTCTTAATACAAATTTTAATTATTTAAACTTTAAGAACACGGCACCCATCTAGGGCGGATCCGATTGGGTGCAATTGGTCCTGGTATCATATAGTCTTGTTAAAACATCACTCACAATTATTTATTATTTTATTAAAGTGTGTTATCACGTTCACAGACATGTATTTTTATCATAATAACTTGCTTATACATGTCTGTTTGTGTGACAATATTCATCCTTTTACTTTAATGAATTTTTTTTTAACACTCACTAAAAGCAGTCATTATATTGTTTATTGAATTATCCATAAAAGATTGCTAGCAGTTTTGAACTTTCAAGGAACGAATTCCTTCCAGATCTTTATTTATTTTCAAGAAAAGTGAGCTAAATTCAATTACTCTCCATTTGGATAGAAGCATTTTTACGATAAGGAACGTAAACTAGATATTGGGTTTATTTTCGTCATAGTTACAACAAGCGGAAATAGAAATTGCATAACGTGGTAATTTAATATACTGTTTGATAGCAAAACTCGATTATGAAAAAATATATACTTATTTACACTTTCGATAGTTTAAAAGAAGTATAGTATGATAAAAATAAGCAGTAGAAAACTTATTTTTTTATCTCTCTTTTTTTTTTTAAAAAGTGGAGTTATAAATGAATACATACCGAGCGTGTGTGGTGGGCATGTTCGTTTTATGCCAAATTACGTTGATTTATACAATTTGCATACTCCGATAGTATTCTTTGTAGGTTCTAATGAAAAATTGTAATGCGCAACAATCCGCTAATTTAAAATGAAATCACTAATCAACATCAAATTTAAAAATTCATTAGCTATAGTTTTCCTATCAAAGCAAATAAAACATTAATAAAAGCAAAATGTTGCATTTAATAAGTATATGTGAAAGAAAATACAATTTCTTATATTTAATAACACAGTAAAGGTATGTAAGTTAAAGAAGATTACAAATATAATTTCTCGTTGTGATTCATATTCATCGAGAACAGCTCTGTTAATATTAAAATATTCTCCCCATAAATACTTTACAACTAGAAGAAAATGTGTTTACACTAAACTTACGGATATACAATTAAATAGAGCAGACAAATAATGGGCCAACCTTTTTCATACCAGTTTTTGTTCCTAGATTTCAGATCAGAAATTGTGTTATATAATTAAAATTTTTATTAGTTTAACAAATTGTTATCTTAATATAAACCGAGCACTGATTGTATATATGTGTGGAAGGTTATGATCTGGTCCAACTGATGATTGCGGATCTGCATGAAATACGTACATTGGGGATCATCTATTTTTCCCTTGTATGCGATCATGTGTATAGGTTGTTTGAGATGAAGTGCAGGACAAATATCGACTGAAAATTCTTGACTTTAAATCCCTGAAATTATATATACAAGAAAGATTCAGTATAAGTAAATTACATATTAATTTTACTGTGCATCAATTCAATTTTTTTTTTTCGGAATGCTCAACCAGATCGTTTAGAACAATCAATAAACTGTGATGTAAATAACACACTTCTTATATAGTATTAAAAATATATCTTTTGTCAGATCATCCAATAAAGGAGATGGATGTTGATTTTTTAAGTAGTTATTGGAATACCAGCAATAAATTCAAGATCAATCATGGGCAATATACTTATATAGTTCAGAAATAAAATTTAACTGTCTATGAGTAAGTCACATTATGAATCACTTAGTTAATGATGGTCAAATATAAATATATAGTTGCAGGATTAACACAAGGAGCACATGATTTTTTTTCAGAATGCTGATTGTTAATCGTTACCATTCTGCATTGCCTAACATAAGGGTAGAGTGTCAGATGCTGGTAGTGAAAATCTATAGATTGTGACTCACCTCTCTGCTACTTTCATGGACTTTTATTAAATACAGGCAATTTCCTTATTCATTTATCTTAAAAGATAGATGTCTAAAAAAGTGCATGTAGTAAATAAATAAGAGATTATATGATAGTTTATGTAATGGAACATGTATGCATGAAGAGGATTTGGTCTGCCTCATGCAGAGTTACATGCAGAAGTAATTAAAGGAGCATGTTTTTATATGAATGTATGTTTTTAGCTACTGTGTGTGTAATAAAATATAGTGGTAAATTAGACAACTTAATTTATTGTTAGAATTTATTATATAAAGTATGTACTTGTTTACATTACTCTGAATTTCAATATTACTTAATGATTTTATGGTTTAGGTAAGACGTTGACCTTTTAAGTATGCTACTCTAGTCATACTTTACATCTGTCCTACAGGAAGCACTGCTGAAGTAACATAGTATTAAGTGATACTGATATATAAATATAATTATAGAGAATATGAACCCAGACTTTCAAGTTCTCTTCAGCTATCCAATCTATCTTATACACCTGATATATATGACCACACACATGTGAAAAAGATAAATGATCTCCAATATACATATTTCATGCTGAATGAGCATTCATCAGTTGGTCCAAATCATCATCTCCCTCATATATATATATGTTAAAACGAAGATTTGCACGGGTTAAATATATAAAATACATATTTTGCGGGTTCATCCGTGTTAAAAACTTTTAATACCAATACACTGTTTCGACTTGGTCACACAAGCCATCCACAGAGGCTTGTGTGACCAAGTCGAAACGTCAGTGTATTGGTATTAAAAGTTTTTAACACGGATGAACCCGCAAAATATGTATTTTATATATATATATATATAATCAATGCTTATAATAATAATAATAATAATAATAACATTAGATGATAGTGACATAAACAATAATAAATATAATGATGATTAACTATGATACACAATTTTTCAATCCACAGAAACACTTTTAATTAATTACTTAACTTTCTTCAACAGCTGTTTTATTTTTAAAAAAATATAATGGAAGTAACTCAAACCCCAGGATTTCCAAATTCGGATATTAGCAGTTTGTCGATTAATTAAATATATTTTATTTCTATTTATGAAAATTGACTTCTTAATTTTTGTTTTACTATGGTTTATCTCTTCAGGAAGAATTTTAACATTTTCAATTTCTTGATCGGAGAAAACTAATACAGTCTGTAAATCATTATTATTTTTATTGTTTACATACTTATATAACAATTGATGCTCCTTTAACTTTTCCCCCTGTATTTTGATTTACATATATATTATAACTTCCATCCACAAAAAATTGATAAACAATATTACTTTTTTGCCTGACAGTTATGACACTTTTAGAATTATTCACTAACTTATTAACATTATACATTCTTATATTTTTTTTTAAAAAAAATCACTTGAAAATTTAAAATATATGGAATAAAAATCCATTTTTGTTACTATTGTTCACCTCCCTTACTTTGATATACGTCATTTTAAATTGACATAAAGCATTATTAATCTGTTCAATCTAATAACCAACTTCAATCTATTTCGTTGTAAATATTTCAATATTTTTAAACTTATTATTTTTGTTGTTCTGGTTTTTTTTTTCAACACTCCATTTCAAGCCATTCAAATTATTTAATTCATCTACAAGTAAATTTATAGTATTTGTTGGTTTACAAACAAAACATCGTGACATATTTTTAAAAAAAATTTAATAACTTCAAAAACACAATTATTCAAATTTTATTCTCACATGTACACAAAACAAAATCACAAACTTGTGAAAATATAAGCAAACTCACAGGCATATCTTTAGACATTTTATAATATTTATCTTCAAAAGAAGTAACAATGTTATCTTCAAAAAATTTCAAAGAATCAATAACAAATTTTATAATGTATTTACAAAGAACCTTACTTTTAATGCTTGTTCAATAATTTTTATGGAATCAATTCTATCAACAGAACTATACATCTCTGTCACATCTATTGAAGCAATGACATCACTTGCATCAAGTATTATATTTTTAATTTTTAATATATATATATGTGTGTGTGTGTGTAATAGTATTATAATTTGATGGCTGTATTTCTTCAAATCAATATGTGTAATCTTATAATGATTTTTATAAATGCAATAATTAGATATATGTAAAGTATAACTTTAAAATTTTTTATCCACTTAGGAGCACTTTTGACTATCCTTGTAGCCTTTGTCAACTAACACTTTAAAAGACTAACCTTTCCGCAATTCCATGATCTTAACGTTTGTTGCTGTCTGTTAATTAAGACTTATTTGCATTTGTATATTAGCATAGCTTTCTTTATTTTCCTTTTCTTGTTATTTTTTTGAATTTGCAATATTTTTACATTATTATAATTGAACTTAAAGCCATAAATACATGGCTTATTATGGTCAGATATATATTATATAATGAACTTGCAAATAGCTCTTAACAAAGTTTTCAGAATATCCCCAACCTCAGACCAGTTAGTGCTACAGGCTTCCTTGAGGATATTCAAGCATTATATTTGAAATACCAAGCCAAGCCCAGAACTTTATCTAATAGATAACTATTAAGTAGAAAATCTGAAATTTTCAGACATCAATATATTAAAAACATGTAATAAAATGGAAATGCCAAATACATCATTAGCTTGCAAACTTTCACATTCATTGAAAATTGTTGAAAATCTCTTCAGAAAAAGTACAGATTGTTCCACTGCTGTAGAATATAGTGATACCACTACTCTAAGTGATAATAATTCACAATTTTTTAAAGTATCATAATGCTTTTTATTGATAATAAAGTTGGGAAAAATAGGAAGAAATAAGTATACCCACAGTGTATTTATATTGTTCTTGTTTAGTGTTCAAAGATTTGGAAATATAATTTAAAATGACTTTTTGCTGTCTATAAAGTATTTTTGATTATTTTTACACACTAATAGGTTGATTATTATAAAGAAATAAACAGGTAAACTTTCTATTTATTTATTTATGTTTTATTTTTAGAAATAAGAAGATAATAAACTCGGTGTATTATAAAGTAAAAAAAACAAACAGCACTAGTGTAGTCTATTATGTCTTTATCTGCCTAAATTGCCATGGTGTTAAAATCTTTTAAAATATTGCAATTTTTGTGAGAAAATATCACATTTTAATGCAGAATTTGATCAAGTTATTATAAATTTACCTTCATTCATTCGCCTTAAAAAACAAACTTAAAATAAAAAAGAATTTGTTCATTCATGTTTGTGGTATATTATAATATTTACTGGTCAGTTTTTAAATATTTCAAATGGATAACTGTAACTTTTAAAATATTATTCATTACAATAGAATGACAGCCTGTTAAGCTAAATTGCGCAGACACTGTGAGAATGTTGTTAATAAATGAATACCTTCGAACAACCACATGATATAGTATTTATATAAGAGTAAAAAGAATCTCTCTTACTCCTACAACTCAAATGTTTATATATGAGCAAATCTAAAGTAGTTGTAACGAAGGCGTGACTACATAATAGTCACTTTAAATCACCATATACAATGTCTGTATGAATGGCATGAATGAAATTTAAGAGGGATTCCTTTTACTCTTATATAAATACTATATCATGTGGTTGTTCGAAGGTATTCATTTATTAACAACATTCTCACAGCATCTGCGCAATTTAGCTTAACAGGCTGTCATTCTATCGTAATTGTAATCGCATGCAAGACGTTATAAAATAAATGCTTATTCGAATATTATTCATGTAAAAAAATAAATTAAAAGAAAATCAAGTCCACTTTATTAAGTCTTAAAGTTATATAAAGATTTTATTCAAATAGAAAGGGAAGCATTTCTGAAACTCTCACCAGATGGAACAATAGAAAGTGTCAGAATGCAAGAGGGTTAAATATTTAGTTATATTATTTGACTTATTTTAACATTATAATAAATATATATATATATATATTGCTTCTTATGGTCAATAAAGTTTTATAACAGTAATAGCTTGGTGATAAATAATACTTTTGGTACTAATACAAATTTATATATATATATATTAAGTGTAATACTGCTCAAGGTTATATTGGTTTTTAAGTAATCATCAGAAACCAGTCAACACTTAGACAATCCCAATATCAGTAACAATCAACAATTTCAAACTGTTGTCAAGGCAACCCCATTTTAATAATAATAACGGATTCCACCTTTATTGTTAAAATGAGGTTGCCTTGACACCAATTTGAAATTGTTGATTGTTATTGATATTAGGATTATCTAAGTGTTGACTGGTTTTTAATGATATATATATATATGTAACTTTGTGTGTTTAAATAATGTATACACAGTATTAATATATAATTATATAAATGGAAAACAAATTGAAATAATAAATAAAATTAAATAATTCTTTTGCTGCATAACTTCTTATAGTAAAAAAGTAGTATATTTAAATAACCCAATGAAAAAATATAAAAATGTTTCTTTAAGAATAAATGAATATCTCGAGTTTTGCAAGTTTGTATAATAAAAGTTACTAATGATATAAAAATTGTAAATTAACAAGAAAAGTTAGAAATAAAAATAAAAACATCAAAATTGTGATGAACAACATTTTTGTGTTGGGATGAAACTTATTTCTGTAATAAGAAGATGAAACTATTAATAAAAAGAGAGCCAACACTGTCAAATATAAGATAGAGTTCTATAAAGAATAATATAGTAATAAAAAACAAGAAAGCTAAATATTTTTTACAATTACTGCATCTTCTGAATTACCCAGCATTTTAAATGAAGAAGTAAGACTCGTTATTAAATCTATGAAGAAGATTAATCTCGAGAAATGGTAGAATTATAATCAACATTTTAAAAGATATAGTACAAGAAGTAGAAGACATTGCGAGCATTCTTTTATGGTGTCTAAATGATAAAGGTATATCAGATTATTGAGAGAATAAAGAAGGTAAATCTCCAGAAAATGGTAGAATTATAATAAATATTTAAAAAAAAGCAGATGAAGTAGAAGAAATTATTGGCAAAGTTATATACCAAGTATGTAAATGATAAAGATATACCAGATGGTTGAGAGAATGCGGATATAAGATTGGTATTAAAGAAACATGATATTGATGAGATTAAAAATTATAAACCTACAGCCTAATATCCTCACATTACAAAATTTTTACCAAGAGAATTAATTACAACTCGGATAAATCATATATTGAATTTTACCCATGTGAATAAATTAGCTGGATTTAAGAGGGTTTTAGTGCAACAGACAACAAACAAAAATTGAGAACGTGTCAATGAATATGAATTGCTATTATGCTTTGATTTTGCAGATTATGTAAAAGCAGTAAGAATTTCTACAGTAATGAAACTTCATGCTATCATCATATTCTGAAGAATATTTATCAAAATTATAAAAGCACTCATTATACTGGTAAAAAAAAACCTTTACATTGAGAAGAGTGTTCAAAACACCATTCCATATCTCCATTTTTTTTCCAGCAGTTTTTCAAAAAATATTGTGTAAATTAAAATGGAAACCTACAGAGTGAGCCAAACTACATAGGGATTGTTTACCTTATCCTGATTTTTTAGGTGATGTGTTGCAAGAGTTATCAAATAATGATAAAAAAGTAGGATAAGATAAATGCTAAAATCTAAAGAAATCATTAATAGATTTTGTCAGAAGGAGAAAATAAAGATTAATAATTGATGAATTAGAAGAAGTTAACAATTACAAAGACTTTGAGAAGATTATTAATATAAATGTAAACATAATGGATGGAATTAACCCTAAATTAAACATGGATCAGAGCTTTTGGCAGAAATAACTTAATATTAAAATGAAATATGTAAATCCAGTTTGAAAGGTAAGAAGTTGTTACTTATGGATCTGAGATTTGTAAATCTAACAAAAGTTTAATACAGAGACTTCAGACCACTCAGTAAAGTATGTACATTGTAATTTAATAGTAATAAGATGGGATCAAAAACAAAATACCTATGAAAGAGAAGAGATAGATATCACTTGGGTTATTAAAACAATTAAAAGTCTGAATGGGAGCTGGGATGATGATAATAACGGAAGAAATGACAACAGATGGACAGTTAAAGTCGCACATTGGATAACAAAAGATTATAAAAACCTTGATAGAGACCACAAGTGAGGCAGATGAAGAAAATAAAACAAATTTGCAGGTAGAATGGGAGAATGAAAGTTAGAGATCAGAGAAAATGGTTTAAAGTTGTAGAAACCTTTATCCTGCAGTGGATTGATAATGATTGAAATGATGATAAAGAAAACGATCTCTATCTACAGAGCGATAATATATATTCATCAGCTTAATGAAATCACAAGTTTGATAGTTCTCCACATTTGTTTTGACCTCCTACTAATTTATTCATCAAATGCTCATTTTTGGAGGTATAACTATATAGCTATTTTGTGACTCTATGAAGTCTATCAGTAAATAAAATAATATATTTTTTGATTCGTTAATTATTTTTTAAGCATTATCGGAGTCGAACTATAAGGTGTATAGAACAGACTGTTACAAAGTTTACGTTCTCCTTGAAATTTTAAAAAGACATCTTAAATGAAATTAATTCATATTTTATTATTGTTAATGTAAAGGAAATAACTGGCACAGAAAGATAAATAATCTCAATTGAACAGATAAAATTACGATAACTCTCTAGTGGGCAGAACTTGAAGCTAGCCTTCTTTTATTTGAATCAACTTAATTTATGTAGCACTTAGCATTTTACACGAAAGTGTAGATATGTGAAATTGAGATTATATGACTCTTGTATATATAATGAAATTACAAACATGTGTTGACTCGTTTTTTAATTTACTTTTTTTTTAGAAAAGAAAAATAAATTGTGTTAAATATTTGGAATTTAAAATCGTTGGTGATAACATAGACGCACACACACACTTATTCGTATCTAAAGATGATAACGATAATGTTCTGCGCGGATTGGTGCGATGGTAGAATGGCGGAATCAGTTCACGGACCTCGCAGAGTTCGGTCACTTAAGGCGTTCGAACTTACCACCTCTCAAACAATAAAGCTATTTGGGTATTTTACCTTTTTTATAATGATCATAATAGGAAAAAAGAATTTTTTTATTGATAATCTCAATACATATATAAATATTAGGAAGAAAAAATGGACTTATGCAAGTTTATTAAAATAAATATTAAATTATATGCTCGGTTATAATATCTCATATAAAAATATAATAATATTCATTTATAGAATAAGCTCTCAAATTGATTCCTGAAGGTCAAATGATTTACATGGGATTCATCAACTATTCATTTGTCTCCGTGTCATCTATTCGTGTCACGTTAACTATGCTATTGATAGAACAAACTAATTATGAAAAGAAAGATTGGAAAAGATTTACATCACGCACGTTTGACAAATTTCCATAGAATGGATTGAAGTCGTTTGAAAGAAGAAAAAAAATCTGAAGTTTAAACATTCCGAAAGCTGAATAAATATACAAGAATATATAAATACAGCGGGAATTATATATATTATAGTTCTGTTTATTTGCTTTTTAAATGTCCCAAATTTATCGCATATACATTTAAATACAGGATTTTATAAATATCAATATACATTTGAATTTTAATAACTTAATAAGTAAAAATAGTTTTTTTTTTTTTTTCGACAGTTAGTTATGATCAAAACTTTATAAAAGAATTCCACATTGGAAGTACATTCGCCGAGATTTCTATTGACTAAAGATCTTTATCTCCTTTAATGTGTGGATTCAATTTAGTAAGAACTGGAATTATTAAATATGATTATTTATTATTTTGGTTTAAAACATGTTACATGTGTCTGCGTAATGATATTTATTTAAACTTTTTTTTTTTAAATGTAAAAATCTCAATCTCTTACAGTCAAAATGTCTACTCTTTTGTCTATATTAATATCTCAACCCAGATAGAAAGGTGGAATCCATCATTTATTCTTATAAGTTGCCTTGGCAACAATTTGAAAATTCTTGATGTTGATAAGCTTGGGATATTATAATGCATATGAATGTTAGTATGCCTGGTAAAGTGTGTTATTCTTTTTTCATCAGTTACCTTTTTGATTTAATGCACTTTTGGTGATGAACATCATAATTACACATATATATATATATATGAAAAACAGTTTAATATGTCACTATAAGCCAGTATTTTTTTCAAAAATTACTTGTACAGAAACAGTGAAGTAGAAGAAATACTTAACATGTTTACCTATTCAAGAGTGTTTAATTAAATACTTCAGAATATTTAATCCTTGGTATGTACTCTAGGTGGCAGTAGATATATTCTATGTATTTATAATTGTTTGATTGATATTGTGTCAGATATATAAAAAAAATATCAAGTCCCATTAAGAGTTTTTTTTATCCAAATTCTAATCCAATTCATATGCATTCCAGAAGAATGCATAAGTACATTTATTATATATGTGTGTATAAAAAGAGTGTGTGTTTGTTATTATAGAAAAATATTTACAATTTTATTTCCATTATCTAATTATAATTTTTAAATGTTTATAAAAAAATTTCCAACTTTGAATCAATTGTTATCTATAATATATAGGTGAATGTAAAATAAAATAGTAGCAAACTTTCCATACAACAGCGCCACCCAACGCAAGTCTTAGTAATTAATGGATGCAGGAAAATTTATGCATAAAATCCCTATCTATCTTCTATACATCCGATATCCCCAGACTAGTTTATAGCTTAAAGCTTCATCAGTGAGGACATTAAAATATATAGATACTAAACTGCATTCAGATTTTTATGACTACACAAGCTGATGAATTGGATTGAAAACACTATTTGTTTTCTTCTTGATCTTATAGCTTTATAGTTGGATAACCTCCTAAGATCCAGGTGCAATGCTCTCAGATCCGAGGCTACTGTTCTAACATCTGAGTAAGCATATGAAATGGTGACTATGTGATATTTTGGTCATTTAATATATAATACATTGTTTTAAGAGACATGATTATTTTCACTTCTTCATATGTTTCTGACCTGACCAGTGACCCTAGTAGCTTAGAGACAAAACTGGTAACTGTAAATTCCTGAATAGTACTCTAGTGCAGTCATGGGATATATGAGCACACCTCAAGAATAGATGTGAATAGACTCCTATGTAAGCATTGTCATTTATCAAACAAGCAACACCTGAAGCTTTGAGAATAACAATATTCCAACTCAGTAAATTTATAGGTCACTGCTTATGTCTAGTGTTAGTAGCCTCATTTTTCAGGTGTACAACTCCTCAACAATAAATAATAATAATACCACATACTATTCAGTATTTATGAATCTAAAGGTGATTGCTTGACTCCTATGTTATTAATACCATTGGCCAAAAAAAGCAATACCTACAAAATAATACCATTCAATATTTATGAATCTCTAAGTGGCTGATCATTTCCCATGTTATTATTATCACTGGTAAATAAAACAATACTTGAAAAAAAAATAACACTACCATTCATTATTTAATCTCAAGATGCTTTTTTAAGTCCCATGTTGGTACTGTCTTTGGTAAGGGAAGTAATATCTAAAGATAGAGAATAAATACCACCATTTAGTATTTTTTGAAAGAAATGGGAGAAATTATTATGAGTGAAATATTTAGACATTGTATTTTGATATGTAATAATAGTGTTTGGCCTGAATATTTTTTGAGGACTATAGGATAATAGGTTTGTTATCTCATGCTTTTGAAAGTTTTACTACAATGATTTCAATTGTTAACAAAGAGAATGCTATTATATGTAAAGTATATAGGATAATAAGTTTGTTCTCACGCTTCTAAAGTTTCATTTAGGATTTCAATTCAATTAATTTTTGAAGAGGTAGAATATTATTTTGAAGAAGAATAGTTTGGATTTTAGAGACAGAAAAGTACAAAAAAAATGCTATAGTGTTATAACAACAATTGCAGAGAGACATATTGGGGAGATAAAGGAATTGGAATATAATTTGTGAATTTGAAAATGTCAATTGACATTATAATCTGGAATCAACTTAGGACCATCTTAAAAATAAAAAAGCATTTTGGAAAGAGAGAAGACTGGAAAAACAATAAGAATGAGATATATTGATACTAATAAAATGAATATAGAAAGGACAGTCTGGCAAGGATAAAGTGTCTCTTATTTAGAAGATATGTTCAATAAACATTTAGATTGTAGAGAGTAAATGTTGGATGTAGTATAATAAAATCTATAACATTTTCATATGATAAGGCTCTTATAGCTGAGAATGAAAATAATCTTCAGAAAATGTTGAATTAATTGGGAATAGGATATATAAAATATGGAATGAAGATTAATGTGTAGAAGACCATTATGTTTATGGATACATAGGAATAGAAAAAGATAAGTTGCAATCCATGACCATAATTCAACAGGTAAATGAATTTAGCTATTTGGGTAATCGGGTGAGGATGGAAGAAATGAAGATGAAGTTAAAGGAAGAGTATCATTGACAAAGAAGACATTGTAGACCTTTAGAAAAAATAAAGAAACTATTAATTAAATGCTATTTATGGAGTATACTATTGTGCAGTTGTAAAATGTGGATAATGAATAAAAAAATAAGAATAGATTGAAAGCTTTTAGAACATTGTCATGAAAAAAGATGAAAAAGTTATTTGGATGAATAAAATGACAAATGAAGTTTTGAAAAGAGTAAAGGAGAAAAGAAGAATGATTGAAGAAATTAGAAATCGAAAAAGAAACTGCAATGAACATACATTCAAAAGAAAGAATATATTAATGAAACATATTTTGGGATGAATGGTGGATTAAGACAAAAAGAAAGGATGGAAAAGATAGACCTTACTAGGATGATATAAGATATGGAAAGAGATAAATGAAATTGAAAAACTGTGAAATGAAAAAAATAGAGTAGAGAAAATTACGAATTTATGATATGGCCACTCTCTGGGTCTATCCATAGGACAGAATATTATTGATTAATTTACAGGTGACTGTTAAACTCCTATATTAGTGTTGTGGTCAACAGGTAAAACCTGAAAAAGAAAGGAGAGTAATACCAACATTTAGTGCTTATAAATCAAAGGTCAAACATTCATTTCCCATGGTAATATTGTTACAGATTGGAATGAGAAATACTTAAAGAATATAGAAGAAGAATATCATCATTCAGTATTTAAGAATCTAAAAATCACAGTTTGGTACTGATCTTGTTCAGCACCAATCAGAACATGAAATATAGAGAAGAATATTATTACAAAGTCTGTGCTTAATGCTATTCTTTGTCTTATTATTAGCAAATTAATGTATTTCAAAATTTAAGTAAAGTTTTTTTTTATTATTTTACAATTAAAACTAGAATATTAAAATAATTCAGAATGTAATTACAATTAAAATAAGATTATCACAACATATCAAACAAACATCATCTACATTAATAATTTGTATTAGTCATTTATTAGACTAGAGACTATCAATTTAATAAATATTTCTTTACTATAATTTTCTCTACACCATTGTCACACAAGGCAGGATCTGTTTTTTATTTGAACACCTCATGGAGGGATGTCATCATAAACATATGACTAAAGTCATGCAAAAAAAGGTATGATCCCAAAATGCACATTTTGTGCTGAACCAATGCTTATCAGTTGCCCCCAATCACAATTTCTTATGTATATATCTTTATCATGGTTCAGTATATACAGATTACAAAACCCTTAAAAAAACCACAACAATTTTAAACAAAAATATCTTAAAAACACCAAAAATTGGGGTGGAAAGGAAGGTTTTTTCCTCCCCCTTATTCTTTTTTAAAAGGCCTAAATGGAGGGGGTTTTTTTGTTTTGAATTTTTTAAATTACCAACTACAACACTTGAATAAACCAACTTCACAACTTTGATGCAAACCACTTAATGGAAGTATATTAATACTTTTTATTAGTCATTCCTTAGACTAGAGATTATTCATTAAATGAATAATATTTCTATAATGTCATCATCATCATTATCAACCATTATCAATCCACTGCAGGATGAAGGTCTCTCCAAGTTTAATCCATCTTCTCCGATCTTTAGCTTCTCTTCTCCACATCACCCCTACACATTTTCTTATTTCATCCATCCATCTTACATGTGGTCTCCTTCTAGGTCTTTTACAATCTCTTGGAATCCAGTTTAAAATTTCAATTGTCGATCTATTATCATCTCTTCTAGCAATATGTCCAGCCCAACTCCACTTCAATCTTTTAATTTTTTCAATGAGGTCAGTAACACCTGTTTGTTCTCTTACCCATATATTGCGTTTTCGATCTCTTCTTGTTACTCCCAACATACATCTCTCCATACTTCTTTGAGTGGTCTGAAGTCTCTGTATTGATCTTCTATTAAGTGTCCAAGTCTCAGATCCATAAGTAAGAACTGGTAAAACACATTTGTTAAAAACCTTTCTTTTCAAACACATAGGCATATTTCCTTTTAATATCAAGTTTAATCCAACCAAGTTTAATTCTATGATTAATTTCCTCTATTATGTTTCCATCTGTATTAATAATCTGACCAAGGTATTTGTAACTCTTAACTTCTTCTAATTCATCATAATCAATCTTTATTTTCATATTTTGAGCAAATCGATTAAAAATTACTTTAGTCTTTTTAACATTTATCTTTAGTCCTACTTTCCTACTTTCATCTGATAACTCCTGCAACATTTCCTGCAGCTCGGAAGCATTATTTGCAAAAACAACTACATCATCTGCGAAATCTAAATGACTTAAATAATCTCCATTTACTTTCACTCCTTTAGTTTCCCATTTTAATCCACAAAATACTTCTTGCAGCACTGCTGTAAAAAGTTTTGGAGATATGGAGTCACCTTGTCTTACACCTTTCTCAATGTTGACTTTCCCAGTATCATTATGTAATCTAATTGTTGCTGTAACCTTTACTATATCACTCTCATGCAAAGTAGGGACAGTTTGGTTCAACCCAAAATATGCACCTTGAGGTTCATATATCATTATCACATGTCTTTGGTCTTATGTTTATTATTACAGCTCTCCACAAAGTGTTAAAACTAAACAGAAATTAGTCCCTTCCTTGTGTGAGTGATATAGTAAAAATCACACTATAAAAATATTATTTCTTAAGTGGATAATCTTTAGTTTAATAAATGACTAATAAAACTTATTAATACACTTCCATTAAATGATTTCTGTCAAAGTTGTGAGAGCAGTACATTTGACACTCATTTTTTTATTTATTATTTATTTTTTTTTATAAAATAATATTTATAATTAAAAAAAAAATAAATAATAAAAATATTTAATAAAATATAATATACAAATTTATAATAAAAAAATAAAAAATTTGAAAATTATTTTTTTTTTTTTTTTTTTTTTTTTTTTTAAAATTTTAAACTACATAGATATTGAAAGTACTTCTATTAAATTGGTATATATTTGTTTAAAATATTGTTACTGTATTAATTATTGTATTGTTTTGATTATTATATATATATATATATATTTATATATAATATATATATATATATATATATATATATATATATATAACTATAATCATTAAATATCTGTATTTTTAAATCATATAATAATAATTCAAACAAATTTATTTAACACAGTATTCAAAATTAAATAATATATTCTTTACCAAGTACTTTTGATTGTTTCATTGACAATCTTTATTAACCATTAATACAAATGTACAGAAGATAAAAACTTGCATTACCCATCATATTGTAACGGTCAGAAACGTGTGATTCGTTAACATATTACAGAATTCGACCACCACACAGAAACACAGCACCATCTAGATAGTGAAGCTACCCGTAGTATTGAGTTTGAACATAGTTTATCGGTTCCACAATACAATCTACGAAACAATGCAGTTGATACGACATTAGTAATTATTTCTTTAGGCACGGTGGTCAGGGATATGCAAGAGATTCATGATTTTATTTCGAGTTAGCCAATAATAACACTAATATTAAATATTTATATTTTACAGAATCGAGGAAATATTATATGGAATGGGTATCGAATAAATAAAGATGTAACGGCAGACGTATAGTTTGAAATTATTTATTTAAAACATTTTAATAATAAATCATTTAACTAATAATATTTGGTAAGATTTAAAATATAAGTAGCAAGATTTTCCAATACTGTTAGATATTAGAGATACTGACGTAATCCAGTTGCCTAAATTCTCGAGCAAGTATTTCAAGAGCATGCCTTCGGGATTTATATCTTTGCAATGCAAGAGTCTAAATTAGGGCTTATAATAGTAGTGGCGAACATATATTTATTTGATTAAATAAGATATTTAGAAATTACTATGGGCAAGCATTTATTTGAGAGTGAGTTATGTCACTAATGCAGAAACGGAGATATACAGTAAATAATAAAGTTAATACGAAGAAATACATGATACATCTAGAAAGGCAATATAAGGGTGGCAGGATATTGAAGCTGCGAAACCGTGGATGAGTTTAGAACAATGGGCTGGCGTTTGTGTAGGCCCAAAGAGATAAGATGTCACATAAGCATAACCTAGGGCAAGTGGTTCGTGCTACAGTTGCTTCTTGGCTGCATAATGTTTGTCAAGCCCTACGGAACATTTATTGGTTCGCTTGTATAGGATCCTAAAGAATCCGGAGTATCCAAGGCTTCTAATAGGTCATTGCATCTCTAAAACATAACACATGTATAATTTATGGACTACTCTGCTAAGATTGAAATATATTTTTATAACTCAGCTCTACACTATCAACATTTAATAAAGAACGTTTGTGACTTTCAAAGAAATGTAATTTATGAAATTATTACTTAAAAATTTAATAAAATATAAAAACAATAGGTAAGCTGGGCGAGTATTAATGACTAATATGTCAGAACATTTGTTAAATAGTAAACCCTTGCATTACAATAAATAAAGCATTGAATACGTCTCTATTTATAGGAAAATATTAAGTTATTTATGGAAGTAAATATTAATGAAGATTTGACACGTATCCACTGTTTCAAGCAATCATAGATTTATACTAAGAAAGGTATGAGCATGCTATAATTAGATAATAAAATGTAAATTTTAGAAATACATACCCAAGAAAGATAGAATTAGGCAAGCTAGATTATTAAAGAAATTTACAGAAGGAATTAATTAAATTTATAGTTTTACAAATAAGAATTTTACAGTTTATAGTTTATAAGTTGCTATAGCATGATATTAGTAAAGTACTCTATAGCTTGGGAAGTACAGGTACCTGTTTTATGAGAAGTTTTCCGAATCAGTGGTCAATAGCAAATTGTTTATGATTCCAGCATTAGCAGTTCTTTCCAGCATTTAGGTAATTTAGTTATTTGAATAGCGGCAGCAGCTTTCTGATTGTGGGCAGCAGATCCTTTTGGTTGATTTTATGGAGGGCAATGGGCGTAGGTTCGTGGCAAACAATCGACCATCTCCGGGGAGAATAGTCTTTGGCGCTTTCTACTCACGTATACTGTGGCAAGTAAAACAATATATATATATTTGGAGACTCTCAACTGATTGAGAGCACAGCTAAAGTTCAACTCAAAGAAAGTCCAAAATGTCCTCCGTTCTTGATCTTATCTTTTTACATTTATTATATTTCATTTCGTCCACTTATTTGCCCTGAGGATAATCAGTGCATTCTTGTGTAAGTCTAATTATCGAGAAAGCTGCCTTTCTATTGTTTACATTTACATTTTGCATTTACATTTTTATAATTATATTTTAGGGAATTTTTCTTTTTAATTAATCTATTATCTCTCACCGACCTTTACTTTTAAAATTTCAAATACAAAAGGGAACATATGATTATTTTTACTTTTAATTAAATATTACAATCTATTTCTAAAATTATTACTAAATGAAATTTAAACAAAGCAATAAATAACGAACTTTATAATTTAAAATAAATGGTTAAAATTATATATTTTTATATACTAAAAAAAAATACAAATTACATTAATTATTTCTATCTATTGCTTTAAATTTGTTATCGAAATGTGTGTGTGTTTATGGTGGATTTTACATATATTTATTCATTTTTAATATTGCTACACATACAATTCGATACCAAAAAGTTTAAATTTGGGTAGGATAGAGTGGTGGGAGAGAGACAATAAAAAAAAAGGTGAAACTTAAGATTCGAATACGAATCTTACTGTTTCAATATATATATACTGAACAATCATAAAGATAAGTGCAAGAGATTGTGATCTGGACCAAATGATGAGCAGTGGTTCAGCATAAAATATACAACTTGGGGATCATACATTTTTTCCACATATCTTTGGTTATATGTTTACGATTACACCCCTATATAAACAGAGAAAAATCGGTCCTTACCTTGCGTGACAGTAGCACAGTGAAAATGACACTACAAAAATGTTAAACACCATCTACACTTCATTATTATTAAGGAAAGAGTCGCTTTTTTTCTCTCATTAAAAAAAAACAAGCCTTTGGCCAGCTCCATATATTATATGTTTAAAAAAATAATCTATGTTAGTATCGGGATTCATGGAAAACATTTTATGTTAGTCTATTTGCAAATATTATGTATATATTATCTAAAACCACCAATAATTTGATATTTTACATATTTAATCCGTATTTATAACTTTATTTACAAATTAACCATTCTTAACTTATATAAAACAGTATATTATATTTATATTTTCTACCGATTATAACTCATTTCTGACTTTTCAGTGTATTGAACTTAATAAAGAATTATTTATTCATAGAAACACTTCGAAGTTTGTCAATATTATTCGTACTTAAAGATGTCAAATCAAATAAATACCAGGCTATGGCGAATGAATTTAGAAAAGGACATTACAGTGATTTTTATTTTATCTCAAGAGATTTACGTTGTTGATTTGATCAGAGAAACAAATTAGTATATTAAAGCAGAAAACGAATCTTTCAGAAAGATTTAATTCCGATGAAAACAAATTAAAAAAATCCGACAGCAATTTTGTTTTTCAGAAAAATACTAGGAAATGTATATATACTCAGTTATTTACTAATGTAATTGTAAGTTTGTATATGTAGACCTTTTGGATATACTCTAAACTTAAATATATATATGTATATCGTATTAATTTAATATCATCGTAAAACTCATTTTTAAGAATAGTTTTCTCTCTTTTTCCACTCTTTTTGGAGTTAGAAAGGCCACCCTCGTTTGCAAATGGTTTATGCATATATTAAGTTGTGTATTTTATTTTATTTTAAATTCAATAAAAATTTAAAACGCGTCTTTCTTTTCAACAATTAAATTTATCAAACGTATATTATCTATTGTACAAAATCTACATTTTTAAGTTTACAATACGCGTTATTCCGTTGGGGTATTTTTTACTTCGAGTGGATTCGATTTAAATATCGTTTAGCATTAATACATACACTAATAAAATAAAAACTTATACAAATAAAAAAACAACTCAACTTTGAAGATAAATAATAAATATTAGATAATTTTAAGTTTATTACAAAAAAATACTACTAATAATATTAATACGATTTGTTGAAGGAGGTTTAGCAAGTAAAATTTATTAGTTTTCGACCAGTATTATAAAAAAATGTTACATTTTGAATGACAAGTGACAAACTTACACCACCCACCACTTTGCCACCATCTATTCCGGATATAGTAATGGTTATCATTAATCTTTTATTCAACTAGAGATTGTTTCTAGCCCAGATATAAACTTTAAACCTCAGTTAAAGATTAATATATCTGACTATTTGTAATTTAACCACACACACACCTTTGTTAATATCATTTCCATTCATCAGCAACTTCGAATTCAAACTAATCACAATCAGTCATTTCCAAATATTTAAAAAAAACTATAGAAAGGTCCAATGATTATGAGTTGCCATTATATTTGGGATTTGTGGATTGATTATGAAATGACATTTGATTGTATAACATGTATTTCTATGGAAATTAAAATTTTGAAATAGCAATACACATAACTAAAAATCCTTCAAGTTTGAATAATATTTATCAAAATACAATAGCTAGAATTAGTTTACATACACTTAAGCAGAGTAAAATTGATAAGCATACAAACATAGAGAAATGGCACAAAGTCTAAAACCTTTTTCCTACAGTTTTTCAGAAAAAAATTAAAAATGAAAAGTGGATCTTATTTAAGACATCTAAATTTTGTAATTGATATGGTTGCTAGTTGGAAGTAATATAGTTATAGCTTTAGGAAATGTTGTAGCAGTTACCAAATGAAAATAATAATAAAAACTAATAGAGTATTCTAGGAAGACTAAAGTGTTAAATTGCTTTTTCACAAAAGGAAATAAAAAGATGTAATGAATTAAAAGAAGTTAACATATGTAAACCTCTTTCTTAGATTATTAAAATAAAAATGATCGATGGATTTAAACATAGAATTAACATTATAAGGATTGCTTCCTAGAATTAACATTATATGGATTGCTTTCTAGAATTAACATTATATGGATTGCTTCCTAGGACAAAGGACAACTCGATATTTAATGGAGTTATGTTTATGTGTCTGTAAAGAAAGATTTAAATAAATGCACTTTGCCTTGTCTTACAAGTAAATATATCCATTTAACAGAAAAATTATATATGCCTCAGAAAACACAATTAATTTGGAAATTGAAAATAATAAGAAGAATCAAAATTGAAATATATGAATGATCAATTGGAAAGGTTTTATTGAATATTAAGAGGATAAAACGAAGCTGGACTAAATATATTTCTATAAAAGAGATAAACTGAAGCCCAAAATACTCTAAAAGACCTAGAGAAAAAAGATAAATGAGATAGGGAACATTGCAGAAGTGATGAAAAGAGAACTTAGAGATATAGGTGAATGAATTAAATTGAGAGACTTTTATTAGCAGTGAAACAATAATGGTTGAGCATGATCACCATCTTAGGACAACAGTTTTATTTGTTTGGCATATTCAGAATTTTATTTTATTACCACTCTTAAACCTATAATAAACTTTAGGTTGATAAATATAGAAAAATAGTAAATATTGTAGAATAATAAATATATAAAATATTATCAGCAAATTAAGATAAAAATAAAAAGTGTTAATGCTACACATATATAAACAAGTCTTACTTTAAAAAACCATAGACAGGGTCTTGCATTGGTGGTCGAGAGGTCAGCGCGACTGCCTTTCACTTGCAGGCAGTTGCCCGGGTTGCGGGTTCGCATACCGGCCGATGCTATGACACTTTAAAAAAAAAAAAAACATAGACAGAATGATATTAAAAAATAAAACATTCATACTAAGTTCAAACAATTGAGAAACACGAATCAATATTATTGGCAAAAAAATAAAATAAAAAAATTAATAATAAATCAGAAATTTGTCATTTTTTACATGTATCATAATTTAAAGGAAACAAAAAAAATTAAATATTATATAATTTTGTTACATAAACATTTATTTAAAATATAAGAAAATTAAGTTTAAAAACTAATAAAACATAAAAGACACGCACGAATTATTAATTTTCGTTTATAAATGTCATTAATCAAATAATTAAATATTAATAAAATCAGTATCTAAAATATTAATATTTAAAGTAACTGTGATTAAAAATAGCTGGAAAAAGCTTTGCTAATAAATATGATTTACAAGAACTGCTTTTAATTTGGTAAAAATAGAAAAAGCAATATAGGAACATTGAAGACATGAAAGATGTAAGAGTGAAAAACTGATAAATATTATTGATATTAAATATATATATATTTATGTTTAAGTAAAGTTAGCGTGCTCATTTTTCTACAAAGAAAAAACAAATGATGAAAAATGGATGTTTTAATTGAACTTGTAACATAAATTTAAGGCAAAACATTTAAGAGGTGGTTGAGAATAACGAAAGTGAGTCCCTTGTGGAGAAGAGAGGCTATGGAAATAAAGAACAGAAAAAAAAACTGTGACGTAATTAAAATGCATTATGATTCGAAAGATTGATTATATACATAAACGTTTAAAAAGATTTCAACTTCTTACTTGGAAAAAAAATAAAACATTTTAAAATTTCACGTATATACATACACATCTGCAAAGCTACATTTGCGTTATAAAGTTATACAATTTTAATAGTAAAGATTGAATGAAAATTTAGATAAGGATAGAATCTATCGGATAGTAATAATTATATAGAGGGTTGAAGTATTTAATAAAGAAATTTTTTCTGCAAAATTTTAGCGATAGTATGGCAAAATATTAAATAGGCTGAATAATGAACCAGTGTTACTTATATGAGAACGTATTTGTGTTTTATAAATTGATTTGTATAACCATTACAATTATCTTTAGTGTAAGTTTTATTTGTTTATTTGTCTTTTTAACTTTTTTTTTGGAATTGAAATAACTATACTTGTTTAGAAGAGGCTGCTAATACAGATGATAATCATTAATAACCACGATGCAGAAAGGAATACCTAAAAAATGTAAGTGAGAACATTTTCTTTTTGTAACCATTTTGTTTTTCAAAATAATAATAATACTCGAGTAAAACAAGGTTTTTTTTTTTCTATTACTGTTTTTTTTAAAATTATTATTATTATTATTATTATTATTATTATTATCATTATTTTTATTATTATCATCATCATCATCAATATTATGTTTCAAAAAACACTTTTTGATTCATACAAAAGCTTTTACATAGATTATGCCTGTTTTACATACTTTTACATTGTATTTGTAATTAAATTGTGTCCATTGATGTATAATGTTACGTACTTCATGAGGTTATTTCCTCAAGGTTGGATATTTTTGAATACAACATTTCAAGTGTATAACCATCATTTCATATTATTTTGCATATTATTATGTTAAACATAATTTAATTCAGTTATTGACTCCTAATAGTTTTTGTTTTCCTTTGGATTTTTGGCTACAATCTTGACCATTCTTTTAATAGTGATCAAATCCACTATATATATACGTCTTATGTTGCGATTGTTCTGTTTCTGTTTTTAATTTGCTTTAATTTGTTTATGAACATCAATTGATTAGAGCGATTTTCACTTTCATTTGAAGTATACATTTTTTTGTGGGCATTTATGCCTTGATTCGATATTGGTGGTGACTCTTGTGCATCTTCAAATTGAACTTCGTATTTGTTGTCAGTTGTGTCAGTGGTTTTGCACTTTTGTTAAGAGGCTTCAATGTTCAATTCTTCTGTTTTGACTTTCTTGATTTTTTTGATTTTGTTTGGCAGTCTCCCTGGTCTTCATCTCTGTCCAACATTTGTTTGTATTATTGGTGATATATTTGGGGTGATTATTTGCATAATTTTATCTATTGAATTGTTTCTTATTCTGGTTGCGTAGAATAATTTGAAATTGTTTATCTGTCCATTCTTATTAGTTAATACCTGTTGTTCTATTTCATTCATGTTTTTATTATTTTGTTCAATCTTTTGATTGGACAAATATAGTGTTGGTGGCCTAGAGGTTAGCATAGCTGCCTTCCAAGAAGCTGGCCCAGATTCGCTTCCCGGTCAACGGTTTGACATTTAAAAAAAAAAAAATTCATAGATATTTGCATATAAGCCTTATTTCCAAGCACATGTGTTTAATAGTGTGAGTGGATATAATGTGAAAAAGTAAAACAGGTTACAATTTTTACTTATTCTATTTTAAGCCAAAGATCAAGTTTGGCAAATTGCCACATGTTAAATGACTAAATAAGTTTACTTTTATACTTAAGACATGGAGCTAATGTGACTGATTGGAGAGACAATGGTTTCCAAATCAAAACTAAACTTTATCACTTTTGATGCCCATATATAAATGGATTCCTAATCAACAAACCAAAGTGTCAATCAGATTTGATATGTTAGACTATTTTCATCATCTATGAGTTAATGTTGAATGTATAGAAAATTTTAAATTTTATTTAAACTTTCCAAATACAAACACATTGTTAGTAATAACACACAAATAAACAACAGGTTAGTAATTATACAATGTTTTGAATAGTCTTATTCTCCACTCTTCTTCAGGTGTTGCTGGACTCATATGCACAGTGACAGTATTCACATAAAAGTTGAACTCACTCCCCTAGATTTTTGAATATCGAATTTAAGAATAGTTCAGTTGGTTAGAGCATTTGCCTTGAATTCGATATTCAAGAATGTAAAGGTGTGATTTCAACTTCTGTGTGAATACTGTCACTGGGCATATCAGGCCGACATTACCTGAAGAAGAGTGGAGAATAATACTATTCAAAATGTTGCATAATTATTAACATGTGTTGTCTAATTGTGTGTTATTATTAACAAGTTGTTTGTATTTGGAAAGTTTAAATAAAGTTTAAATTTTTTATACATTCAACATTCATTCATAGATGATGAAAATAGTCCAACATAATACATCTAATAATATACCATCATCACAAACCTTCAGACAAATACAAAGTGTTTTTTTTTTTTTTATAAAAATAATCAGATTTTTTTACCAAATATTATAACACAATAGTTATCATTATCTCTTCCATAAAAGTGTTAGATTATTGAAAAGCTCATTATGTTTAAGTAATCTCTGCAAACAGAAAGTATTAATTCAAAATATCATAGTAAATGTGAAATATTTAAGATATTTTTTTTATAATTTATGCACTTCTTCTATTTCCACACTAGTATATTTAAAGCATGTCAATAAATGCTTAGGAGTAGGCACAATTTTTCATTTATTCTCATTTCTCAAATTAAAAATTAAGTAAACATATTAGAATTGTTTTTTCCCCCCATATAAGTGATATTTAAAGTCATTCTAGTTTTACAATCCTTAATCTTAAAACTTGGTGAGAACACAGAGTTTATTTAATAAATATTATTTCTGTAGTTGTAATTTTCACTATACTTCTTTCAATCTAGAGACTAGTTTCTATCCGCTTTTAATACTTTGTGGAGGGTGTAATCATAAACGTTTGACCAGTCTCCACCTAGTGGTAATAGTAAAAGTTATACTACAGAAAAATTATTCATTAAGTGGATAATCTCTAGTCTAACAAGTGAAGAATAAAAATTATTAATACACAGAATTTATTTTCTTAGAAATTAAGCTGATGTCAAAAGTATAAGAATATGAGAGTATTAAGTGGTTAGTAGCAATGTTTTTTTATCTCTTATATATAGATCGTCTCATATCAATATATCAACAAAAGACCTATCCATTAATAGAAAATTCCCAAAAGAGTGAAAAAAATATTTATTAAAGAATATATTTTAAGGTAAACTATTCCATTATTTATATTATAATTCAATGATGCTATGATAATAAGGATATATCATCATTCATTGGTTAAATTCAATAGCAGAATAAAAAAGGCTGAAGATTAACATCTGTTAATTATGATTTCACAACTATCATTTCAATGCTTTAATTTTTAAGAAACTCCAAGGAAATAATCTAATCAGGAGTTTATTCAGTATTTTGAATACTATATCTCTTTGCGTTAAAATCCCCTAATTATATGCATTGATATCATTTACATCTATATATATTAGAAAATTTTGTTTCTTTTTTTTTGCTTTTGATTTAATGTTTAATAATCTAGTAACAAAAAATATAAAATGACTTTTGAATATAGACCATCAAATCCAAAAGCTTATGCAACAGCCTCCCTTAGAGAAAAAGGTAATACACTGTTTTGAACAGATTTCTACCCAGGTAATATCTCTTGTTAAGAATGGCTAGGTACTAGTTTACTATAGTATCATTGCTTTTGAAGTGGTGATTAAAAAGATTCTAGGTTCATAAGAAAAAACAAAGATTATGCGATGTCCAGATTTGAAATACCTAGTCTTATGATGGGAGATCATGGTGCAACCATTGCTATTCGAAATCATCAAATCAGGACCAACCTATTATTATCTATTAATAGTCTTAGATTAAACTGAGTTTTAGATGAGAATCAATACCAGCCTTCAGGCATCCATTGATTGCTCTGGCTTGCACTGTGTGGCAATACTGTATGGAGAGTTTTGTCTGTGAGAATCAATATACTTACTGCAAAATAATAAGAAGTTGAATAGAGCTAAATTTTCTTATATAGCAATATTATTTTATACATTTATATATACATTTTGCAATAGTATAATTCAAAGTTAAATTAGGAAAGATAAATTATGTATGTAATTACGAAGTATTTCAATTACTATTTATTTGTTTACTAGTGCAGAAATAGAGAGGGAAATAACTGTAATTATCCAAATGGTACATAAATATTCATGTCACCAAATAATAAAAATGCACTGGTGAGATCTAAGATCAAACAATATGTTAATCAATTTTTGGATGTGTTACTATAGAGTCAAGTATTGTAAAACACAACTTCACTGAATTTGAACATGTGAAACAAATGAATAATGCAAAACTTTCTACAAAAGACTATAAATATAGGGGATTTGAATTCAGACTTTCAAGCCACATTACTATTCACATTATCTCATACTATTGAGACACATGATGACACACATGCAGAAAAGATAAATCATCACCAGTATATATATTTCATGCTAATCCAGCATTCATCAGTTGATCCAGATTACGATCTCCCACACACATATATAATCAATGCTTAGTTTATATTAAGATAGCAAATCCTTATACTTTAATGTGCAGGTTTCAACCCTCTCCAACCTCCAATTCTTCAGCCATACATAAGATTGAAAATCTGATGATAGAATTCCCAAATCCCATGCTGATGCCAATATTGTTGTCATACCCATGTTGGCCTGAAGTCACTCTGACCTTTCACAGATAGGACAGTATCCACTTAAATACATAGAGGGATGGGCATACTGCAGGCTTAATATGTAAGATTTGAAATACCACACACTCTATAGGAACTTGAGCATAGTGTTTGTGGAAGAGATAGACCCTGACTGTGTTATTAAGATTATCTTAAATGCATTTCTCAAAAAGATCAAAATTGATTTGCTTTTGTTGAGAAATATATAGTTGAGAATATAATACAATTACATAGAGAGCTGTTGTCTTTCAAAAAAAAGTTTATTGTGGAATTTAATGGTCAGCTCCTGCAAAATATTAGAGACAAAATAATCAACTCTAGATAATATTTTATCTATCTTTCTTCACATTCAATTGTTTTCCCCTTAAGATTGGACTTGCCATACTCATTAGTGATTGGTTGCTGTTGTTGCCACTAGGGTGTGTTGTTTTTAATCTTGATATCACATTTGAGTCAACACAATATTATACTATACATAACAAAGAGAAACCAACACATTAAAACATGCTTTTAATCTTGACACTTATTATATTAGTTTTCAAAGGTTTATAAATGTCAAAAATATTCTTTAAATTACTAAAATATCATACGTTTATATGTGTATACAATCTGTTAAACTCAAACAACAAGCTAGATACTAATCTGGGGTTATTCTATGAGTAATCACTAGGTAAAGATTTTGATGCAGAAATCTTCTAGCATCTATTGATTACTATGGTTTGCACTGGGTGGCGTTACTATATAGCAAGAGTTGTTACTGTTTTAAACATCTTTTTTGTATGGTTTTCATTTAAATAGCATCTAAACCAAACTCAATATGAATTTCTAAGGATAAGTTTTCATACAGGTGTAAATACATCATTTAAGATTTAGAAACATTTTATAATATTACAAAAAAAAGAGGCCATCAATGGCAGAATGAGTATTGTATTGGATCATGTGTTTTATTAGGTTTTATGTTTCGTAACAAATGAAAGTAGAAAATGTTTTCTGCATTGTTTTTTGACTTTGTGATTGGGTACATGCCAAATTTAAAAATGAAGAGATTCTCAGCTATTATTATCATGACATGAGGTTCAAGTCTGCTTTAAGTGCAATTCATATACTTTTATTGGATACATACAGATATAAGATTTATCTTGATAATAGCTAGCTCATGCATAGACAATTAACTAGCCTTCTATTATTTGTCAGTAAATAAGTATAAAATAATTAATATTTAGAAGATAAATATATTGGCTTAACAAGGTAAAAGCACTTTTTGTTAAACATTCCTACATTATAGGATCTTTTAATTTCTTTTTTTTATTTTTATTTTTCACAAATTTTAATACCAAAGTGAATAGATGTATGTTCATTTTATTATTAAACATTCCATTAATATAATTAATATATATATATATCCACTTTTATTGCTGAAAAGAGGTTGCCTTGACAACAGTTTGAAATTGTTGATTATTATTTATATTGGGATTGATTATGTGTTTACTGGTTTCTAATGATATATATAATATTTTTATTGGCTAATATATATATATAAATTAATTAATAAATGGGATCACCCTTATATATATATATATATGTGTGTGTGTGCAAAGTCAAATCTACAGTGAATGTGCATTGATTTGTAGCAATCAAACAGACATGATTCTGAAGGCTGAATAAAACAGTAGCAAACCTGTCCAAGCTACCACTTTTTTGATTAATGATAGCTTGAACAGATTTGCTATTGTTTTTATTTAACCTGAAAAACTATGGCTGATTAGATGCTGTAAATCAATACACCTTGGATATAGATTTAACATTATATATCTAATGGAGAGTCTATTTACTAATTAATGCACACACACATATATATATACCCAAACGCAATCAGCACCTGAACAATACAAATATCAATAATAATCAACAACTAGTAAGTTTAATAGATGTTATTATTGGGATATTTTAATATGTTGAAATATGTGTTATATTTTCATATTAGTAAAATCGCCATCAGATGTTAGTTGATAGTAGTAAATAAAAAACAGTAAACTGCAAAGGCTGTGGGTACCTTTTTTATATGCAATCTGTTGGTGTTATGCATGTAATAAAATACCACAGTATATTTACATTTTTTTCTTTATTAGATTCTTCTTAATCAGATGACTATTTTATTTGTATATATATATATAACACAAATAAAATGTCCACTAATTAAAAATTATTGTAGTAACAATAAAAATATAAATGTAATGATAATTAACTATTATATACAGTCTTTCAATCTGCAGAGTTAACAATTGATAATCAAAAATGGATATCTATTCCATATATTTCAAATGTTCAAGGGAATTTTTTTAAGGACAGATATAAGGATTTGTTTAATGTTTTATTTTGGGTTACAAATGATGTTAATAAGTTGTAGAATAATTCTAAACATTTCATACCTGTCAATTAGAAAAGTAATATTGTATTTAAATTTTTTTGTGAATGTATATTATTCACATAGAGGTGAATTAAGGTGCATAATTAAAAAAAGATTAAAGAAGCATGACTTGCTATACAAGCATTGAAAAGTAAAAATAATAATGATTTAATGACTTCTTCAATTTTTTGGATCATGAAATGTCATGGAAATATAAATTTAAGTTTGATCTTGAAATTGTTAAGATTACTCATGGATAGAGAAACCAGAGTAAAAGAAATTGAAGAGGCAATTTTAATAAATATAAATAAAATGAATATAATTAAGAGACAAGTTGCTAATGTTAAAATTCAGGCTTCATGGGACGTGAGTTGATGATGTTTGCTTACATTATGATTTTTGAATTTAATGGCAATTGAGAAAGGTTAAGGAATTAACCAAAAGTACTTCTGCAGTTTGAAATGCTGCATATCTATATATAATAGTTAATCACCATTATATTTATAATTTTTATTGTTATATATATATATATATATTGTAACAATCTGGAGAATAGACTTAATATATCTGCACTACAGGGCGCCATCTAGGCATTTGAACCTAGAAAAATTTATAGAGTAGGCAGATATGTAAGTCAAAAAAAAAATTTTTTTTTATCTATTTTGATTCCAGTCATTAGCCCATGTCACTAGCTCAGTGGAATAGCAGAGATTTAATTATATAGCCTTATCTAATTATATTTCATATTAAAAAAGTAAAATAAGCCACTGCCAGTAATTAACATACAAACATTTATTAACGCACATATATAAGATTTAAAATTATTTTAGCATCAGTTTACCTTTTGAAATTTAACTTACATTTTTAACTTTGATTTTAATTTACATTTTAATTTTTACAACTTTACATTTTAATTTTTTATAAGTTCGCACAGAGGAGTTTATAAAAGTTTGTTTTAAAATGTTGAGTATAGATCGGTTACATAGATTACAACGGTTAAAAACATTTCAAAATAAACATAAACGATCAAAATATAAAATCATTGATACCGACAATTGCAGAGGGAAATTTATAAGTAACCCCATAGTATTCACCATAAGATACTTGCATTGTCACCAATAACTTAAAAGACATCCGAATAAATACATTATAGATACTCACCGTAAGGTATCATTATTTATCGAATGTCTATATATTTTGATCAAATATGAAAACCCAAAACATACTTAACCGATAACCAATCCATGCAAGCATCTATAAACAACTTAAATTTAATGCAATTTTATTTAGGGTCAAGTATGAATAGACTACATAGATCTGCATTTGAAAATAAAATATTCTATCCCTATTTAACCTTAGGCTAAAATTCGCACCAAACTGGCATCAATTCATCTGATACATCAATGTATTCAATGTAATACGGAATACGGCAGCACCAAAAAGATTAAGAGAAGACATTGACTCTCATCAGATAGGAATATTACATCTATCTAATGAGAAGAACAATAAAAAAAATCCATAAAAAGGAACTGTGTTCTCCATCTTATAATTCCTTCCATAGGCAAAAGGGTGAGTGCGGTGTATATATAAACGATTCTGCCAGTAGCGAATCTCCGACTACATCTACCAACTACATCAATATATCCAATCCATTGACCCAATTTAATGACACAAATAATCTAAGATTACTCTTCCCTAATATAACTTTACAAATCTATACAGCCATTCATGATAAGTTTAACATTGATATATTTTAATTTATCGGAAAACAGAAATCATAAATAAACTTAAAGAACAAAATTAAATAAATGGAAATGATTTTAAATAAATAAATAAAATATATATCAAATAACATTATTAATAAAGAATTTAGTTTGGTCAGATAGGATTCTATTGCATTATTTACTAAAAAGTTTTAAAATTTAGAGTTCTTATTGTTTCAAGTGAATATAAAGTTCTTACGATTTTTAAAACATCCAACTTTATCCATTGCTTGCCATGAACATGAATTCCCATGCCATCCTAAAGAGGTTGATATTCTGAAGGCCAATTTATTTATCCATCTGGAGATTTTTGCTTTAACTAGTCCTCAATGTAGAAAACGATAGTTCATTTCTCTTTCTTTCTTAGCAGAACTGAAGGGATTGAAGAGTGCATCTTTTCAATCCCTTCTCCTTCACTTCAGCACTAACACCTATCTGTCACATCGTAAATAATCTATCATAATTAATAATTTCCAAACTTGTCTTTTTATAATAATTTGAAGGATTGAATTTACACTGCGTCATTGATGAGATGGTCTTTTCGCTCAGATCCGATTCCATTGCTTTTCTCTTCATTGGCTATTAGTTTCTATTGTTTTCCTACCTGACCGATGCTTTTACATTTAAATGCCCAAGGCTAGTTTACATTTAACTAATTAAAACAATCATTTCCATTTCTGATTAATTAATGTGTTTTCCAAGATTAAAGATATATTTTTATCTCTAAATCTTTTTAAGTTTTTGTTTTCAAAATACCTTTCTATTTTTAATAAAGTTTTATTTTAATAATTTTTTTTATCTGTGCGATTTATATATATGAGTTTAAGATGATATTTAATTCCAATTTTTAATTCCTAAAGAAAATTTTTAAATGCGAACTTCTTATTTTAACTTCATGTTTAATAATAAAAAAACAATGTAACGTCGTCTGTGCTCGTTACAATATATATATATATATAGTCATCTGACAAAAAATGATTATTGAACATATATATATTGTTCATTGGAATTCTTTCAATTTGCAAGCCTATTTCTTATAGGTATTTGAAAATTTCCAAAAATTTGAAAATCATTTATTTAATATATATAAATGTGTGTGTGATGAACAGAGTTATGTAGTAGTCATATTACTTTATTAAATTGAATATTTCATATTAGTATTGAAAATTGCTTTTTATGATATAAAAAATTACTCAAATTACTTTTATTAGATAAAGTAATATATTAAGAAAATTAAAATTTTGCCAGAAGTAGACTAGTTTTTTTTTTTTTTAAATTAATAATTTTTTTCCAACTAATAATCAGATTATAGTCTGAGTCTGTATAGTTTGTTCTATATATTTCACAAGTAAATGATGACTCTAATAACTTTATATATGAATAGGATAATGTAAGATATTTTTTTTGAAGTCAGAAGGGTATCTACTTGACATTTCACGAAATAGGATTCGAATTCAGATTGTGAGAAATTTTTTTTAAGTTTTACATTTTTTTCATATATTTAGCTCTTGTCTAACTAAAATATTAATCTAAACATTGATCAGTAAATGGATATTTAATTATTAAAACAAGTATAGAAAATCACATAAATTTTCACATTCAGAAAATTGTTAATTATAGTGACTATTGAGTTAATCCTATGGTGCCATTGGAGAAAATTGTTTTTTAATAGTGAATTTTTTCTCTTCTTCAAATTAGAATATATATATATATAAATGAAGTAGAAACAGTTGCATATCTTTAACTGAAACTTAAATATAAAATATTACTAACATCGAATATTACATTAATTTCAGTTGTTACCAGTAGCGGCTTTAATCAGACTTATGTTTGTTCCACAAGATAGTGATGCTGATATTAATGTAACATTAGCATTAGTGATATATATATATATAATCAATGTGAATGTTTGTAATTGTCATATGTTTCCTGTAAATGTAAGTTTTTCTGTAAGGCTGAAATGTGTCAAATTCACAACAATTAAAAAAATACTTATTTTATGTGAAGAAAGTTATTCTCCCATTAACAAATTTTTTAATGAAGTAGTTGTATGTAATGCTTCCAAATTCACATATCAAATACAACAAATTCACATGGTATTTCATAGATGCATTTTTTTTTTTAGCATTTCAAGTTTATATTTTGTTTTAAAGTTAAATCTTCATGTTCTACCTACCTCCTAGTTCCTTAAATACTGCATGTTTTACAAGAAAATAGATGCTTTTTGTTCCTTGTGCCACAGGGAAGAAGAAACACAACAACACATATTTCACACCTGCACAGCTCTAACAAATAGCCGAGAAATTATGATTAACACATATAGACAAAATAACATCACACTTGATAACCTAAAAGAGACATTCAGTAAAGGCTCAATACCAGCAGCTTGTGCAGCAATGTTTTGTTTATATAGTTTCTGGTGCACCAGATGTACTTTCTGCCTTGGAGACAATACCACAAAGCACCCAGCCACATTCTCTAATAAGCTCAAACAACTGAAGGCCAGAGATGGCAAAATTGCACACCCAGATACAAAACATAACCTCAGAAAACAAATTATGACTTTTCTGTAACAAGAACAATTATTAATTTTTTTGTTGTTGTTTTTACATATCCCTTTTTTTTAACAATTTTTTCTGTTTGTTCCAAAGCCATATAGTTTTAAACCATATATTTTCAACAATGTAATTTTTGGTAAACAAAAAAATTAATATAATCTATTTTGTACAATAGAGTATATTGTTGAAACACAAATATATTTAAAGATTTAAATTTAAATTTAGCTTTATTAATAATTTGTGTGGTACATTTTTGAAGTGTACTAAACAGATTGACCAACCATTTTTTTTTTCAATTTTTCAATTGTGAATTTCTCACATTTATTTATATAATATTAAAATCTTTTGTTTAATTTATATTTATTCTTTAAAAAATATTAAAATAACCAATTAAAAAGCACTATTATAACAATGATAGCCTTTTAGGCCAGGTACATTTATCACATTTATTTATATAATAGTAAAATCTTTTGTTTAACTAGCATTAAATTTTAAAACAAAATTGTTAAAGCAAATAATTAAAAAATCACAGCCTTTATTGGATGGATACACCTCGTATGACATACAATTTATTTTAAATATACTCACCTATAATTTATTCTTTTAATCTCAATTACTATTATCTTCTGGCCTGAGTATTTTATGTTGTATCTTTTATTTCTACTCAATTAATACAATTTTATTTGGAAGTCTCTTATTTTTAAAACTCAAAATAGATTTAAGTTAGAACTCCAGCATCAATTGTTTTGTCACTGGTTTGAGAGTATGGCATTGTATATACAATATTTTTTTTGAGAACTAAATTAAAAAAAATGCTGTCCATATTTATAAAAAAACATTATTTTAGGGAGAATAAGAAGGGTGAAATTCTCAATAATCTTAAGCCCATATTTTTAATATTTGTGTTTCAATACTTAGTTTATTAGCTACATTACATTTAAATTGTTAGTGGCCAATTCATATATGTCAATAAAAAGTAGCATTTTATATATATTTACTTTAGATGGTAATAATCAATGTTGGAAAAGCCTAAACTATCTACATTCTTTTTTAGAGAATACCTAAGCTTGTTCACCACAAGCCCATCCCTTGTATATGTATTGAGTGGATTATGTCCTGTGCATGAGGGGGCAGATTGACCTTAGGTCAACATGGGTGTGACAAGAATCTCGGCGTCAGGGTGGCCTTATGATGGTTCCATCATCAGATTTTCAATTGGATGGATGGTTGAAAAGTTGGAGTGAGGAGTAGATTGAAGCCTGTCCATTTAAGTTGAAGATTGGCTATCTTAATATATATCTGAGCACTTATAGCATATATGTGTAGAGATGGTAATCTGGACCAACTGATGATTGCTGGTTTAGCATGAAATACGTATATTGGTGATTATTTATCTTTTTGAAATATATGTGTTCAAGTGTATCAGTGTTATGAGATAGAGGTGGGTGGTGTGAAAGTCTGTGCTCATATACCTATATATTACATAAAATAAATAGTAATTATTATTTTAACATTTATTTTTTTATATAATTATTATAAGTGTTTTATGTGTTTATGTATTTATATTCAGTTCAAATGTATATAAAAACAAATCTTTACAGTTGTCAACCAAAGTAATGATGAAACTAAATCAATAATTGTGCAGCGCTTGTCTATAATTATAAAAAGTATCTATTCATTTACTTATCTACATTATATGTAAGGATGTTATATCTGCATTGCAGTAAAACTTTGCTGGTAGATTGACTAATGTAATTAAATACTGCTCTTAACTTGATAACTCATCTCTATTGAAAAAAATTTCATCAAAAAAGAGCACTGTTGTTCTATAACTTTGGATCATACTATAATTGTTATTAATATTTACTAAGGCAATAAACCTTTAAACATGTGCGCTTGAAATGTTTAGGTAGGGACCTCTACAGGTCTTAACCACAAGCTTTGCATTTTCAAGCGCACATGTTTAAAGATTTATTGCCTTAGTAAATATTACTTATGTAATCAATGTGCGTTAAATAAATTTATAATTATAATTGTTATTTTAAATGATAATGATACGCATATTTAAATAGCTATTTCACCGTTAAAAATATAAAGGATTGGAAATGTAGATTTGAAGAAATGTAAATTGTGTGAAAAGTATATCTATGAGCATGCACATGGGAATTATGAGGGTATGTAAAGGGAAAAGGTTTTTTTGAAGAACCCACATAATATGAAAGAAAACAATTCAAAATTAATTTAAAAAATAACACCATTTTTGCAGCAATAGTGTCCTATAGTGCAAAATCCAGTAATGAGTAGATACTCAAAGATTGTGCATTATAATCCCTATACAGTGCCCTCTTGTGCAATATCCTCAGACAAGATTTCAGTTTATAGTTTTCAATCATGAGAAGTCATGGGTTGGCAGCAATGCAACTGGATCTAATTCACCCCTCCAGGACACACCTTTTACTAATTGTTAACTATAAAGGTAACAGCATCAACTGAAAACACAATGACTGTTTCAAAGCAAGCATATGAATACAGATCTGAACATAGCACAATATCTATATATTTTGGTGTCTTTGTGCTTTGAATATCCCTAGTAAATATTGGTATTAAACCATTAAACTTTCACAAAAAATGGTAGCAAGTTTTTTCACACAATATTGTCATTTAGTAAAAGATGTAATAATCAATTATTATCTCTAATGAATGTCTTCCTGTAGTGTCTTCCCATCCAACATTCCCAGACTAGTTTCCAACATATGAGCTTCATCAGTGGAGAGCCCTGAATCTGTGAGCATTGCATTTGGATCCTTGGGTTTAGTGCATTTCCCCAGCACCCATCTTTCATCTTTTGCTATAAAGTTATAAATCTCAACCAGAAATGTTTTCAATCCAAGTGAATTTGCTTGTATAGTCATGCAGATCCAAATACAGTTTGGTATCTTAACATTTTGGTGTCTGTTTCTTATTAACTATAGTCACCATTAATCTTTGACTAGGAATGGTATTAATCCATTAAAACATCATGTGGTAATCTTTTCTCATAAGCACACAAGTTGTTAAAACTGGGGACATTTTTTTTACTGGGTAGCACTGTTATGTGGAAAAAATGTTATTGTTGCAACAGTGGGTGTACGCATAAGAAACGTAATCATGTGGTGTTTTATTGGTTTAATGCTAATTCTAGCCAAAGGAAAATGATAACTATGGTTATTAAAAAACAAATAAACTGAAATATATAGATATTGAAGTGGTTTCATATCAGTATGATTAAACAAAAAATTAGCCTGATTGAACAATGTCTTAAGTTTGGGCTGACAGTTTTATATTATCTAAAAATTAACACATAGGTGAAGGAGGTGAAATGCTTCGATATTCGAGGTTCTTCACGAATGAAAGCCATAAATTAAAAATTAATTTCGAAATATTGAATGTGAAAGCATTACTAAGGATTATAAAACAACAATCGTCTAGCATTTATTGATTACTAGAGCGTGCACTATGTGGCGCTAGTGTAGAGAAAGAATTGCTACTTTTTCAACAGCTTGCGTAAACATATAAATAGATGATCATATGGTGTTTTAATGCTCTAAGTTAAGAAATATTGTTGATTTATATGGTGGAGAGAAATATTTGAAATAAATTGTCTATAAAAAACAATAATACATATCTATAAGATAAGAAAAACGAATATATGCATGTATTATCATACATATGTATATATGCTGGCAAAAAAGCATTTTACGTTAACGGGTTTTTAAATAAAAACATGCTTTTAGCAATTTTTATGAGAAAGGCAAGGCTAGAGAATACATTTTCTGCCATCAATTATAGTAAAATTTAATAATTTTGTAAATACATATTCAAAATTAAAAAAAATGTTCTGAATAGAAAAAATAATTTATATTGTTCTAAACCTTTTTTATATATATATAAAAAGGCTTATTAATTAAATTTTAATAATTTTCTTTAAAAATAAATATATTGGCTTCAAATGGTATTTATAGAAATGGCTATAATACAGAATAAACGTTTTTCGAAAACCTTGTTATAGAAAAATGGTTATCAGTTAATTTAACAATTTAGTACTTTAATTTGAGGTCTTTACCATTATGACGCACTAAAACAGATATATTTATAGAGGGATTTTTTTTAATTTTAAATTAATTCTATCGTAATTCATATAATTCTAAATTTGATTTTTGCTATTACCCAACACTAATCTAAAGGCTAGATAGCTAAATAAAATGGGCCCCCTCTAATCTTAATAAGGTAGCTAAGAATTGTTGTTGGCCAAAGATAGAATTACCTGAAACTCATAAATGGCTAAAATAGATTAATATTTGGATGTAAGTTTTTTTTTTCAATCATGTAAGTTAAAATGACACCCAACTGAAGACCACCTAAAGAATATGAATGAAAACATGTTATTTAAAATGAAAAGTTGATTTTTATAGTCTATGATTAAATAACCTACCACTAAATTTAGAAAAGCCACAGAAAATCACATAAAGGACAAGAAAACGTTTAATCCTATCAAAAAACTAAATTGTTGCTGTTGTGACAACCTGCTGTGATATTTAAAAACCCTGAAAACACAGCAATAAAAAGAAAATATTAATCAACAACATATGATCACTCAATTCTGACATCAAAAGAAAACCTAAAACTTTGCCAATATACATATAAAATGGGGTGTGTTTTAAAATACCTTATAAGTAAATACTTTAAGACAGACTGAACCCTGTATCAAATGCGCCTTGAAATATGTATAAATAGTCAAGCAAATATCATTTTGACGATAGAGGAACCTCTCAAACCACAACACAAGATAGTGACTTTTATAAAGGTAAGAATAACCATCTTATCTTTAACCTAAATTTCTACTTATATAGATCAATCTGAAGCATCCTGATTTGGGAGCGCGGAGTTATTGTTCTCTTCACTGTTTATGTCCACTACTTCCTTAATCAATTAACCTTCGTGAAATCTTGCAATTTACAGCCTGTCTTAAAGTATTTAGATATACTTCCTGTGCGCTCAACAAAATATTACAATACCTTATAAGGTAATGTGACAAACATTTTTAATGTTTCATATTCTTTGTTAAAACTTACATTTTTTACAATATGAATTAAAATGACAATATCAAACATAAATACAATCTGTAAAATAATTAATTTTTCAACTTTGAAAATAAACAAAAATGAATAATAAACACAAATAAATAATAATTAAATCATAATATTTTGAGTCTTCAAGATAAAAAAATGTTTTAACTTGTTAGTTATTTACTGCAGTTTTTCATGAAGTACTATGCTGGAACCTTAAATCATTTTTTTGGCCACTTTATGGCTATTTATGATTATGTGTTTAAAAGTTGAATAAAACTGCTGTATGAACTAGTGACAACTTTAGGTTTTTATAGTAATTAATAATTTAATTATTCATTATGAGTCCACCTATGGAATATAAGATAAAAGAGCTTGACAAAACTAGAAGTCACTAACTGCTTAATTTTGTGAATATTAATTAATATTAAGTACTATTCAATCTACTCTTTAAAAGAAAAAGTGAAGCAAATCTTATAATTTTTTATTGTATGCAATTTTTTGTACTCGAGTTTTACAAAATATTATCATTAAAATTAAAAAAAAAATTATGTTTCCACTTAGATTTTTTTGAAATATATTTGATTTTTAAAAATTAAGAAAATTAAAGAACGTGATATCTGAAGCATCAAAACTATGGTCTTTATATTCTGTCAAACAGCCTTGATTTTGAATTTTTATATAGTTTAATAAATTTAAATACAATTATCAATTTTAGACAAGTATTTCATAGATTTGTTATGTCATTGTAGTAATTTGGTCAAATTTAAAGATTGAAATTAATGTAACAAATATTGATTACTCTGTTTGGCACAGGGTGGCACTACTATATGGGGAGTTTTGCCTTTGTTTACAACAAATATTTTATTGATTGTTTTTTACAATAACATTGTCAAATACTCAGCAAATGTAAAGTCATTGTTTTTTTATGTAGTTCATATTTTTATACTTTTTTTTTTTATATTTGGAAAGTCTAAGTATGATTTTTTAGAAGTTTTTTATTTATAAACTTAAAATTGTAACAAAATAGGGTGATTCACAATAATAAAGTTTTTAACATTAAGATTAAAATGTAGAACTATTAACTCAAATTCTCTTTAGATGTGGATAGAAAAAAGTCAAATGTGAAAGTGTTAATAAAATATATTCGTTATCAAATTTTTATGAGTTAGATAGACATCATTCAGTAGATAATATATATATATAATGAAAATAAAATTTCAAACATATATATCATCATCAATCATTATCAATCCACTGCAAGATGAAGGTCTCTCCAAGTTAAATCCAACTCCTCCAATATTTAGCTTCTCTTCTCCACATCACCCCTGCAACTTTATTTCATCCATCCAACTCACATGTGGTCTCTTTCTGGGTCTTTTACAATCTCTTGCAATCCAGTTTAAGATTTTAGTTGTCCATCTATTATGATCTCTTCTAGCAATATGTCCAGCCCAACTCCACTTCAGTCTTTTAATTTTTTCAATGATGTCAGTAACACCAGTTTGTTCTCTTACCCATATATTGTGTTTTCAATCTCTTCATCAAAAACGCAATATATATATAATTACAAGAAAATAGTACAACGTAATAGTAAAGATTTTTAAAGTAGATTCCTTAATTATTATATGTACTTCCTGTTTGACATTAGCAAATTTTCACTTGACTAATTTTCTTCTAAAATCGAATATGTTTAAATAAAATCTGAATATAAACATTATGTATGTTCTAAAAAACAAACATGTTTAAAATTTTTATATAAATAAAATGAGGTGTAAGGTCTTCTTTAATTATTATATGTACTTCCTATTTAACATTGATAAATTTTCAATTAACAAATTTTCTTCAAAAATACAAATATCTTTAAATAAAATCTCATTATTATACAAATATATTTAAAAAATTTATTTAAATAAAATAAACATGTCATCAAATTATATGTAAACATATGTTGTCAATTGTAAACTTGTAACAAAATCTAATGTTATGTGCATACTTAGACGTATATAGATCACAAAGAAATTTATATATTTAATTATATTTGACTTTCCCTAGTCAATATTGGTGTTAAAATATTTTAATTAAAATAAATAAATACACATTTAAATTCAAAGTTTTCCCATCAAAATACAGTTTTTCAGTAATGAGGAAATGGAAGAAAAGATTTCTTTAAAATATTATTTTATTATAGTGTCAATTGTAATATAACAAATTTCTTTTCTGTAATAGCAATACATCTGGGTCTCTTTTTACGCGGACTTATTTAACATGATTTTGAAGTTACACGATTCGTGTTTCACCGGAAGTCGATTTCCGATAATGCGCTATTACTTTAAATAATAAATTTTGCGCACTTATGTTATATTGAAAGTAATAGCTCATTATTGGAATTCGACTTTCATCTTAGTAATTTTAATATTTTCGGTGCTTTATAATAGTAAGAATTTATGCAATAATGAAATTAAAATCATGATTTCCACATTTTATGTATACCCACATTAAATTTTACAAGATTATAATGTAAATTTGTTCAAACATTGTGTGTGTTAATTTTGCATTTTAAATCACATTCTGTTTTTGCTTTTTAAAAAAGAACGTAATCAATTATTATTTTCTTATTAATGACACTAATCATTAACGTGCTCTTAAATTCCAATGAGAGCTAAATGGTTGTATGTCTGGATATTGTGAGCTTCGTAAACAATTAATAAAATCATCGTCTCAAAGATTAATTACTAATTACGTTGTCACCAGAAAATCATAATAATTAAAACATGTATAAAAAAATGTAAATTACTGTACTGTAAATTATGCATAAAAATATATTATTTGAATAAAATTAAATATTATACTTAAAAAAAGTTTGTCTTGTATCAATTTTTTTTCAAATTGGAAATTATTTATTAGTCATATTTATTTCCTTATTTTTTTTTTTTGCGTGGATTTTAAAGTAATTTTACGTTGGTGCTTTGCTTTTATGCGAATTTTGAAAAATCACAGACCGCATCCCTCCTTTTTCAATGTAAGTTATGTAAATTTTTGCGTGATTTCGTTTGCGTGTGTTTTCTGAGGAACCTATCTATCGTGTAAAGTGAGACCCAGGTGTATTTATATCATCTGTCTACATCTTTTATATAAATATTTTTCCATATAGAATAAAGATTTAAAATATTAAATTTTTGGCTAAAGTGATTGAAATAAGCTATGCACATGCATGCAAAATATTTAATGATATACATAAGAAAAATATACACATTTTTGTAATTTTAATTTATCTTAGCACTATTTTTTATTCATTAAATTATGAATCAAATTTTCCAGAATATAGTAATATTTTTTCTCTTATGAATTTACTATTTTGTATTAACTGAAACACAGGCTTGTTATATACCTGTGTGTATATATTACAAATTATTGATAGACAAACATGATTGTATGATTATCAGTCAACTAATCAGATGAATTTGTAAAATGTTAACTTTAAACCCTGCTATGATGAAGAAGGTATGAGAATAATATGATTTATTAAATAAAATCAACTCATGCTGTATTAACTTTTGACATCACATGATTTAAGATCAATATATGTTACAAAAATAAAGATTTGATTCATTTTGCCCAACTCCATATTATCATTATACAATTGGCAGTTGGCAGCACCATTGTAATGGAAACGAAAGGTAATCATTCTGCTTAATTATTTTGATTGTACCTCTAAATTTATTGATTTTGTTATTTTTACACTTATTACTACAGTACATAGGATCACTAGATGGACCTTTATCAATAGCTCCAAATAAGCTTTGTTTACATAAATGCTGAGAGAGATAGAATTCAATATCTCTTTTGTTGTCTCCACCTCCAGACCATGGCTCAAAACCATGGTCTGGAGATGAAGACAATGAAAAAAATATTGAATTCTATCTAGCTTGAAATCATGGTCTGGAGGTGGAAACAATGAAAGAGATATTGAATTCTATCTCTCTTGGCATTTATGTTAACAAAGCTTGTTAGGAGCTATTGGTAAAGCTCCATCTAGTGTTCATAAAATGCAAACTAAAAGCAAGTTACGAAATTTATAACTTGTTTTGTTTATCATATATATATATATATATATCCAGATGTGATAATCTTGACCAGTGCAAAATTAGAGAAGCCATTGAGATACTTAAAAGGCCAGATCATATCAATAAGCGAGATGATAATGCAAACTTCCTCCTATTTGGAAAGATTTTTTTAAAAAACATTCTTAAAATAACATTTTTGCTATTGGTGGAACTTTAACATTTTTTTTCAAATAAGTGATTGTAGCACCTCTACAACCATATTTCTACCTTTTATCACACAGTAGATGACTTGTGTGATCAAGTCTAAACATTGGTATATCAATATTTAAATTTTTTAACATGGATGAATCCACAAAATATGTCATTTATATATGCAACCCATGAAAATCTTTGTATCAACATAAATATATATATATATGATGTGCGAGATTGGTCCGACTTCTGGATTGATTGATGGCTGTGATAGGATTGCAAATGTGATATGGTCATTGGACATATATTCTGAGTTATTTAGTTATATGCTGCTCAAGATGAGGTAAAATGCTATAAGTTGGATATAGCAAAGATATTTTATTTTATAAGGATGAAATTTTGTAGTTTTTATTCTAGAATATTTTGATCACATATATATATATCATTAAAAACTAATCAACAATTAAACAATCCCAATATCACTAACAATCAACAATTTCAATCTGTTGTCAAGGCAACCTCCTTTTAACAATAAATATGGAATTCCACCTTTATTATTGGTCTAATATACTTGTATAGACACTAAAGATTGCAACTTGACCACAGATATTGAAATTATTGATACAACGAAGTTTAAATAAACCTCTTTAAACATGTAAATAATACCCATTCTGAATGCAGACTAATAAATAGTCAATTATAACATTACAACCTGTAATTATAATTTCAAATTGCACCCAAAATATTACTGTAATAATAAATGTAATAATGCTCAAAGATAAATGGGTTTGTAAGCAATCATTAAAAAGCAGTCAGCACTTAGACAATCTCGATAACAATAAATATATTCTACAGAAGCACGTAGCCAATTATTAATAACAGTTCACAGTAAGAAATGTTAACATTTTTTTCTATTTGCTGAAATAGGTTTTCGATACAGAGTATCTTTATCAAAGCAAAATTACAATGAGCATTAGCACTATATTAGTATGTCCATATGCATGTAAACTTAAACCAAACCAATCACCAATTATAACAGATATTACCATATTTGCATGGGCATAACTACAAATTGACCTAGTGATTGTCTATATAATTACATAAAAATGATGAGTTTGTATTGCTAAAAAAGCTGTTGAATCTTATATATATAAAATTCATAGGAATTAATTATGTACCAAGCTTCTGGTTGGCATGATTGCATGAATGACATTATTTTCCCCATAGTTTACAACCACCAAGTTATACATGCTATTGTATTAAGCCCTATTATATACATGGGCATGCTGAGTGATTCTAGATTTTAAATTATCTCATATTGCAAAATTGATAATCAAGGTTATATACTGATTGAGATTTATCATCATTTGTAATCTTGTCTTTAGAATTATTAATAAGTCTATTTAGAGATAAATGGTATCAAAAACTTATTAAAATCTTGGGTTCACAATTGATATTATTTTTGTATGTATACTAGGAATGCAAAGCATATCAATTCATGGTTTAGTGTTTTATATTCTACTGAATTTCTGTCTAAAATTAAATTTTCTTATTTGTTTGTCTAACATTTAATAAGACATCTAATATTAAATGATGGACTGATATATCTTACATTTATCTATTATGAATTGAGATTATAATATACATTTTTATACCCCTTTTTGCTAAATATGCTTATTAACAATTAAGATTACAAATGATAATATAAGATCAAATGGTATACATCCTTGATTGTCAATTTTGCAATGTCAGATATTATGAAGAGACAGCCTGGGGTGCAATCAGAGAATATTGGCAACCTTCACTTCAGCCACCAATTTCTTCTATATTACCAATTTTACAACCTTCTGGAAATTAGGACTATCATCTAGTTTTATATGTCATGATTATAAATATGTATTAAAATAAAGTTGTACCTATGTATTAGACCTGCAACATAGGAGCCATGCTTTATCTTTCACATTAATGATAAATGTATAATCTTGCAATCCCATCAAATAAACTCTGTGATTACATCTGATCTCATCCAATAACATGATAAATTTAAACTTTCATTTATTGTCCAGATTTCATTTGGACAAGGTCTTCTCAAATTGTTTTTTACTTCAGTGCTGATTTGGTTTTCCATTTTCTGATGAACACTACATTTTTTAAAACAGTACAAAATGATGAACATTTGGAGTTTCCCTGCTACTGAGATCAATGTGGACAAGTATATCAAAACTTCAGACAAGCAATGATGCTATAACATTCAAGGATGCAATAATAAAATAGGTCTTTGTAAGGAAACATGCTTGGAGGAATCTAGAATTTTATTTTTGATGGTGATCTGATTTATTTATAGCTCGGTTCATAAATTAATATCCATTGAATGGTGGGAAACAGAGATTGGTTTAGCAGACAAAACTGCAATAGTCTGGGATAACTATATGTGGAAAGTTTGTGCCATTGTGATGATGGAGCAAGAAAAATGTAAAATTGAAGGCTCTAACAAATCATTGAAATTGATGAGAGCCTTTTCCACAAAAAAAAACCCCAAGCTGGACTAATTCTTCCAGAACAGTGGATGTTTGATGACTTGTGTAGGGAGACTAACAAGTGTTTCATCAAGAAAATTCTTGTTAGAACAGTGAAAACTCTGATGGAAGCCATTGAACAAAATGTGGAAGAAGAATTAACAATTTATTCAGACTGTTGGAAAGCGTATAAATATGCTGAATTACAAGCTACTGAATACTGACTATTTTCATGTGAATCATGTGTTAAGTAACAAAATTCTATCCACTTAAAATAAAGTAGAATAAACAAATGATGTTTCATTATTGAGACAATTCCTGTTATATATTATATGGTAAGTATGTTTTCATTTTAAACATTTTGTAATTTCATGCCAGATATAAACATAATATTTTAGATATAGACATATTTTTTTTTGCCAATTTTGCTTTATTGCTTTTTTTGTAACTTCATGATAGGCTTAAATATTTGTATTTAAAGTAATACTTGGAAATTGCATAATGTCATGTCATATTTAATATTTTTGTGTAACTTTTATATTTTTAGTAAACAATTCAAAACAAAGCAAAACTCTCCATAAAGTAATGCCATCTTGTGCCAACAAGAGCAATCGATGGATGCCAAAAGGCTTGTGCATAAAATCCCTATCTAGTGCCTACTCATTTAATATCCCCAGACTAGTTTCTGGCTTGTGGCCTTTGTCAGTGAGGAGCCTTGGATCTGAGAGCACTGCACCTAGAGTTCTGCTTTCTTTTGAATTGTTTAATAACAATTATGTGCAAGTATGAGATAGTGATCATGTGATGTTTAGTGGTATATTTTTAGTATTGTTAAAATTATGCTTTTTCAGATTTAATCTCGTGCAATTAGTGTCACATATTAGAGCTGATGTGCCTTTTCACGTATGTATTCAGACTGCCAATAACTTTGTAAGTCTTCATGTACAAGGTTTGTTTTGACAAATTTATCATTTTAAGTTTGTACAAGTTCCAGTGTACACATTATTTGGTCAGGTCACAAGATAAGAAAGTTATCAATATGACTTTATTTTATTTTTTATCAGCGGATTGCTATGAATGTGAAAAGATATAGCAGATTTACTACATTGAAGGTCTAATATGTTAGTTTAAATAAAGTTTATTCATATATATATATATATATTCATCTTACTAATAAAAACATGTAACTAATGATTCAATTACAAAACACCCGCCAATTGGGAAAAAAAAAAATTCTTTCTTGGTCTTAAACCCAGAGTTAAAATGTCAGAAAACTCACATGCACATTGGTGAACAACCCATCCCTGAATGTATACTATATAAATATTCTATAACAGCTGTAATGACAAGAACATTGGTGTACCCATTAATAAGTTCTCTCAATTCCTTCAAGTCCTCAAAGCAGATTCAAAGAATCTCTTTCCAGTTAATAGTAGACTCCACTTTGCAGTGACATACATAATTGCTTCTCACAGAGAAGGAAATATTACAAAAAAATAGAAAATGGAGATTCCATTTTTCACCATTATCTATGATCTTGAATATACCATAAATATAAACAATATGAAATTTTGGCAGGTAATTATAAGACTGTTGGTAAATTTAAAAATTCATCATATATTTAATCTCTATTGATTTATAGAAAATCTATTTAAACTTTTCATCTGGCTTATATTTTTACATTATGTTTGTAATTGTTTGTATTTACAGACTGTTTGAAATCTTAACAGGAAATGATGATTGCGTTTACCATCTATTTGTAAGGTTGCCTTGACAACAATCCTGAATATCTGATAACATTATGATTATAATAACAGGGTATGAAATAATTATATATATATATATGGATGTGTGAATGCAAGTATGTAATAGTTAACTAGTTATTAATTCTTTAAATATTACATTATTACTTGCTTGTAGAAATAATACTCAAGTTAATCAATATTACATTTTATTTTTTTATAAAAATGGGATTTCATTATATATAAAAATAGAAATCAATACATATATTTTTATTAATAAAACATTGCATAGAAATTCCTGATGTTAGAGGGGGAAAAAAGTATATTTTGTAGATTAAAATTATTTTGAAAATTAAATTCGGATTTTCCAATAAAAAAGTTAATTATTAAATTACCAAAATATGTTATAGTAATAAAGTCATTGATATTACAATTATTTAGCACATCATAATTAATTTTAAATACTTCATTATAATAAAAAGAGAGTTTTGACTCTTTTTTCTAACATTATAAGTACATCTTTGCCTTTCAATAAAAATTACATATTACTATAAATTAAATTTATAATAAAGTTGCAGCATTGAGACTAAATACTTTTGTTTTCTTAATCAAATATGGAAATCAGTATTAAAAATGGGTGACATAAAGATGTAAGCTTTGAAATTGATTACAAGTATTAAGAAATCAAATATAATTTGTGTTCATTTAAATAAAAAGGAACTGCTGTTCCCAGCCTGTTATTATGAGGATTCACTATGACTAGATCTCATTTCCTTTTTTTGTGGTGTAAATTTTAAAATACCAGTAAGCAAACCCATGAACTAAAGATATCAAAATAAATTCAGTTTTGAATGATAAAATTAACATCAGAGATGAACAGATAACTATTAGAAGTTGACCTAAACACTTTTCAATTGATCATATGATGATGATGATTTTTATTATTTATTATTATTTATACATTTATAAAATGTCTTTAGTAAATATAAGATATAGAGAAAAAGGCAACATGCTGAGTTTTGATCTGTTATAACCATATTTTGGGATAATCCATAGACAAATATGAGATTTATTATGAAAGCATGATACATTAAATGAATTACTTATATTTAGAAAATAAAATCTTTTTAAATAATTGCTTCATATTTAAAAAAAATGTGTTTCTCTATATTATGTTATAAATGCTTCCCTATGTTATTGTGTGTAATTAAAGTTAAACAGAATTAACTTTTCATGTAGGTGCAAAATAATTGTAAAACCTGTTTGCTTTTATGATGAGTATTAGCATTTAACATTGTTTCATATAATTATTAATATCGTAAAGGAAAGAACAGTCCAATATGTACATGCATATATATATATATATATGGATGTGTAGCAATAGTCAGATTATTATACCTATGAATAGGGATTATTAATTATCTGATAGATTCATATTTGTGGACAATAGCTCTATAAATATAAGTTTTAATAACAATTGCCATGAAAACAAATAATTTAAAAGAAGTATATTTGTTTAAAGCATTGTATTCACTCTGTAAATACTATTATTTCCCTCAGTCACACTCATTGAAACCACAGCACATCATATCTTGCCACAATAAATAATTCAAAAGTATAGAGGAAATAATAATCAAAAGTAAATAAGACAAAAAAATTAATAAATGAAATAACTATACAAATATAAAAGCTTACTAATTGACATCAAAGAATTAATAATTAAAATCCTCTGAATATTGCTACACTTGCTTGACTATGTAACAAATATTATTATCAACTTTTAACTAAAATATTTAAGAAAGTTAAATATATTTTCCAGCCATGTATTAGTATATATAAAAGCACCCATACTAAATACAGCAGTATATAAGTAATATATAATGAATCGATAAAATTGGGAGGGAAATGGTCACTGTCAGATAAATGGAAGCTGGAATATATAAGAATGTGTATATATATATATGTATTGATAGTATAAAACAGTAATTATTTGTTGGTTGATAGGTAGTAGTTACAAGGTAGAAAAAAGGTGAATAAGAGAATGTATAATGAATGATTATATATTAATAAGGGTCAATGGTTAGATAAAATTGGGAGGGGAATTATCAATGTTAAAAAATAAGATGTATTCTATATGAATGTATGTGTATTGATAGTATAAGAGAGAAGTTGTTTATTTGATGATACATAGTAAGTATAAAAAAGAAAAAGATGAATAAGAAAATATATAATGGATCTATACATATGTGTAAATTTATAAAAATAATATTTTTTTAAATTTTTTCATGGGTTTATTTCTAGTGATGACCACTAGGGAGTGTATAAAGCTGTAGAATGTTTATTGTCACGTGATTATTTTTAAAAATGGCATCCTGAGAAGGTTCATTTGTGAATGAAAATCGATTTGATATTAAATTACATTTTATACAAACTAGTTATCTTTTATTTCAAGTTATGTATAATTCTATTGATTAAGTATTTATAAGTTTTTGACTATATTATGGTCGTATAAGTTACTGGAAAATGACTATAAAAAATAAAAATCACCTATAGCCAGTGAATATAAGCAGTCTAATAATTTAGAAAATACTACATGTTCTACAAGAGTATAGACATGAATAGGAGTAAAAATAAAGCTGTTTGTTCACCTAAGAAAAATAATAATAAAATGATGACATTGCCATTACAAGAAATTAACAACTTCAAAAATCTTGATCATACCATTAGTAAAGGTGAAAACGTAATTTATAAAATTAATCATAGAAGTAATCTTGAATTTTGTCTTTAGGTATAAATATTTTAAAATAAAAAACAAATGCCCATATTCTGCAAAAAGTTTTTTATTAGAAATCACATGTCAATTCTTAGATATAAATCTAAGACTGAAACTTATAAAAAAGGTCATACAGAAAGTCACTTTACGATAAAACATGAAAAATATATGTTTGTTGACAGAAAGAGATCAAAAATGAAATATATGAGTGATTATTGATATTTAGTGAAAAAAAATAATAACTCCAATATGATTATAAAAAAGTTGACAATAAATGCAAAGGAACTAGATAAGTAATGATTTAAAGCAACCTTTATAAAAACCTTGTGGGAGATGAATGGACTAAGCACACAATTATATTAGAGTGCTAACGAAAAAGAAAAGTATATCCGTTTAGAAAAGATGATAATGATATAAAAATTTGAAAAAGAAAACTAATTCAACTGGTGATAACTGAAAAATTAAGCTCATGCCCTGAATTAAACTTTAGAATTTTTCAGGTAATACGAAGTTAATTTTAAACTTTGTTTAGTTAATATTCTGTAATTCAATACTAGCGCTATAAACGCATAAATACAAAGCTAATATGTAATATCTTATTAAACCGTAGGGTGAGCGCTTTTGAGAGGCCTGCTTTATTGCAACTGACAGCAACGCCATCAACAGAAAGGAAACGTGTTATTCTATGTCCAGGAAATGGAATACTTGAACTCTGCATAGATTTGCATAACATTAGATACTCAATCACTTCACAAAGAGCTATGATTATGATTTCGAAAGCCATCAGCCTATGGTTTAATAAGATATAAAATATTAACTTTATGTTCATGCGTTTATAGCGCTAGTATTGAATTTTTCAGGTAGATAGTTTTAAATATATTTATGTAATTCTTATAAACTCTTTACAATCGAGTATTATGAAATAGTACGAGTTGAAATTCAAGATTTTTATAATGTACCAATAATTCTTAGAGCAGACTGCTGACAGAATCGTAGTGCTGTATTAATTAATATTAATTAAGCAGTTGAAAAGTGTACGCATATATATAGATGTAATTTATTTTTCTAAATAATCAACTTTTATTCAACCAAGCTATTTTCTGTTTTTCTGTTTTAGTTAAAAATTAATGGGCCAAGTTTATTCTTGATTGTGGTGATATAAAACAAAAGTAGGAATATAATATAAACCAGTTTGCATTATTGATGAGAATGCTACAATTGCACAGTATTTACCACTATTTCAATCGGCTAAGTTTTAATATTGTTAACATTAATTTAATTACCGTAAAATAAAATTTTTGAACAAGTACTTTCAGAAAGCATAAATTTAGACTTTCTCTATTCTTCAATTTACTAGATTAAGTTACTCCCAGAGATTTTTTGTTAATGGAAAGAATTTTCTTTCAAAATGTCATTTTAACTTAATTACTTTCAAGTTTTGCTATAGTAAATAAAGAGTTATCTTAACTCAAACGAACGAAAGAAAGAGATTTGTCTGCTACTGTACTTAACAAAAAAATTATAATCTTAATTAATTTTACATCATTTATAATGAACTCGCATCATATTCTTACTAATTCTATTTCAAATTACTCTCATTTTTCAATTATGTTAATTCCAAATATTTAAAATTGATTAAAGCTGGATTAATTTAAATACAAAAAGAAATTTTACATAATAAAAAATCTTGAAATGAAACCTCTAGATATGTATTAATAAAAAATACATTGATGATATAAAGAAGTCCATTAAGTCGTTTTTTTTTTTTTAGACGTAAGCTACTATAATTATTATTTTACATGTTTTTTTTTTACATTAATGATTTGAAAAGAATTAAAACTTAAGTTGAAGACAATGTATTAAGTATTAATATTAAGATTTAAAAAAAGAAACTTTCTATTCTGCACATCAGGTTATGGCTGTGACTTTTATTGAAAAATATGTTTTCTTTTCCATATCCTTCAGTGTCTCTCCTTATTTAATTGCCAGTTTAATGAATGATTAGTAAAACTTATAAATATATTTCTATAAAATGGTTCGGCAAGTAATAATAGAGGAACAGTTAAAATCTTAAACTAGATCTCAAAACATTGAAAAAGACATAAAAAGCGACCACATGAGAGATGGATATATGAAAAAATGAAGTGTGTTGCTATGATGTGGAAAGGACAGACTAAGATTAATGAGACCCTAATCCTGTAGTAGTTAAATAATGGTTGGAAAAGACGACGGTGATGCTAATACAATCATACCTATGAATGTATACAGTTATTGAGTTGATTTTTTAAACTATTCATGTTACTATTAAAGCTTTTTCTCATAAGTATGTTTCATGTTGACTCATTTGCTGATGTGGAGAAAAAGTTTATAGTGTAAGAGAAACTGGATAAAACTATGAAAGATATTTATTCTGTAATTGATTGATAATGGATGAAAGTGATCATGGGTAAAAATGTGTATGATGACTACACAGATATATATATATAACATTTTCACAATCACTTATAAATAATGCTACCGTAAATACTACACACTACCACCTTAGTAAATGACAGGTTAATAGATAAAAAATTCCTTTCCCACTGATTTAATTAGATTGATTAAGGGTCATGCTGCCTGTCATAAATATTATATACAAAGAGAATCAATGGGAAATTGATTTATTTTCCTATTTCAAAATCATTTACTAAACTGGAGATTATCTCTAGCGCAGATATAAATTTTAAACCTCAGTTAAAGTTAATATATATCATTTTTTAATTTTAAACATACACACAGATGAAGTTATTCCGCTTTTTCTTTTCCATGTGTAATATCTTTACAGATATATTAAACAACTTCCATACTTCCCCATTCTTTTTAAATTCATATAAATAAAAATACCATAAAAAACAAATGACCCCCAGGGTTCATTTCATACTTAACCAGCACTTATCAGTTGGTCCAGATCACTATCTTTCACGTATATCTCTATTATATGAAGAGTACTTATCTATAGTAAATTGTTAAATTTTTATTTACAAGATAGTGAGCTGGGCCAACTGATGAGTGCTGGTTCATCATAAAAACAATCTTAGAGAGTCATTTGTCTTTTATTGTATCTTTATTTATATGAATGTAAAAAGAATGGGGAAGTATGGGGATTGTTTAATATATCTATAAATCAGTTACTAAGGTGAGAGTATATACTATATTTATAAATATTCACTTTACGAATTACTTTATTATGTATGCATATATATTGTTAAGTATTGACTGCTTTCATATATATGTGTGTGTGTGCGTGCGCGCGCACGTATAAATTAATTAGTAAATGGGATCACTGTTATATTATACAAAGTTAAATTCATAGCCAAGATGTATTGATGTGCAGCAACAAATCAAACTGGTTTTACTGGCTTAATGAAAACAATAGCAAACCTATCCAAGCTATTTACTAATGCATGGCAATACACTTTGGATGTGAATTTAACATTGGATATATAATGATGATCCCATTTACTAATTAGTTTGCATCTATATTAACCATTAAAAATATTAAATTTGAATATATATATATAATTTCAGTTTCAATCTTATAACTGATTATTTGTTAGTCTGCATCAAAACAGTTTCTATTTATCTGTTTAATGATGTTTATTTTTGTTTGAATTAATAATTCCTCTCTGTGTAGTCAAGGTGCAATCTTTAGTGTTTATATAAATATAGTAGGCTATATATCAAGGTGAACTTCCAGTTTTATTGTTTAAATGATTGCCTTGACAATATATTGAGATTGTTAATTGTTATTGATATTGGTATTATTTAATGTTGACTGTTTTCACTGAAGAGAGCCATAGCTCAAAACAGATCTGGGGATGGGGACAATCATAGATAAAGGCTTCAGATACTTTCTTTTGTAGCATTTATTCATTAAAAAATAAGCTTGTTTAGAGCTATTAGCAGACTCTTTATATATATATAAATTTCCCAGCAATTAATTTTATATAATACATTGAGAGTAATACTCAACTAGTCTATTAAGTAAACGAAATACTCTAAATCCAAAGCATAAGATAAAACATTTTTAGAGAAAAGAGTGGATTATCTTTCCTCTTTACCTGAATTTAAATATACAGGCTAATCAGTTTTCTCTTGTGCTTTGAGTTGAGAATGTTTCAATTATTTAATAGAACAGTGTTAAAATATTAATCTCAATTATATATATATATATATTATGTTATTTAAATGGGAAAAACTACTCTTCCACTCAAGTTCTATGCACAGACATCCCTTTATGTCAATAAATTTTAAAAATGATAAATGGGCATTCATTTATAAAGCTTAGTTTTAAATAAAAATGTTATTACATCTATATAAGTAATGTGAATCATTTTTACAGGTCATTAAAAACATGATGATCTGCCTTTCCTGGAATATATAATTCAAATATTTATAATTAATAAGCTGATTTAAAAACCTGACTCTTTTAAAAGGTCATGCCCTATTTCCAGCATTATCCATGAATATTAGATTTTTTGTTTTGTTTTTTAAAGTAAGCTTCAAGAATGAGGGAGTGCCTATTTGGTTTTGAAACATGTATTGACATGAAGCTGCCTATTTATAGTGCATCTATGGAAAGATAGTTTCATTTCATCTGAATTGCATATATACCCAGGTTTCGTTTTATGTGGTAGATAGGTTTCTCAGAAAACACCACAAAAGAAATCGCAGAAAAATAGACTTATCTTACCTTGAAAAATGGGGGATAGGTACTGTAATTTTCAAAAATCACATAAAAGCAAAGCAACAATGTAAAATTACTTTAAAATTTGCATAAAAAAAAATAAGGAAATAAAATATGACTAATAAAAAATTTCAAATTTGAAAAAAATTGATACAAGGCAAACTTTTTTACTTTTTTTATTAACAACAGTATTTAATTTTATTCACAACAATATATTGTCATGCGTAATTTACAATATTTTACATTTTTTCATACATGTACAGTATTTTAATCATTATCGCTATTTGACGATATGCAGATTCATTTGTGAATTAGTAAGAGATCAGATTCATCACAAGAGGGAATACAACTACTGTCAACTTCATTTTTTTTTAATTGCTCTTATAGTAGATTCGCCTCAACTAAAATGTTTTCCAATTGCTGTTGATCTTCCCATTTCACTAAGCGAACTAAAATTGAAACTTTTGTTTCCAAAGAAATTCATTTTTTTGGTTGTTTTTTTTCTCTCCATTAGAATAAATTAAAAGTTTTAAATAAAAATAACTTAGACTTACGATAATAAAAAGACATCTACTCACCACTGTTGGGCAAAATTTAATTAAAACTAACAATTAAATTCTTATTTTTATCTTTAATTTTTTAATTTTCAATTCCGTTTAAAAATCAAATTTCATTGTTTCACATCAAATTAATTTCAGATCACATTACATAATTTTTAATTTGTTAATTACAATTAAAAATCAGATTTTAATTTTTAATTGTCAAATTTAATTGTGCCCACTGCTGTTACTCACCTTTTAAAAATAAACATGTGGACACTAAATGATTAATTTATTACATACTCTTTTTTAAAAAAACAAAAATAGAATGTGATTTAAAATTCAAAAACAACAATGTGCATAGTATAGACATCTATAATGTCTGAACAGATTTACATTATAATCTTGTAAAATTTAATGTGTGTGTATAAAATGGGGAAAACCTGATTTTAAGTGAATTATGAACCTTTTTATTGCATAAAATCTATTACAGTAGTATTATCAAGTGCAGAAAATATTAAAATTATTAGATGGAAGTTGAACTCCGATAATGCGCTGTTACTTAAATATGATGTGTGAGTGCGTGAAATTTATAATATTTAAAGTAATAGCGCATTATCAGAGCTCAACTTCTGATCTAATAATTTTTATCACATAAAAGAAAACTGCATACAAAAATATTAAGAAGAAACATGAATTGCATAACTTCAAAATTGCATTAAATAAATCCGCATAAAACGAGACCCAGGTGTAGAGCTTTTACATACATTATTTTATAATTACATATACATAAAGTAATGTAGTTCATTATTGCAGTTTGCTGAAAATGAGCTGCTTTTTATACCATAAGATATATAATTTGAATCTGTACATTATTAAGTTTATTTAAAAAATTGGTTGTACTGTTAATGAAAGATGGTTGATTTAACAAAGAAGTTTAAGGATCGATGATTGCCCACTTTTTTAAGACAAATTATTGAGGTAGAGTGCTGTAAATTCATAGTGAGTAGAAGAATATTTACTTTTCTTTCATCTGACTAACATATATGTATAAATGTACAGAGAGATAATGAAAATTACACTTTGTAAAACTATTCATGTTATAATTAAAGCTTTGCTTTCCAATTTCAATCAATCATGCAGAAATATAGCTATCATATTTGAAATTGATATTCCGGTCATTTTCCAAATAAATAGATTTTCTCTGAAATGTATGCATGTAAGAGAGCCCAGTTTGATACATGTTCTCTGATTCATAATTTACTACAATCTGGATTTCAAACCATAAATGATGTGAATTAATAAGATTAATGACATATTTTCTCAATGTAGTATTTATTTGTTACATACACACACACACGCCCATATATATATATATATTCTTTATATATGTCTAAATGAAAACAGTCAACACTTATACTAATGTTATTAACAATCAACCATTTCAATCTGTTGCTAAGGCAATCTCCTTGACAACAGATTGAGATCGTTAATGCTATTAGTATTGTTTAAGTGTTGACTGCTTTTATGTATTTACAGTGAATACCTATCTAGCCTTGAGCATTATTAGATTTAATATATATTGTAAAGGTCACTTACAATCACCAGGAATCCACTAATCCCAGTCTATACAACTACTAATTCAAGCCATAAGAAATTTAAACCCTATTAGAAAAGAATACCTTAATGAGGAACACATGCGTAGATTGCAAATACAGTTTGACCTTTAAAAATAAATAAATATACATAATATCAAAATAAATAAATAAAGAAAACCAAATTATAGCAGTTAAAAGAGAAAGTAAGTATAACAACAATTATAAGTTAGTATAAACTGGCAGATTATTTATATGTATGTTTAAAAAAGTACACAAAACAAAAGTGATTGTTTTATATACTATTGTCTGACTTTGATGACGACAGAAAAGAGCAATCACACAAAACAATGATCTTATGTCAAGCTATTGCTAGGTAACTAAACATGGAAACAAAATAAGCTGATTATTTTGGCCTAATAGATTTATAGTGTGTGCGTAATAATAGGTCAGCATGGTGAGACATGAGCTGCATGCATTCACAAGCAAAAAAGAACAATCAGTCTCAATTTGATTCAGATAGAAGATATAACAAAAAAAATAACATATATACTCCATCATTGGGAGATCTTTCTTTACTATTTTATTTTGTTTAAAATCAGCATTCTCTAATGAACATCAACATCGCTGTTCAGAACTTTTGAACACATGCTGCAGTGCATATACTTACTTAAACTAACTTCAGAAAACCAAATTGACATTATTTGAAATGCCATGAGAAATTCAAATTGATGGAAAGAAAACTGAACTATAACTGCATGGTAGCAATTTAAATAATCTATAGTTCTGCATTATCATTAAAATAATGGAAGTCAACCATTTATTTTTTCTTCACTCACTATAACATTAAATAATTAATAAAGCAAGTCATATATAACATGACATTACTTTTATGAGCCTGTAATTACAAAAATGCACATAGAGAGCGTACCAATAGCTCTAACAAGCTCGTAAATTAACAAGTGCGGTTATGAGAAATATTTAAAATCTCTATCCAGAACACTCTTATCTCCAGACCATGGTTTCGGGCTTATGGCCCACGTCAGTGGAGAGCTAGAATATTCGGACACTAGACCTAAAATATCAACTCAAAAAACCAGCACTTATTTCAAACGTATATTTAAGAAGAAACTCTGAATTTTTCGGACATGAAAATGTCTTTAAATCCAGCTATCTAACTTAAATAGCTATATGGGACTGAAGTATATTCAGATCTACCATATTCTAATAGGCTCAGCATAGCCAAAGCCTTAAAGGTAAAATTATAATAATTAATAAAGCAAGTCATATATAACATGACATTACTTTTATGAGCCTGTAATTACAAAAATGCACATAGAGAGCGTACCAATAGCTCTAACAAGCTCGTAAATTAACAAGTGCGGTTATGAGAAATATTTAAAATCTCTATCCAGAACACTCTTATCTCCAGAATGTCCGAATATTCTAGCTCTCCACTGACGTGGGCCATAAGCCCGAAACCATGGTCTGGAGATAAGAGTGTTCTGGATAGAGATTTTAAATATTTCTCATAACCGCACTTGTTAATTTACGAGCTTGTTAGAGCTATTGGTACGCTCTCTATGTGCATTTTTGTAATTACAGGCTCATAAAAGTAATGTCATGTTATATATGACTTGCTTTATTAATTATTATAATTTTACCTTTAAGGCTTTGGCTATGCTGAGCCTATTAGAATATGGTAGATCTGAATATACTTCAGTCCCATATAGCTATTTAAGTTAGATAGCTGGATTTAAAGACATTTTCATGTCCGAAAAATTCAGAGTTTCTTCTTAAATATACGTTTGAAATAAGTGCTGGTTTTTTGAGTTGATATTTTAGGTCTAGTGTCCGAATATTCTAGCTCTCCACTGCGTGGGCCAAAGCCCGAACCATGGTCTGGAGATAAGAGTGTTCTGGATAGAGATTTTAAATATTTCTCATAACCCACTTGTTAATTTACGAGCTTGTTAACTATTGGTACGCCTCTATGTGCATTTTTGTAATTACAAGCTCATAAAAGTAATGTCATGTTATATATGACTTGCTTTATTAATTATTATAATTTTACCTTTAAGGCTTTGGCTATGCTGAACCTATTAGAATATGGTAGATCTGAATATACTTCAGTCCCATATAGCTATTTAAGTTAGATAGCTGGATTTAAAGACATTTTCATGTCCGAAAAATTCAGAGTTTCTTCTTAAATATACGTTTGAAATAAGTGCTGGTTTTTTGAGTTGATATTTTAGGTCTAGTGTCCGAATATTCTAGCTCTCCACTGACGTGGGCCATAAGCCCGAAACCATGGTCTGGAGATAAGAGTGTTCTGGATAGAGATTTTAAATATTTCTCATAACCGCACTTGTTAATTTACGAGCTTGTTAGAGCTATTGGTACGCTCTCTATGTGTATAACATTAAAAAAAATTGTAAAAAGAAATTATTAAACTCAGGTGCTTACTATACATATATATAATTTTAATGCGCAAATACGCGCACAACAACCGAGCTTCATCAGGATTAAATAACAATATATTATAAACTCAAAATAATTATAATATCTAAAGAATAATGCCCGAGCGCTTTCAAGAGAACTTAGCTCTCATAATCATGGGCAACAAAGAATAAGCATAGCGTGTTGGTATATGCTAAAATATGCTGATATATGTAAATTAGTTGAAAATAAATGTGTCAGCTCTAAATGATCCATTTCTTAGAGATTTTGTAACACGCATCTTTTCTATTCATAGCCTTATCATCAATAGCAATAAAACATGCTTCTTTAACTTTTCTCTTAATGTCATTTCTCTCCCTGCAAACTATTCTTGCATTTTTAGGTTCACATGCATGACCAGCTGATTTCTGATGTATTGCAAATATTGAGTTGCAATTTGGGTCTACCTGGGCCTTATTGTAAGAATATCTGTACTGGGGTAGTCTTGTAGAAAAAGTTGTTTTCGTTTCCCCATAGTATGATGCCATGCAGTTATTTTCTGGACATGAAATATTATATACGGCCTGAAAGGTGTTGTTGGATGTTATAATGTCTTTGGTGTTATTAATAATTCTATTTGTATTAGGGGGTGTATGAAAGCTTAGTTGAAATTCTTTATTAAACACTGAGTAAAACTTTCTATGGGTAGTTGCAATATATGGTAACAAAATTCTATTTTTCTGCTGCTTAATAACATTGCTGTTTAATTTACTGTAAAATTGTCTAATCTTCCTATCAATTGTGTAATGCTTGAAGCCGAAATCTAATAAATCGTTTCTATATAAGATTAAGTTTGCCCTTTTGTCCGATTCAAATCTGCAAAGTTGCTCATTCCTATGCAAGAAAGACGTTAAACCAGCTAATTTATGAATAGAAGGCGTGTTTGAAGTAGGTTGAATATTGCCTCTTTTTTCTATTAAATTAAATAGCAATGTTATTAAGCAGCAGAAAAATAGAATTTTGTTACCATATATTGCAACTACCCATAGAAAGTTTTACTCAGTGTTTAATAAAGAATTTCAACTAAGCTTTCATACACCCCCTAATACAAATAGAATTATTAATAACACCAAAGACATTATAACACCCAACAACACCTCTCAGGCTGTATATAATATTTCATGTCCAGAAAATAACTGCATGGCATCATACTATGGGGAAACGAAAGCAACTCTTTCTACAAGACTATCCCAGCACAGATATTCTTACAATAAGGCCCAGGTAGACCCAAATTGCAACTCAATATTTGCAATACATCAGAAATCAGCTGGTCATGCATGTGAACCTAAAAATGCAAGAATAGTTTGCAGGGAGAGAAATGACATTAAGAGAAAAGTTAAAGAAGCATGTTTTATTGCTATTGATGATAAGGCTATGAATAGGAAAGATGCGTGTTACAAATCTCTAAGAAATGGATCATTTAGAGCTGATGCATTTATTTTCAACTAATTTACATATATCAGCATATTTTAGCATATACCAACACGCTATGCTTATTCTTTGTTGCCCATGATTATGAGAGCTAAGTTCTCTTGAAAGCGCTCGGGAATTATTCTTTAGATATTATAATTATTTTGAGTTTATAATATATTGTTATTTAATCCTGATGAAGCTCGGTTGTTGTGCGCATATTTGCGCATTAAAATTATATATAAAAAAAATTGTATATTTTGATAATAACATTCATGTGCGAGGAGAGTAAATAAAAAATGATGCTGAACTAAAGTATTAATATCTTCTTCAAATTATGTCTATAATATTTTACAATGCATCAATGTTACAGCGCAATATGTAGGAGCTAGAAGGTATATATGTTTTTAAGAAGCCAAACTATTCTAACACTTAATATTGCAGAAAAACTCATAAACAATGAGAATGACCATATAGAGGGTAATGTTGAGAGTCTACAGAGTTCCATCAAGATTATTATTTTGAGAGAGACTGTGTGAGAATAGCTCAATCTTATCATCTGTGAGCTTAAAGAATGTGAATACTTTATGCAAACTTTATCCTGAAAAGAATAAACTTGTCTACATGTTGATATCAACAAAGCTGAAAGACACTTATTTACTGTTTACTACTTTAAATCATAGTGGCATAAATATAAATGGTTATTGTGATCTTTATTTTGTTTTTATGTTTGAAAAACCTTTCTGAATTACCATAGAAAGGGTGATTTAACCATAAAAGGGAAAGGGAAGATTAATCTTAGTTAGATGATTTTTTTAAATAAAATTTAGAGTAATGTTCCCGACACCAATATCTTGACATAAACAGTTCAGTAAGAGATAAAGGTAAGATTTTTTTATCTCTACATATTAATTACAACCACTGATGACAGAACAGAATTTTCATTGCTTGTGTATTGTTATATTAATCCTTGTTTATTTATTTGTTTTTCAGTATGATTAACTAACACTCATGTGAATGGCCTATGAAACATCATTAGGGACTTTTAGTGTTGAATAAGAAAATAGAGGAAGGGTCCCTAAAAAAGAATCCCAGGATCTATACATGAAATGGACAATCATTGGAATTTAATAAAACGTCTATGTATAATGTTAAATTAGCAGTTGAGTTTTATATATATGTTAATAAAATTGTTTATTCATTTCTGCATTTAATGTAAACAGCATTTGTTAAGTGAATGAATTTCTACTGCATAAGGGGGTAGGAAACTTGATAATATTTAATTATATAAGCAGTAGAAAATCATTCTTGGTTTTGAATGCTATTCAAATTAATCATAATGATTAAATATTTTGTTTGTAAATAAACTTTGTTTATTTATTTCATGCCAAATTGACTCTCTCTTATATATCATAATCCAAACTTAATGTATCATTTAAGTCCATACATAGCCATATAAATCTTATGCAATCAATAGGATACAGTATTAAAGCACGTATGACAAGATTTCTATTGACATAATAATATAACAGCAAATTTCCTTAACTGATTTCATCCCTGAAGATAGTCAAGTGCGATTACTCCCTGAGTTTGAATACTGGTGCATAAGGTGGCTAAAAAGGGGAAGAGATGTAGATGAACTGATCCAAATCATATCTGAATGTAATAGGAGAATTGTGAGTTAGCATATTGGAAGTGGATGTAGTGGAGAATTAGGTACTTTGTTGTGCCACCATGAGGACCCTATCAAAAACCCAAAGTCTGACCGCTGTTATCTGTGTACAAGCAACCAGCCCATTACAATATATAATAAACAATAATTGTTTCCACCCATCATAATATATTTATAGGATTATAATTTTATAAATTTATATGTGTAAGTGCTGGAAAATACATTCCAATTTCAACACTGTTAACGCCTTATTTATGATATATAAATAAAACATTACATTATCATTCAGCTGCAGAGATTTGTGTTCTAGAATTCTCTAGGTGCCTTTAATGTTGGAGATTTTGCAAAAAATGTGTGCATAGTTGTTAGTTTATAAAAGTAAAAAAAGTTTGTGTCAACAATATTAGAATTAATATAGATGTGCATATATATATATTCTAACCGTGCCCGCCGTCGACCTCGTACCTCCACTTACAAATAAATAGATTACTATATTTAACGTCCCCGGGTTCTAGCTCTAATAATTAAATATTAGATTAAAAAATGTTTTACTAGCTCAAATTTCTTAAAATTAACTTAGGTTCTGTTTTAAAGTAAATTAACATAAAGATTTAATGTATTCATGAGACGAGAAGTGGAAATACGAGTTGGCAAGGTAGATCACATTGAGCCAATATCCCACAGGATACCACCTCAATGGCATAAGAACACTATCCCCCCTTTATACTATTATTTCAAATAATAACTACATAGTATTCTTATGACTTTCGCAACGTCTACTTACTAAGACTCATTTAATAACTATAATATTAATTCTGTTATCTTTAATAATAATAATCATCATCTAGCTCAATAAATTATAATCTCAGGTTCTTAATCTTTATTTATACTTCAACAAAATGCGGTAGCACATATGGTAAGGGATTTTATGCCATATCTACTACACTGCAATTAATAACAATAATGATTACAATCTTTCTTACTTAATCAAATTGGTATAAATTTCTTTTATTGCAAATTTATTACCATAATAAATCAATCAATATCAATATCATCTTTTGTCTTTAAACAATAAAGTAAACTAAGAAGTGGTAGTGTTTAGATAATCTGATAAATAAAGTAAGTGGCAATTAATAGCATATAATTTATCAAAATATTAGGATAGTGGATTTATGACCAATAACTTAATGCAATTTTATAATTACTTAATTATAAGAACATCAATAATAATTAAGATTAAACATATTTTTAGTTATCTTTTGTGCAAAATGTACTTCAGTGGTTGTGAAAACATTCTGTGAATTTGTACCATGATGTAGTGAAAACAATACCCAGACACAAGTTTTAATAAAACAAATTTAACAAAGTTTATTAACATCAAATAAATTTAAGTAAAAATAAAACAAATCTATTTACATCTTATTTACAACGGATATCCTTCTTTCCTTACACATGACAAATGTTAATTCTACAATTTTGTACTTCTTTATAGTTAATCCAATCATTATACATTTTAAAAATTATTTTATCACACTATTTATTTGAACTGCTTATGGGTAACAACATTTTTTACCTTTTAAATATACTAAATTTACAATATTCTAAATTATTTTTGTGGATCAATATTTTATAACGTCACACTTTATAATCAATATGGTCTTAAAAAAAGAAAATTTACATTTCTTGTTACTTTAAACAAATTGCACAACATATTATTAAATATTATGATTAACTTTAATGTTTGTTCTCCCATGCTCATATAAATTATAATGCGTTTTTGCATAAGCCATACTCCTGTATAATATTATAATGTGTTTAAATATCACCTTATTACAATTTCAAATATATGATAATAATTATCGAGTGTTATAGTATTTTTAAATATGCAATATTTATATTTTTAAATTATAATTAATACTAAAAAGAGCGTGAAACTATGTTTAATAGTTGTATATTCTCATTTGATATACTTTTACAAAAATTATAGTTTATTTCTTAAAAATTAGAATAAAATATTTCTATAACTCCTTCCATTATTTAGGACATCTGTATCTTTCTTTCAATGGTTATAATCTATTCTTAGTTAACTCTTAACTATTCTTATTCCAAGTAAAATCATAACATATATTCTAAAATATATATTGTTTTCCCCTCAATAAAACTTATCATATACGATGTAGTAGCACGAAATACAGATTAAGATAGCGAAAGATGTATAGGATATTGGGAAGAAAGATGGATAACTTGTTTTCAATGTACTTCAAGAATGCATGGAACAGTGTGAACAGGTTCGACATTTATTGTCTATTAACCCTTAAGATAAGAAAGTGATGTGGCAGCTATTTATTCAGCTTTACCAAACATCAAGGCAACTCACACGAAATATAAAATAACACTGTCCAAGACAACATGTGTATCAGTCATAGGGCTACGTTAACTACGCTGATTATCACCTATAAAACGAAATGTGGATCAGCCATAGGGCTATGTTAACTATGCTGATTCTCTCACAAAACTACTTATTTCCATTCCCTGTATCATCCTAGATTTTCATACATCATCTTGGTTTCCAAATCACCCCTGTACTCCCAAGTCACTACTTAAATTATCTCTCTAGATTTTCACTATATCAAGCATCGATAAAATACGAACAACTTTTTAAAAAAAAAACAACAAACAAGATTCGCTACTATAAAATCATTTCTCTATCCCTTAAGAATAATTTATCTCGCTTTATAACACTGTATATTCATCCTTTACGTTTTTTTTTTTTTTAAATAATATTCAAATATCCCAATAGGAAAAATTAATAGAAAATGTAATATAATCATCGATTATATTAAATTATTATTTATCAACAAATAAAATGACTATCGTATGCATATTTTCAAAAATCTAATCACATCTCAAAATGTTTCAATGTGTTGTTTTAAATGCGTTTTACAATAATAATAATAATAAAACTTTTGTACTACATTCATTCAATTTTCAGCTGATCTAAATAAATAAAACATACATTATATCATCAATAATTATAAATGTTACCAAAAAACAATTGTTATCTTCGGATTAGGCTTTGCAGTAGGCTTCTTTTCCTTCCTTCGAGCATCGCAAATATACAATTACACACATACAATTTTATTAAAAAACATTCAAAATCAAACATATTTCATATAATATTATATATACCAAAATTAATGTATTTTGTTTCCCTATCGTTTTCTGAAACCTAATGCTTATAATAATAATAAAAAATAATTCAAACCATAATTAAATATTTTTCTGACGGTAAATCTTGTTTAGTCCCATAATATTACTCTTCTTCTTTTATCTGAATGTTCTCCATTATGACTCTCAAAGTTTTAAAATAACTTGGTTTATTTAATAAATTTGTTTAGACGATCTTTAATTTTAGCTTTTAGCATCAGATTATTAAAATATATTTTAGTTAGTTATCCCTCGAAGTTTTTTTTTAATGTTCTGGCAAATATTCCCTCGGCGCGTCGATGCATCTTTCTCCTTTTTAATTAGACTACGAATATTTAATACTTTAGGTACCAATTGCGTTTTATGGATCCAATATTTTTTATATTCCTCTTCCGTATTTTTCTTTATACAAATATTTCTCTTTAGCAAGCTTTATTTCATTCATTCTTAATTTTATGTACATTATTTTTTGATCTTTAACTTTTTTTTTTTCTAGAGTATACTTCTTTTTCGGGTCATCTTAAAGAAAGCAATTCCAATAATTTTAATTTTAAAATTATATTTGTCCATTTATTCTTAGATGAATCATAATGATTTTTATATTTTATTCTCTTTCTGAACTTTGCGCACAATGTCTTTTCATCTATATTACACGCGTAAAAGCAGTTTCCTTTGGATACACTATATAAGCGGTATCAATGAACAATATAAACAATTTTGAAATGTTATAAACTTTAAAACTGGTTTTAAAGAATCTATCCATATTTTTTACTGAAAATTCCGACTGTACTTCAATAGAATTCACTGGCAGGTTCGATTAAGTTAGTGATACATAATTTATGAAAACTTTAAAAATATTTATTTTAAGACTCTCTCTATGATTTTAAAATTGTCAGTTAATTTGTTCTAATGATATTATTAGAATTATATTGAAAAAATTGAATAAATTGGAGAAAAGAAATTATTAGAGAGCTCAAAATTTTTACCTCTTCACTCGAGTCTGTCAATTCTTGTTCTCCTCGATTATACAATTAATTGGCGCGATTTTGGGAGTCTGCCAAGCTCTATTACTATTGGTCAATCCTACTTGGATTTATAAATAATTTTCTAAAGTTTTAAACTGATAATGTAACACTTAAACACTATCTAATTATTATTTAAAACTAATTATTATATTTAAATCAATTTAAACACTTTTAAAATAATTTTCAAAACAATATTTAATAAAATTATTCACTACTTATTTTTATTATGATGTTTAATAAATTCTATCCATTTCTACTATAATATTATTTAAATACTTTAAAATATTGGTATTAATTGAAACAAGTGCTTGTATAAAAATATTCCAGACAATTACGTAATCGTTTCCGGTGTTTTGTCTATTTTTGTCTGTCTTAATAAATTTACTGCACTTATATTATATAAAAAATTTTTATATAAAATTTTGAAGAAATAATTTAGAAAAAATATAGAAATAAATACAATTCTCAACATCATAATATTTACTATTCAAATACATTACACTAATTTTTATTATTTAATATAGTTTATAAATTTAAATACTATATAATATTAATTTATTCTAAGTTTTAAAGTTATTAAAATTGACTTATTAAATACATTTTTATTACTGATAGCTGTGTTATTTTAATATGGCCAGCTTTTACAACCATATGAGCAATTCTTTACTCTTTATTTAACTAATTTTTTAAATGATTTTACGTATCAGGTATTTGCTTTAGCTTTAAATTGCACTTTACAGACTCTATAAATTTAATATATTCAATACATCAATAAATATATTCTCAAATTTAAAATTTTTTAGTAATTGACCATTATAACTATTTCTTGACCTATAGAAAAGGGTACAATATATATATATATGAATATTTTATAGAAACAATATTAGAATTAGTATAGATGTGCATATATATATATGAATATTTTATAGAAATATAGATAGAAAGGCAGAAAGATAGATAGATAGAAAGACATATAGACAGATAAACAAATGGATAGACGAATAGGCAGACAGTTATATATATATAGAAATAGACAGAATGACAAGCAGAAAGATAGATAGATATAAAGACATATAGACAGATAAATAAATGGATAGACGGATAGGCAGACAGTTATATATATATAGAAATAGACAGAATGACAAGCAGATGGATAAATATACAATTATATAGACAGTAAGACAGTCAATTAGATAGATAGATAGATAGATAGATAGATAGATAGATAGATAGATAGATAGATAGATAGATAGATAGATAGATAGATAGATAGATAGGTAGGTAGATAGATAGATAGATAGATAGATAGATAGATAGATAGATAGATAGATAGATAGATAGATAGATAGATAGATAGATAGTCATATAGGCTGATGAATGAATAAATAGATAGATAAATAGGTGGATAGATAAATAGAAAGGTTGGCAAATAGAGATAGAAAGATAGGTACATACTTATATAGATAGGACAGATAGATATATAGATTTGTAGACAGACAGCCAGATGGATGGAAAGATAGTTAAAATAATGAATACATTGCAGTGCATGTAGTCGATGCATATCTCTTTGAAGAAAATAAATAAAAAAATAATTATTTATGAATAGTCAACTATTTTAAGGATAAAAAGAATAACTATTTACCTTGTTTCCCTTCATATATCTAAAGCATTGTCGAAAAATTATTTTGCTAGAAGGAATGAATTATTAATTTATATGTAATTAATTTTAAACATGACTAACCAATGTGTGTGTATATATATAATTAAATACTGCCTAAAGTTATACTTAGTAATAATAAATAAATTAAAAATCACATAACTATAATATTAGCAAAAATACAAAATTTTACTACAATATTGTTTTTATCTTATTAAATTTTACTTGACAAGGTCTATTGTTAATGGGTGAAATTATGGTTGTGAGAAAATGTTAGTACTTTTTTGACTAGTATTGTAAAATACGATTTTGTATGATATATATATAATTACTGATCCAAAGATTGATTTCCAAATAACAAAAAAAAACATTTAATTCATATTTGGTTTACAATGTAATAAGTTAGTCCTTTATATTAATTGTTTTTTTTTTTTATAAAAATAGATGTTTATTAGAAACTATTGAGAGTAACTAGTTGTACATGTATGTAAATTCTTGATGCTAGTGTGCCAGTGTCACTGTTGAGTTATGTAACACTTGAGCTTCGACAGATATTGATGCGTGTTCACTGATCTGGTAGGGTGACCTTGTTCCAGGTTTCTTGGTATAGCCATCCCGGTGCCAACAGTTGGTCTCTGGCCCTAAAATTCCTAAGCAACTTCGTGTAGGTGTTGTAGACATTGGTAGGTAGGTACATGTCTGAAGATGTAATTGCATCTGATAATCCACACAGCAAAGTTCAGAAAAATGGACAATCTTATGGTGGCAAAAATCCCTGTCTTGATTGCATTTTGAATGAAGAGTACTTCACTGATGTTTAGAGAAACACTTTCATTGATGAAAGTCCACAGTGGATAAAGATAAGGGCAGGAAAGCAACAGGTGCTGGATTGTTTCATCCGCTGTGGAGCATAATTGGCATTGAGGGTTTAGTTTGCTGTAGCCTCTTTTCCAGACTAGGAAATGGTTTGTAGGCAACGCGGAGAGATTTAGCTTGATGAGGAAGTCTATAAATTTGGGTTCGAGATACCAGTTCTTAAACTTCCTAATTAGTAATTTGTTGTTGATACCAAGTATATTCTGGAGTGTGGTCTCATTTAGATATGTGATTCTGTAGGTCTTCCAATAGGTTTTTTTATCATCTAGAGTGAGTTGTGTTAGGCCTATTGAGTTTTTTGCATATACCCAGATATCGGTCATCCATTTGCTATTGAATGGTGGAGGCATGTCGGTAGGATCAACAAATGAGTGCGTTTTTAAGATGGAAGGTTTAAGGTGAATGGAGCGAAGTACTCGCAATGATTTTTGAAGGTACCAGGTGGAGACAGAGTGCAATCCCAACCCATTGAGCTCCTTAGGCCTTTGGGCTTTGGCCATGCTGATGGCCACTACCCTGCCATTCCAAAGAGCTTTCGAGCATAGTGAGTTTATTGCCCATTCAAAGGTTTTAGTAGGCTTGACAATGGGGAAATAATAGTTCAGTTTAGGATAGACTAACATATTGAGAAGGGCAGTCTTTCCAGGAAGTGATACAGAGATTTTTGAGAGTGAGTCAACGATTTTTCTTGTTTTGTCCAGAACTAAGTTTTGAATGTTTTTGGCCATGGTGAGCCTGAATTTGGAGATTGGAAAGCCTAAGAAGGGTTGTGGCTTAGCCATGAAAATTGAGGGAATGATTTATCCTGTCTTTATTTTCCACATCGATGACTTGCTGTGATTTATTTGAGGGAATGATTTATCCTGTCTTTATTTTCCACATCGATGACTTGCTGTGATTTATTTGAAAATTTAGAATTCTAGCATGTTTCTCTATGATTTGTAATGCAGTCTGAAGATGATCTTTGTGTAAAGGGAAGATTGATACATCATCGACATAGATGATGTGGTGCACCTGATGTTTCAGGGCAGGTACATATATCCCCGAATTCTTAGATTCAATTTCTTTGAGGAAGGGGTTGATGTACGTGATGAAGCACAGTGTAGCCAATGGTGATCCCTGAGGGATGGATAAATGTGGTCTGAAGCTGGCTGACAGCTTACCATCAAGAGACATGAATATTGACCTGTTGAGCAGAAGATTTCCTATTATGTGAATAAAAATGTCAGGCACTTTATTTTATTAGTCATGTAGGGTTTGAAGTAGTGTTGATGGGATGACGGTGTCGAAGGCAGAGGAAAAGTCAAGTTGAATTACTATTGGTTTTGATTTTCTTTGCATTCTGATGTGCTCAATCAGGAGCAGGAAGCACCAGACTGCATCGCTGGTAGAAGAGCCTTTGCGAGCAAATTGATACTTGGAAATGTGATTGTAAATCTGATTTTGAATATGATCTTTAACTATGGATTCTATTGTTTTGATGAGAAGGGGAATCATTGATATAGGTCTTATGTTCAACAGGCTGGAAGGATTAATGTGTTTTTTTAGAAATGGCACTAGCGAACCAGGATAAAGGTCTGGGATATTCAGGAAGTCATCAGAAGCAGGTCAATCATTTGCTGGACTATGGGTGCAGTGAAGTAACTCAGGTGGAGTAGCACAAATCTTGGGATGCCATGTAGTCCAGGATGTGTGCTTTCAGTATAGGACTGTAATTTTTGGATTATTTGCTGTTCAGTAATATTATGTTCATGACTTCTAACCAACTGTTTCCAGATGCTTCCGATTTTGAAATTGGTACTTTGGAGTTTGCAACGAAAGGGTTTATGAATCTTGTCAAGCATTTCGGGACCGCTATAGCAGTGCTGATCTACTGTTAACATTGTAGGAGTGGACATTTTGACCATCCCCAGAGCCCACCTGATATAACTGCAGGTCCAATTATGACAATTATCAATAAAGACTTTTGACCTTTTAGTGGCCACGTATTGAGCAAGCACTTTTTGTTTGTGGTAGTATTGACTTTTGAGTTCCATTATTTCTTGTACATTAGGGTTTGTGAATGTGAGCATTCAATTTGTTACTAATATTTTCAAGGTCCTTAATGAGTCGATTGGGACCTTTCATTTTCTTTGTGTAGGAGTCAATAAGAGAGCTCAAGACTCCAACAAACAGAGAGCAAGCTTGGATGGGGGGGAAAGAGAGTATTTTGATTTTGTTTAGTAAGATATATGCCTCTGAAATTATCAACTCTGGAGTGGCAGCTTTATTTAACATTCTTATGGTGCGAGTGTGACAGTTTTGGACTGGTATAGTGGTGTTGATTTGAAGAGATATTAACATGGCAAGGTGGTCAGAGAAAGGCACCAGTTGAAGACTGGCTTCAAGGTCGAAGTGTATGTCTGGAGTATAGAAAAGCAGGTAATCAGAGATCTTCTGTGCAACATGTAGAAGAAGAAGGCATCAGGAGGGGAAAAACCCTCTCCACACAAGAAGACTCTGTTGAGTATGTGAAGAAAGATCTATTTGAAGTTTGGTAACTCATATTGAAGTCACTGAAGACGATAGCTGGAGATGTGTTAGATGAAAGAAGGGCATTAATTTTGTTGATTGCAGGATGTGCCGAGTTCAGGGAATTTCTAAAGTATGAGTAAATTATGTTGAAGGAATAATTCCCAAATGTTAGGTTTAATACTAGTAATTCTTTCTAAATGTAGAGTTCTGAGTTTGTTATATGGAAGGTTTTTGCTAATAAGGAATGCCACTCCTGATGATGCAGAGTTGGAAGAAGAGTACTGAAAGTAGCCCTAGTGTTGCATCATTTGTGAGATTCTGTGGTCTGACTGATAGTGAATCTTGGTCTCTGAGAAGCACACAATATGGATGTTCATTTTATCAAGCCATTTTTCAATAGCATGAACGCGGTTGAGAGAGTTGAGTCCCCTTACGTTAATACCTGCAATTTTAAGTTGCATGATTTATGTTTTGATGGGCTTTGACTGAAGTGGCTATTCACCCATATGGGGTTCTTCACTTAATACTAGTTGTTCTTTCATGTTCATGGAATCTTGAACTTGCATTTCTGTGTCATGAGCCTTATTTGTTGAATGCTCTGGTATTGGAATTTGGGATATTATGGATTGTTTTGGGTTAAGTGTCACCTCAATATATCTGCTATTGAAAGGTGAGTCTTGCAGAGAAGTGCTGTCTTGTGTAACTAGTGATTCCCCATGTTTGGTTCTATTATTTTCTTTCTTCCTTCTATTGGTCGATACTCTGTTAGTGTTGAGTTCTGCAACGCTTGGCTCCATATCGGAATCAGCAGTCGAATTAGTTAGTTCATCATGCTGGGAGCTAGAAGAGTCTTGAGTTTTGCTTTTGTTAGTTGGAGCGTGATCTTTATGCCTCATTTGCAGGGTTGGGTATGTTGTGGTTGCAAGTTTTTTTTTGTAAACTTTGTCACTGGTGAACCAGATTTGGCTTAGTATGGTTGATAACATCATGCTTCATATGATGAGGAGTGGGTGCTTGTGATCTCTGTATGGCAGCATCAGCTTCATCCCTAAGGATCTTGCTTTCAGTGTCAATTTCTTGTTTGTTCACCTGTGTTGTTTCCGTGAGTGTTTTGTGTGCTTGTTGATTAGTCTGCACTGTAGAGTGGATGGTGAGAAGTTGCATGGAGGAAGGAGGATCATGAGTCATTGTATTACATTTGTGATATTTGGTTTTCCTTGTTTTGCACAGGTCACAAATTTTCATAGGACAGAGTTTGATGAGGTGTGAGTGGTCACCACAATGAAAACATTGAGGCTGCACCCCATGAATAGATATGTATAGTGGACACTTTTTTTCCTCGAGTTTTACTGGAATATCCAGTAGAGTATATCCTGAGTTCAATCTAAGTGTGAAGGCCGCACTATTTGATGGAAGTTCAAGATTGGATCTTGTTTCTGTCAAATATTTGAAGCTTGTGATTTCTCCATGTTTGCCCAACAGTCTTTGAAGGTCAGCTTGAGAGAAATTAACATAACAGTTACATACAAGACCATAAGCAATTCTGGGCCTGTTCATGTCTATTTTGATCAGGTAGTGCTGGTTTATGAAGAGTTGTTGTCTTTTAAACAGCTCTTTTTGGATAATATTGTTGAACTCCACTATAAAATATCTTTTATTTGGATGGTGGTATATTCGTTTTATTGCATCCCCTAGTTTTAGATTCTTCAGCAGCTCAAAGAAATCGTCTGTTGGAAAGGTGAACAGATTACAATTGTCGTTTGTGGTAGTGAGAATTAGTGTATTCTCATTATGATAATTCAAGAATGAGTTGAAAAGCAGTGAGGGAATTCTAGCATTAAATTCCTGACTAATAGATTGGTAATTATTTAGCGTTTGTGTTTTACTGTGTTGAGTCTGTTGCGGATTCATTTCATCACTAATAGGAGAAGGGCATTCATCCTCAACAAAGTCTAAGATGGAGACTTGCCAAGATTGAGTGTCTGCTCTATGCCCCTGTGTATTGGCATTGTTATTACCCAGAGCAGCCGCATAACTTCGGTTGTTAAAGATATTGGAATCTCTGACTTTATTTTGAATTTGATGCTATGTAATTGTAGTTACTTCTTTGTTGATAATCTGTGTGTTATTTGCATTTGACAAGGCTTTAAACGTGGGAGAATCTGAACTGTGAAGGTTTAGCTCATTGTTAGTTTCTAGCGAATATGTTTGCTTTTGCGAATTGCTGTGTGTTTTTTTATTATTATAGCTATCGGAATCGGAATCTGAGATTTCATTAGAATTTTGGTGCGAAGTCATGAAAGTGTTATTGTATTGCATAGAATGTGTTGTCCTATCTAAATCTCTATTTTGGACTTCCAACAATGTGATCAGGTCTGTTTCTTGATCATGAGAAGAGCTGTTACGGTGGGTATCGGTGGCTTTAGGTGAAGCGCCACCTGTGTTTAATTTTAAAATTGGGAAATCTATCGCACCATATTCTGGTATGTTATTTTCAATTTGAAACTGAGTGTTATTACAGTTATTAACTTGATTTTCAGTCTTAAGATTAATGTTTATGTTAGTAGAATCCATTATGTTTAGGTTTTTAAGAGAAGCAGGGTTCTTCCCCACTTTTTTGAAATTTCAAATCGTGTCGGTTACTACAGCCATTTGTTGCGAACTTGTGGTTTTAATGGATTTTTGCTTGTGATCTAATTTAATTTCTGTTTTCTTTTGGACATTTTTAGCGGGCTTTTTTTGTATATTAAAATCATCCTGCTCTATATTCTTTGATTTATAATTATTGTGAGGGCCTGAAGCTTGATCTAACTGAGGGCTTGTGCTAACGTTAGTTAAACGTTGCCTGACGTTTAAATCACTATGCGATCTGGTGATTGGACTAGACCTGAGTTTTCCCTGTTCTAGGAAGTCGTATACACTGCTCATTTTGTTGTTTATTCAAATAAACAGGTAAAAAAGGCTTACCTTTGGGCTACCACCACTCTGATTATAATATTTTCCGATAACTGTGTTAATATTTAGAATTTTAATACTAAACGAAGAGCATAGACTGATACCAATA